>JBBCBC010000026.1:8639529-9084841 GCA_037126765.1 Stenogyne calaminthoides
CCTACCTTCTCCTTCCAATTCTGACCTGTCCATGTGGAACAGATCAAGGTACTTCACAAACAGATTTTCCCTCTCCCAATAATCATGCTGTGGTTCACGATCGTGATATCGCTGCCTGCCCTTGTCGCGATCAATGATATCGGTGCACGACATCTCTCTCCCGGCGTCCCTCTTGCTCAAAATACACCGACGCCTTTGTGGTGCCATCCGATCCTCCCCTGGAATCGTTGTCCTCCTCCGATTCAGGCCCATCCATCGCAGGAATGAAACCCGGAATTTCAGCGAAAGCATTTTCGGTTCTTCCCTTATTTTCGGGCTAACGCGACTCTTCCCTTTCGTAGTTATGCTCGTTGGCATGTCGCCCACCTCCGATTGCGGAACACCGTGATGGTATCGCGTGTTATTGCGGCCGAGATGATTCCGAACTTCACGGAATTTTTTCCTTTTATGACGTCCGAGAATCTGGATTCGTCATTCTTGCGACGTTGAAACCTTCTCGATCCCACAACGTCGATCGATGATTCCAGCCTCCAAGTGGTCCCTCAGAACGTCTATCCCGGACGTCCACCACCGTCGGCGTTCCCCCGTTGCATCGTCAATGAACACACCGCGTTGCTCGGTTCAGCCATGGAAGTTTCAGATTTTTGAACCGTTCCTTGTTAGTCACCATTGCTAGCGGAATAACGTGTGATAATGCGGGCCCGAGGCTAATTGATGAAACCTCTATAACGAGGTAACCTAGATACTCGAATGGATGCAACGAATAAACTAGGAAAAACAATTGATGAAACCTCAATACGAGGAAAACTAGCGACACCGAATGAATGCAATAATAGCTAGGACGCAACAATCTGTTGTAAAAAGTTCTATATTTCTCTCATCATAATTCTGTAGTACAATCCTACGTTATTAAATAAGAGTAAGAAAACCTAAAGCCCATGGGCTTCTCTACTTGTGCAAAAAGAAATCAGATTTACTGATATCTACAAATCTAATCATATCAAATTAAATAAGCTAATAAAATAATATCCTAAATCTATAAGATCCCCTCCCTTTATTTTCTTCCTTTGATATATATTTTCTATATTTATCTTCATTAAATAATTCAGGCAAGTTCTCATCATCACCCCCGCCTTCGAAATGAACCTTGTCCTCAAGGTTAAGATCTGGTAGTCGCGCCCACAGCTCCTTAACCGATCCCCATGTCTCATCTTTTTGTTCCTGTTGACTTGTTCGAACCATCTCCGTAACCGATTCCTACGACTCATCTTTTTGTTCTTGTTCGCTTGCTCGAACCATCTCCACCACTGTCGCAACTCTCCCTCTAAATAATAGGAAGCGATTCGTACACAATCTTTCACTTGGATTTCTTGTAGATCAAAATACTGTTCCGTGTTATCCACCCACTCAAGTGGATCGTCTCCCACATTACCAGAAACTTCAATCCCGAGAGGTGCTAAATCTTTTGCTGATGCATCTTCAGTAACATGCTGGTCAGTGGTAGCCAAACCAGAAACTCTAGAAGCACTTCCGTCCAGACTGATTTCACCAAAACCTTGATGATTACAACAAGTTTTATCAACTGAGAAAAAATATGTTTGATCATTGTTAACCTCAGTTGGTTCATCTTCCTGTTTTGATACATCCGATGCGTTGATGATCTCATCAGCGGATTCTGAAGCTGGTCTACCACATTCAACTTTACCTTGTGTCATTGATTTATCGATCTCCAAACTGCTCAAGAGGTATTTGTTCTCCTTACATGGCCCCTGAGGTACTGCATCAGAAACTGTATCATCTCGAGAACACCAGTACACCATGGCATATGAATAAGCAGCTCTATCTTTATGCTGTTGCTGAAGAGCTAATACTGATCCAAAAGAGGTTGGGGGATCAGCCCTCTCATCAGAATTCACTTTATGAGGCATGGATTCTGCAGTGTAGCTACTACATGATTCAGATTTTGGCAAATTTCTTCTCTGGAGATCCTCGATGTATTCACATTTGATTTCTGCAAACGGGGCCCAGATCCAACTCTTCTCGTTTTCCAAGTTAGAGAAATCAGACGAAAGATGCTTAGGTATAAGAGAATTGTTTGAATCAACAGCAGCCCCTTCAACATCTGTAGCTATTGGTATAATCTGACTTGATTGCAATTCTAATTCCAATTTCACAGATGAATTGAAACTATCTAGTTGATTAAACCCAATCTTGACCTCTGTACTTATCTTGGTTAGTTGCTTTTCCGGTTCTTCATCGTATTTAGGACCCTCACTAACCTGTTCGAACCACTCTGCTGGTTCCTCGTCATATTTAGGACCTTTGTCGTCCGACTCGCCACTGTCCCTACCTTCTCCTTCCAATTCTGACCCGTCCATGTGGAACAGATCGAGGTACTTCACAAACAGATTTTCCCTCTCCCACGAATCATCCTGTGGTTCACGATCGTGATATCGCTGCCTGCCCTTGTCGCGATCAATGATATCTGGTGCACGTACATCTCTCTCCCGACGTCCCTCTTGCTCAAAATACACTGACGCCTTTGTGGTGCCATCTGATCCTCCCTTGGAATCGTTGCCCTCCTCCGATTCTGTGCCCGATCCATCGCAATGAAACCCCGGAATTTCAGCGAAAGCATTTTCGGTTCTTCCCTTATTTCTGGGCGAACGCGACTCTTCCCTTTCGTAGTTATGCTCGTTGGCATGTCGTCCACCTCCCGATTTGCGACCGCTGTGATGGTATCGCGTGTTATTGCGACCGAGATGATTCCCGACTTCACGGAATTTTTCCTTTCGCACGTCCGAGAATCTGGATTCGTCATTCTTGCGACGTCGAAACCTTCTCAATCCCTGTTGCTGATCGATGATTCCAGGCCTCCAAGTGGTCCCCTCGTAACGTCTATCCCGACGTCCACCACCCGTCGAGCGTTCCCCACGTTGCATCGTCAATGAACGCACCGCGTTGCTCAGTTCAGCCATGGAAGTTTCCAGATTTTTGAACCGTTCCTTGTTAGTCACCATTGCTAGCGGAATAGCGTGTGATAACAGACCGGGCTCTGAGGCCAATTGATGAAACCTCTATACCGAGGTAACCTAGATACTCGAATGGATGCACGAATAAACTAGGAAAACAATTGATGAAACCTCAATACGAGGAAAACTAGCGACACCGAATGAATGCACGGAATAGCTAGGACGCAGCAATACGCTGTAAAAAGTTCTATATTTCTCTCATCATAATTCTGTAGTACAATCCTACGTTATTAAATAAGAGTAAGAAAACCTAAAGCCCATGGGCTTCTCTACTTGTGCAAAAAGAAATCAGATTTACTGATATCTACAAATCTAATCATATCAAATTAAATAAACTAATAAAATAATATCCTAAATCTATAAGATCCCCTCCCTTTATTTTCTTCCTTTGATATATATTTTCTATATTTATCTTCATTAAATAATTCAGGCAAGTTCTCATCACTAATTTATGCTATCATTTCTTGAGAAGCCTTAACGATGAAATTATCTGCTTGACAAATTAGTAATTCTGTAAGAATATATAAGCTCTCTTAGATATTTGGTACGTCATTTTCTTGCTCAACGATAATAAATATAACTAGACAAATTAGGAACTTTTTCTAGAAGTATGTTACTGGTACCTGTACAGTTGTTCTGGAAAAACCAGACAGAGAGGCTTTATGGAAGTGATTAAGGGGAATTTAGTGCAATTCTAAAATTTGACCTGCAAATCCTTCCGAACTTTCTATAAGGAGCATTCCTTTGAAATCTTAGCTTCTTGAGCACCTGTCTGAAAAGTCACTTGAATCTATATCCACAAGTAGTTATTGAGCTATGAAAGTTTTTTGTATTATGTTTTCTGAAAAGGCACTTAATATACTCCTTAGAAGGACTTCTAAAGCTTGAAAAGCCTTTCTTAGTGGCATCATTGAAGATAAACCTAAAGTACTCATATTTACACAAGTGAGGAAGTATGATTGCATATATATATCTAATAATGATTATAGTTTTTATCTTCACACCTTCATGGGGCATCCCTTGTTTATTTCCATTTTGTTTCATATTCTTGTGAAACTAAAATACTAAATGAGGATATGAGAATGAGACCACATTTCTTACGAGTTCTCACATCAGTATAGAGTCTGAGTCATTGTGGCATCATTTCCATTGATTTGCGAACACCATTTTCTATTTTTTAATGTTATTAATTTTCAGAGTCATCCCCTGCAGATATTCGCAACACTAAGTCCTATACCAGGTTATATGCAATGGCTGTTATCGAAGTTGGCGCCAGCTGAAATATCCAATTCTACTTTTAGTGAGAACTTGTTGAAACCGGAAGAGGAAAGTGCAATTGTGGATGCAGCCAAGTAAGCATATGCTTATACCATTTGATTTTATGCAGAAACAAATTAATTTACTTTGAAGTTAAAATGATATTTTGAGTCTTCCTTTAGCTTATTTGATACATCTATTTTAAAGGTTGTATTGCATTCAAATCATCCTGGGTGCGTTCTATACTGCAATTAGGTTCTATCTTCTATGAATCTTAGTGGGTTTCTTTTTGCAACAACTGTGGCCTGAGGGGGCTTCCACTTTTTTTTTGAACGAAAATTTTGGAAACACCATAATCTCTTTCATTTGTTTCTGAACTATGTTCTTGCTACTAATGTACCTAAATCTGCTTAGATGCACCATGTATCAGCAATATGATATTGTGGAGTCTGCTTATATGGCGCCTTTTTGAACCATTTGTGTCCCTCAAGTGACTTTAGACAAGCTGAAATTGAGCACCTCGGAAAAAGAAACTGATTTGTGATGGCATAACTTCCATTCTCATGTCCATTTCTGCTGTCTCGCCCTTAAACTCTGCAAAAGAATTTCTTCCTAACTATTACTCTGAACATTTTGCTATTATATGCATTGTGTTTTTTTCTCCACTGTAAGTAAAGATTTGATCATCAAACAGTAATGAAAACCACCTGAATTTATGTTAATTTCAGAAGTTACAATTTTAATCCTTGAGACAAAAGAGGGTGTAAAATGCAAAGCTAGAAGCCTGGAGGACAAGAATTTAGAATTGAAAGGTTTAACATTAGTAGAGAAAAAACTCATACATAGAATGCCACTTTTATAATCATAGAAGTATAAATGTGAAAATTGATGGGCAAAACTAAATCCCTCTAAAAAAGTTTTAAATATCTGGAAATTGTTGTAAGGTTGTATTGGATTCTTATAATGTTCTATGGTGCATGCCTACTCCGAAATATTATGTCCTTGCCATTGATGAATCTTAGATGCACCATTTCCTTGCAATATATTATTATTGTATCTGCTAAGTGACATTTTCTTCCCACCCTTTATTTCCATTAGAGGACTTTTGAACAAGCTGAAAATCAGCACCTAGGAATAAAAAAAATATTTTTTGGTTGCATCACTTGTCCCATTCTCATTATTCGTTTCTGTTTATGTGGTCCCTAAAACACTGTAGAAATTTCTTCCTAGCTGTTAATTCTGACTATTACTTTTTCCTCCAGTTTTTCCTTTTTTTAGTTTTTTTGGTTTGTTTGGAGAATTTATTTTTACTTGTTTTATGACTTGAGAGGTTTATGGGAAACTTTTTATGTGGTAGGGAGGTTAAGGTTTGCTATTACATGTGCATGCCTTATTTCTTTAATTGACTCTTAAATAAGGCTCTGATTCTCCCTTTGTCACCTCTAGCCTTAATAGTGAACCTTAATATGGAGATCCTTATTAAGTGCCACTTTCAAATGAAATATTTATGTATCTTATATATTATCACTCATCAGCTATATCATGATTGCATCATTCTGATTCCTTATTTACATTCAGAGAATTTACCACTGGAAAAAATGGGATGGAAGTAATGTGGAAGTTGTTGTCGTCAACCAGTTACCAGTGGATTAATTCAGAAAAGTTGTCACTTGTGTTGAGAACCCCTCTAATGAAGCTCTGTGCAAGGTATGTCTTATGAATTAAAGTGATTATAATTCAGTACGATCGTATAAACTAGATCTATATCTATATCGTTATCCATGTCTATATCTATTGTATGTATCTATTTATATGTAACTTATATAGATCTCTATCTATATAATAGTTAAAGTATCAAAAGTTGGAAATATTTCTTTTTTAGTATATCTATCATATTTTATTTTAGAGTAGGTCTCCGGTGAAACTTGTTCATAGTATGAAATTTATACCACTACACTTATCAACTGATACCATTACACTTATAAACTGAGATCATAGTATTAAATGCTATAGGTACTAGTTTATAAGAATAGTGGTATCAGTTTATAAGTGTAATGGTATGAGTTTCATACTATGAGCAAGTTTCACAGCAGAGTTTGTGTTTATTTTATTATTAACATTATGCTGTCACGATTGGAGTAGAGTTGGAATTTTGATGATACCTCAAGTATGTTTACTTTTTTGATATTCTTGATAAAATGTGTGTCGTATTACCGTAGATTGACGCTTCGGTGCTTAGTTCTAGGTTATGTGTGTATAAACAGGGATTTACATTTCGATTGAAGAATTTTATAAATTATTCTTGTTAAAAAGAATTATTTCTAATGGTTCTGTTAAATAAAAATTGCACATCTTTTTTTCTTAATTTGTCAATTAAAGTTCGGTTCAGGATACAGTGACTATAATAGTCAGTTAAATTAGTTGAAATAATTGATTCTATAGTAAAAGAAATTTGATATTGCGGTATAATTTGTTTTGACATTGCTAAAGTTATCAAAAGGGTTATAACATTGCTATGATGGTTGAAATAATACAATTAAATAGAAAGATTGAAACCGAACTCGTAATAGTTCATTATTTCTTTGAAAAAAGAAGGCATCTAAAATGAATTCATGTTTTGTTCATATGAAATTGTTTGGAACATACATCAATTATATAAACTATTTAGAGGTATAATGTGGACATTGTCGTTTTAACACTATGTGACAGTATTGATTTGTGCTAGGTTATACCGCGTCTCATGCATGAGACCGTCTCATACGAGTTTTTGTCTTAAACTAATTATGTTTGTTGTGACCCGTTAATGTAGATCATCCTCTCTGTTTTTCTGGCCCCATCACCATCAAACTGTTATTGTAACTATATCCTGTTATCACTAAACATAGAAATCATAGTTAATTAAAGTTTTCATCGAGATATTAAATAAGACTAGATATTATAAGAAATTGTCTTTTTCTTTTTTTAGTTGTATAAATTTCAAGCTCTGTTTAGCAAGAACCAATTAATATAATTGAAAAGTCCATAGGATTTTTAAGCTTAATTAAGATATTGATGCAGTTATTTTAGTGATTTTTATTCTATTATTATTATTAAATGACATAGAATAAAAGTAAAACAAGTGCCGCCTCCTGCTGCTACTAGCCTACTACTACTACTACTAGTTAATTATTGACCCTAGTCTATTATTAGTACTAAATTATTGAAATGTGACAAATTAAAACAACTGCAGTACTACTACTAAAAACAACTGTACTTCCAGTGCTGCTGCTGATGATAATAATAATAATATAATAATAGTAATAATAAGGGGTAATTGCCGGAAAAATCACGACCTTTAACCTAATTGCATTTCTAATCAAATATTTTGATAATTGTAAAAGAAAAAAATCATGATTTTAACATTTCAATGGCAATTGAGACACTGAGCACTTTGGTTAAAAGACAATTAAGTCAAAGGTTGTGATTTTTGCAGTAATTACCCCTAATAACACTGGTGATAATTGTAATAAAGTGTACTAGTGGTAGTTTTTAATGGGAAAACAGGGATATATTAGCTTGACTACAATTTGTATTAAGATAGGAAGGAAAATATTTTTGCTAATAGAGCAGCCAAATTCAGTAGGTTGTCTTTCTCTTATTGTTTCAATTTAGCACTATTTCATTTCTAATATTTTTATATTTTGAAATTTGGTCATGGCTACAGGTATCTTGGTCAAGAAAAGAAGAGAGGAAAGGCTCTGGATTCTGTTGGAAATTTCCACCTGCAAAATGGAGCGGTTGTTTATTCATCCATAATCTGCATAATAGCATTTCATGATAAATAACCATGTTTTTTCTGTTCTTCATTTATCTCAATAGGTCCTTAATTATTTTTAAAAAGTCCAAGTATTAAATTTTATTTCATGAGCTCCCTCGCGACTAAAATTGACATAATTTTTTAATTTATCTTAGTGCTCCCGTTAAATAATATGTACGTTAATTATATAAATATCCAGAAATGTTTTGTGCAAGTCAATTTAACCCCAATACTTTAGGTGATGTGTACCTGAAATGACTTGCCAAAAATACTTTTGTATATAATAAGGTGAATCGGAAAAAACTGTCAACTATCGTCTCAAAGGAGCTCGTGAAATAAAAATTTGTACTGAAAAGGGCTTTTTGAAACAACTGAAATTGGTTAATGATCTATCGAAACAAAATTGATAAGCTATGGAACTTTTTATGCATTGTGTTTATGCCAAAAAAATATGTAGCACCGTATAGGTTAATATTATTCTGGTAGAATCCGTGTTTGAGTACTTCATTCTAGCTGATTATAGTTTTCAATTGTGCTACAGATGATTGGTAGAATAAATTGGATGGCTGACCGATCTGAAAATGGCCTAAAGCAAAGTGCTGGGATAATGGTCAACTACATTTATGAGTAAGATTCAGTTTTGCATCTAAAATTGTAGATTCACTTCCAATACGCGTGACATGAACATTGTGATACTTGGTATGATAAACAGTTTTACATCGTATACTGAACAGTATCACCGAGTTCACCATAAAAGCAAGTTCAGAGAAGTTTTTGTCTATTATTTTATCCAATGTGACATGCATGGTGGCAGTCAAGACTGATCAACACGGACCGTTAATGCTAAATGCAGGGTGGAGCATATTGAGGAGAATGCACAGTCGTATTTTAGTAAGGGGCAAATCCAAGCTTCTGATGAAGTCAAAGCCTACCTCGAGGTAAAATGTTGCATCATCTTTCTTCATATATGAAATCATTGCCCTCATCTAGAAGAATAATGATGTGGTTTCAAACTCTAAAAACAGCTTCCAGAATCACTTTTTTCATAGCCGTCTCTCACAGCTCAAGTCTGTTATACACCAGCTGCGACCATGCTAATGCTGTTCAGTGAAAACAATTAATACCATTTAAAAATGCACTTGAGCTGCACGGTGCATACAAGACTTTGTCCATCTCTTTGAAGTCCATAGCAACACATTTACATAAACTTTGTGCTCACTGCAAGTTTGGCGAATGCAGGATTTCCAAGAAGAAACTAAGGATTAGAAGGTCGACGGGTATACGCCTCCTCCCACAAAGTGGCCTTCAACGATAAACTATACACCTGGTGTACTGCGTAAGACGTACAACACTCTTTATTTGCATGCAACACACACACACACACCCATGTGGGTGTGTATGAAATCAGAACTCTCCACCTTTGTGATCTGTATCAGTAGTACATATAAATATATAATTGCACTGAAAAATTTCTGGATTCATCCCTGCGTATAATTGCATAAGCTGCTTCCAGCAGCCACATATTTCTGTTACTTTCTTGACATTGTTCTCATGCAATTATAGTCAACCATGATAAGTATAATTTTATGTGGTTAACTTAGGTTTATTTATTTATTTTAAAAAAAATTACTTCTCTCTGATTTTGACGCCAAAGAATCTCCCTAGGGTCAAAAGCTTGTGCTGACTATTGTTATTAAACGATTGATGGAAAACTGGCAGGACGCAATTGATTTTGTTCTGTCCGAGTATATTGATATTTCCCCACTGAATAAAGAAAGCAGAGGCCTGCTTAATATATTAATAATAGTAATAAATATATAATAAAACCTGTGTATAATACTCTCTCCGTCCTGATTTTGATTATCCACTTTCCATAAATAGTCGTCCTAATTTTGTTTATCCATTTTCAAATAAGACAATAAAGCAACATTAAATACTATTTAATACTATTATTTCTCTCCATCAAACTCACTTTACACCATTTAATACTATTCTTTTTCTCCATCAAACCCACTTTATCCACTTTACATCATTTAATATTATTATTTTTTATTTTTTCTTAATTTCCGTATTTATAGTAAACAGATAATCTAAATTAGGACGGAGGGAGTACAAGATAAAGAGAAGCAAACAGATGAAGATGGAAACAACATAAGCCTATTACCTGTGTAGAGACTTTCGAGAGATTGTCTCGCGTGAAATGAATTACAATTCGTTAATTAGTAAAAAAATATCAATTCCATGTATTAGTTGCACTGTGCACAAGTAATAGTGTTTAATGAGAACAATTTATATTGTTTTGTGAAATAACTAATATCGACCAACTAATACTGTTCACTAATAACTATTAATATTATTCAAAACTAATACTGTCAGTTAAAACAATAAATACTTTTTAGTAAAAAAAATAATACCATCAAAATTTCACACCGTTTACAAGAATTTGCCATTAGTAATAAGAAAATAAAATTTGAATTAGTCAATGAGATACATCTGGCATATAATTAACCGTCTTCACAATTTATATGACATTGACACAATTGCAAACAAGATTTGTCTTGACTTAATTTACACCATCTCACACAAGGCTAGTTTGACATTAGGCCGTCTCTTACCGCTTCGGTTATCTTGTTTCACTTTTTATATTTTATTGGTGTTCCATTATGTTGAATCGTTAACACATTAATTCAAAATATGGTGGTTCATTGGATACTTTTTAATATTCCACAAGTCGTTAAATACAAAATTGAATATAAATTATGAAATAGATGATCTTATTCCGTCTCATACATCCCTGGATAATTCCTACTTAATACTATATGATTTTAATAGTTGGTTTACACAAAACAAAACACAACACGCACGAAGGCGGCTACAATCAACAAAACAACAAAACGGCATTGGCCTTCACAATTTATGTTTCTACCATGGAATCTTTACATCATTCATAACTAAATTCCTTCATCAATCTCTCCAACTTTTCCAAAAAATGAACATTTCCACCCCAAACAAAAACACCACACTAACATTAACAATCATCATCTCCATACTTGTCTACACATCAAAAGCCAAATCATGCAAAAAAGGATGCAATCTTGCCATAGCCTCATACTACATCCAACAAGGCTCAAACCTCACTTACATAAGCACAATATTCAACCAAAAAATCCCCACCATCCTACAATACAACCCCCACATCTCCAACCCGGACACCATCCAAACGGGCACGCGGATCAACATCCCGTTTTCATGCGAATGCATAAACGGCGATTTCTTGGGGCACACGTTTTCGTACGTGACCCAAAGAGGCGACACGTACGTTAAGGTCGCGAGGTTCGTGTTTGCTAACCTTACGACCGATGTTTGGATCCAGCGGGTCAACTATTATGACCCGAACCAAGTGCCCGATTTTGCGCCGATCAATGTGACCGTGAACTGCTCGTGTGGGGACGGGCGCGTGTCGAGAGATTACGGGCTTTTCGCGACGTACCCTCTTGTTAAAGGGGAGAGCTTGGGGGGGTTGGCGATGGAAACGGGTGTTTCTGCTGATTTGTTGCAACGGTTTAATGAAGGAGCTGATTTTAATGCTGGATCAGGGATTGTGTTCTTGCCTGCTAGAGGTAATTACTGCAACTTCTTCTTTTGTTTTTTTGTTTTATGAGATGTTTGTGCATAATTAATACCATTCAATAGAAACAACTAATACTGTTAAGTGAAATAACTAATATTGATCAAATTACACACCAGTTGTACGGTGTAACTGGTGTATACTCGACTGTGGCCCGAATTAATTTTTTATTTCTAAGTGAAACAACTAATACTAACCCACTAATAAATTTCAGTGATAACGATTGTTCAGTGAAAACAAGTAATATTATTAAAATTTACACACCAATTATATGGTGCAATATGTGTATACAAGAATTTGTCCTTTTTTGAGATATGCCGACGACTCGACTGTGGCCCGAATTGGAGCTAACTGCCTATTTTTCACAAGACATCTCATTATACATATATGGATCTTTGTGTTAAAATTCGAGCATCAAAGCAAAGATTTAGAAAAACGGGATTTAATGCCGTCTATCATGATATACCTATTCTTGAAAAAAATAGATCATTATAATTTATTTTTTGGAAAAAGTAATCTACTTTTATTTTGGATCAGTATAATTATAATTTTCCCAACACACACATCTTTATTTTAAAGTCACACGTTGACTCGTAAACGGGAAATATATATTGAATCTGTCATATGATTGCATAGGTAGTTGAATATAAGTGTGGTCATATATGAATTGTCTATGTATTATGGAATTTGGAAAATTTGGTATGTGTGCTATAGACTATAGTGGTAAAACATAATAATATATAAGATGTTATTGTTTCAATGAGAGGTATCATATAAGCCCCGATTTCTAAGTTTTATTTACAAAGATTTCAATTGATAGTTATAAGAAAAAGCAATGCGCGTTTCTATTAATCTTACATATATATATATATAGATGTGTCATAACACATAAACTTTGATAAAATAACTAAAGTTTACAATTACATGCATGTTATATTTGTTAATAGTTAGTATAAATTTATAGTACTCATCCTGCACATAATATAAGTGTAGACGTGCAACGTTTTCTATTTGAGCGTTCCGAAATCACATCACAAACCCTCCTGTAAAATTTGTTCATAATACGAAATTCATGCTATTACACTTATAAACTGATACCACTACTTTTATAAATTAATACCTATAACATGTAATATTATATAATCTCAATTTATAAGTGTAATTAATAGTATCAGTTGATAAGATTTAAGAGTAGTGGTGTTAGCTTATAAATGCAGTGGTATAAATTTCATAGTATGAACAAGTTTTACAGGAGAATTACTCAAATCACCCAGTTTTATTCGAAATTATTTTGCAACTTAGCTATATATAATGGTGATGAAGATGATAGGTGAATGAAAACATTCTTGTTCATTTCTTTTTGAGCATTCAATGAAATTAACCAAAGACTTTGACAATGTAATGAGGGATGCTTATGATTTATGACCTCTTAATTTGTCCTTAATTCTGCTCTTCGTGGCTTCCGGACAAGACAAAAATAACTTTATATTAAGAAAATTCACTAATCAGACAAGGACACGTGTCTCTTACCAAGCCATACATACTCCACTCGCTTCTAATTTTGACCAAATGAATATTATCACTAATTCTCAATGAGATTAGTAGATTACTATAGCTTCACGACTCATTAATTAGTGGATTAGCCAAGACCATCTTATTCCTTTGATACAGTCAAATTAATTGTCTACATATATAATTATAAAAAATACTTAGTACTCCTCCGTCCCATTTGAACATTCACACTTTTTATTTCGGTCAATCCCATTTCAAGTTGCACACCCCAAATATAGAAAATAATCTTACAATCTCCAATCTCACAATCTCTACCCATTCCTTTGAAAAGTCAACAAAGCCACTTTTTTCTTAAAATGTGTGCCGGTCAAAGTGTGAACCCTAAAATGAGACGGAGGGAGTAATATTTAATTATTGAGTAACACTCCTTGAATCAAGTCTATACATGAACTATATTATTATTATGCACAAAAATTATCACTGTTATGTTGTGCATAACAACCGTGATAGTTTTTGTGCATAACAGTGATATTAAAAAAATCGAATTTACGGTGAACTCGAGTTCACAAATTCTTTTATCTAATTAATTTGAGATTAAAGAATTCATCATGACCCAATCTCATATAAAGAGCAAGAATATGTCTTATGTCTTACAAATTGACTGAAACTATGTTAAACATAAAAGATACAGTAAACAAGACGTGAAAAATTGAAACATGAATAATTCTACTTATTTTTCCTTTTCTAATCTAACCCATTATTAACTCGTGAGCATTTAAAAAAAAATAAAATCATAATCTTATACTCCGTCTCAATTACTGGATCGAATTAAAGAATACAAATATAATTTGAAATAGTTTAAACGAGACAAACAAAAAGTAGTAAAGACGACTCAATAAATCATAATAGTGCGTACGAAAGATACTGAGAGATAATGATGATAAGGTGAATTTAGACACAGTATCAACCTGATGGTTAGACCAATAAATAGATTGAGCTTTGAGCATAATACCATCTAATCCGGGGATGGAGACTCCGAGCCAATTTTTCGGCGCAGAGATTAAGAAAAAATATTTTATGGGGGTAGTAAGTGTGTATGGAGGATAATAAGTGTGTTGTAAGATTATAAGTGGAGAAGAGTAAGTTCATTTTTGGTGTGCAAAATCTTATAGGACAGACCAAAAAGAAAAGTGTGTTAAATCTTCTGGGACGAAGTTAGTAGATGCTCCACTTTATCACGAAATAGTGCTTACCCTTATCAAATATGTGTATATTATTTAAATATTTTTATTGTGAGTAATTCTCTTGTATATTTATTGCATCGTGCAATAAAAATTCACTTGAGTTCCACATGCATTATAGCAATAACAAAACCTCAATAACCCTTGGCCTAGTGGTGTAGGCTTAAGACTTAGGAGTGTGCTCCTCTTTAGATTTCAGGTTCGAACTCTCTTAGATGACGGTGGGTTCTGATCCCTTGGATTAGTTGGTCCTTGAGCTGTATACCAAGTTATCCAAAAAAATAAAATAACAAAACCTCAATCACCATCAATATTTTTAGAGAGATATTGTTAGAAAAATTAAATAAACGAATTAATTCTATAACTCTCAATAAATTTGGAGTTTTTGATGAAACAAAATTCTTTCTAATACCGTTTAGAAACAGTCAACTTCTCCTAACATCAGAATATCTATAATATTACTTTTTCAATGCCAAAAAGAGTTCGACAGCTCAGAATTTTGGTCAACTACCACAGACCCATCATCTTTGCTTAATTAAAAAAGCAAAAAACATATCTCCAAGATCAAGATTAAGTTTTCAATTAAACACCCTTTCAACAATCCAACACCAAAAAAAAAACAAGAAACATGAAGTTACAACAAAAACAGAGGATTCCCCTGTTTTTCCTGCTAAACATTTTCTTACACACAATTCCAGTCCAATCAAAATGCACACAAACTTGCAACTCATTAGCCTCATACTACATATGGCCAGGCTCAAACCTGACCTTCATATCCACCATGTTTTCAACCTCCATATCCAAAATCACAAGCTTCAATCCTCACATAACAAATCCAGATATGATTCGTGCCGATACCAGAATCAACATCCCCTTCCCCTGTTCTCGCATGAACAATCACTTCATGGCTCACCAGTTTATATACCATGTTAAACCCGGTAACTTTTATCAAAGGATAGCGGAACTGTACTACTCGAATCTCACTACAGTCGAAATGCTGACGAGGTTTAATAGCCATGCACCTGAGAATATCCCAATTGGATCGGAGTTGAATGTGGTTGTGAATTGCTCGTGTGGGGATAGTCGTGTTTCGAAAGATTACGGGTTGTTTGTCACGTATCCGATGCGTGCTGGTGAGAGTTTGTCGTCGCTAGCGAATGAATTCAGGGTTTTTGAAAATCTGGTTCGGGATTATAATCCTGGTGTTGATTTTAACTCTGGAAGTGGTTTGGTTTTTGTTCCGGGGAAAGGTATATAACTTGTTTGTGTGTGTAGTTTTTAACAATATTAGTTGTTTCATTGAAAGGTATTAGTTGGTTTATTAAAAGGTATTAGTTTTATAGTATTTGTTGTTTCACTAAAAGGTATTAGTTTGATGGTATTCGTTGCTTGATTAAAATGTATTAGGTTGATAGTATTAGTTGTTTCATTAAGAGGTATTAGTTGTTTTATTAAAACGTATTAGTTTGATAGTGTTAGTTGTTTAATTACAAGGTATTACTATTAGTGTGATGGTACTCGTCGTTTGATTAAAGGGTATTAGCTTGCTATTATTTGCATTATTAAAAGGTATTAGTCATTATGTATAAAATGATAGTTGCAAATGAGGTGCACAACAATAAGTGTTTTATGTAAAATCAACTCTTCATTTAAATGTAACCCGGTATAATGATCATATATAAAGTCCCATTCTTTTAACCTTCCCTGTAAATCGATGACTATTCGTAGCTATTAATATATACCTTGATATCAAACAAGAGCTCGACCCAATGCTTTAGTTCTGTCCTAGTCTATCCTACTTTGGTATTACGAGCATATTGATTCTTCCCAATTACCAAATTGCTGGTTTAATTCCATCTATAAATCGAGTATGATCTCATATATTCTTGTGACTCATTGTGTTCTTTGATTGGAAAATATCATCAGCATGAATATGCATGCTCCGAGTATATATTTTCATATGGCAAAATTTTACATAAATCAGTTTATCATATAACTGAGTTTGTATTTTATATGTATTTTTAAACAGTATTAGCCGTTTTATAAAAATGCAATAGTTTGATTGTATTAGTTGTTTCATTAATTAGTATTAGATGTTATACTATAAAGTGATAGTTGCAAAGGAGAATTGTTTTACAAGGTTTAAATTCATTTTCGGTCCCACAGGACACGGGACCTCACGATTTTGGTCCCAATACTCACCACTTTGGTCCCGTAAGAATTTTTTCATGCAGTTTTGGTCCTTCCGTTGCGGAATCCGTTAAGTTCAACTGCATTTTTGGTCCCAAACCTCGTCCTGTGGGACCAAAACTGCAGCTGACTTTAATGGAAAACGTAACGGTGGGACCAAAACTGCATTAAAAATGGTTTTTGGTCCAAAGTGGTGGGTGTTGGGACCAATATCATAAGGTACCGACTACCGTGTCTTGGGGATCAAAAATGAATTTAACTCATGACCAACTCTCTCTCTCTATATATATGCATCTGAGATGTTGTTTCTTGATTAAATGCAGATCAAAACGGGACTTATCCCCCATTGAAGTCAAGGTGGGTTGTACTAACTACTTTCTTAAATCATATTAATCCATCTTGTGTTTAATACTTGTTTTTTTTTTCCTTGTTGCAGTTCAAGCGGTTTGCTTCTTATTCCCATGCTTGATAAAGTAATGAGTGATGTTGGGTGTCTCTAATTAGAGTGATTTGTAGCAGGAATCTCTGGTGGGGCCATTGCTGGTATTTCAGTTGCAGCTGTATTAGGGGTCATCTCTTTGGCAATATGCTTTGTCTATCTATTCTTTTACAGAAGAAAAAAGGTGTCTAAAGAGTCATTTCTCCACAATCACCAAAACATTGAGAGCTCACATGGTAAATTCTTGGCAGATCTGAATCAAGATTCACGTGAACTCTCTTATTTAAAGGAATTACTGGTTAGTATATAGAAGTGTCACTGTTTAGTGATTTTGAAAAGAACAACACATAACATCAAACATTTTCTAAACTGTGACACTTTGTATACTAAACAGTATTACTTGAGAAACAGTGTTCACTTGAATATTTGAGTTTTAAGTTTATGTGATGAATGAACGGACGTATGTAGGCGGCGTTATGATGGAAAAAGGCTCAGAATCAGGTGCAGTAGTTGGAATTGCGTCTCCGAGGCTGCAGGGTATCAGTGTGGATAAATCAGTGGAGTTCACGTACGAAGAGTTAGCTGCGGCTACAGATGATTTCAGCCTCTCTTACAAGATCGGCCAAGGTGGTTTCGGCTCCGTTTACTATGGAGAGCTAAGAGGCCAGGTTATAACTTCTTGTTATTGAAATGTGTGTTTTTATAAAAGAGTAGTCTTGTAAAGCAAAAATCTCAGAAATGGTGATTTTGATGTGAGATTTTGTGTATATAGAAAGCTGGTATAAAGAAGATGGACATGCAAGCATCCAAGGAGTTCCTAGCCGAACTCAAGGTCTTAACGCACGTTCACCACGTCAACTTGGTATAACATCAACTCCTTATATTTTTTTAAATGGTATTTGTTGTTTTACTAAAAGGTATTAGTTGTTTTCACTTAACAGTACTACTTGTTTTTGTCAAACGATACTAGTTGTTTATCAATTTCACAATAAAACTGGTGTAACCTTTGATTTGATCTTTTGTTGAACTGCAAAAATGCAGGTGCATTTGATAGGATACTGCGTGGAAGGCTCGTTGTTTCTGGTTTATGAGTACATCGACAATGGTAACCTTAGCCAACACTTGCGCGGAAAAGGTACAACTACATACTAAACTGCAAACACAAGGTCTTATGTAAAACCAGTTTTACCGAGTATTTTTTAACAGTATCAGTTGTTCATTAAAATTTATTAGTGTGATTCTATTAGTTGTTTCTTTAAACATTATCAGTTGTTTTATTATAAAGTGATAGTTGCGAAACAGTTGCACGGTAAAACCAAATACACATTCTGCATTGTGATGAGGGATTTATGCATGATTACTGCAGTAACAGAGGCACTAACATGGTCGATGAGGGTGCAAATCGCGCTAGATTCAGCTAGAGGCCTCGAATACATTCACGAGCATACAGTTCCACTCTACATCCATCGTGATATCAAATCTCCGAACATCTTGATTGACCACAACTTTCGTGCTAAGGTCACATTTCGTCGCAACTTTTTTAGCTCAATTGATTGCCAATGTTTAACCTGATTAATTGCTCAGGTAGCTGATTTTGGTCTTACTAAACTGACCGAAGTGGGAAGCGGTTCTCTACAGACTCGTCTCGTGGGAACTTTCGGATACATGCCACCAGAGTATGCTGTTTTCACACACTAGTACTTGTTGAGTGAACAACTAATACTTTATAATGAAACAACTAATACCTTTTGGTAAAAAAGAGTAAACCACCATATAAAATGTGGTGCACCTTATAACAAAATGATCTGTTTTAATTACAATGGATATATTATACAGATATGCACAGTACGGAGATGTTTCTCCCAAGATAGACGTATACGCATTCGGGGTGGTTCTTTTCGAACTAATATCTGCAAAAGAAGCAATTGTGAAGGCAAATGAGGTTACAATGGAGTCAAAAGGCCTTGTTGCTGTGGTATATATATTTATATTTGATCATTTTAAATATATTAGACACAACCTAATTCGATCGTATGGATTTATTTTTGACAATTCATGGTTTTGCAGTTTGAAGATGCTTTTAACAAGCCTGATCCGATTGAAGGTCTACGAAAGCTAGTTGATCCGAGGCTTGGCGATGATTATCCTTTTGATTCGGTCTCTAAGGTAGAGCAACAGTAGTCATTCAAAAAATAATATTTGATCAATCCAATGAATTGCTAGTAATTCTATGTTTTTGTTAATATATTTTGTGGATTCCTAGGTGGCGCATCTTGCAAAAGCATGCACCCATGAAAATCCTCAACTAAGGCCAAGTATGAGGTCAATAGTAGTCGCACTAATGACACTCTCATCTTCAACAGAGGATTGGGACATTGCTTCCTTCTACCAAAACCAAGGCTTCATGTCGGGCCGTTAGCCGTATATTGGAGTCTCAGATGCATGAATACTAAAAACCAAATACTATAGCCGCCCCTCTTTTCTCTCTAATATATAAAAAATTATCCACTCTTATTGTATATATTTGTTCACGCCCATGGATCTAAATGTTACCAACAACCTATGTAACTTTTGTACATTACACAACAATGGAAATATCAAACTGCAAGTGTATAAAATTTAGGAATTAAAAATGCTTTTGAATTTGGTCCTATAAATTTGTAGAAAATTTGAAATCAAACTTTTTATCGATATTACTAAGTTGGCTGTTTCTTAGAGCAGTCACGGTGTCGTACTGACTGTCAATATTCAGGCTCTAAATTCGCGCCACATGGCGTGTACTATTGTACTTATTTAATATCTTTAAATTTTATTTTTTAATTTACCATCATATCCCCTCCTACAAAACATTAGAAAATATTAGAAAACTTAATAACTTAATCCAAAAAATAAAATAGATTCACCGTAAAAAAGAAGAAGATGAAATTAATTCATCATTCTGCCCAAATTTTTTTATCAAACCTTTCGATATATATATATATTTTTAACTAGTTGTAGTGCCGTCGCCTCCTCCTCCACCAGCCCTTCGCCGTCGCCGTCGCCGTCGCGGCCGCTGCCAACTCTTCCACTACGACACTAAGCAGTAGCCGACGCTGCCATCACTCGATCAGTTCACGTACGCGTACGCCATCTTCTTCGGTTTGTCTTCTCTCTCCCATTGCCTTCATAACCTCCTACTAAAAATTTGATTCTGGATTTGTCTCAAAATAAGGCTCGGATTAACAACAGTCTCAAATCAAGATTTCATATTTTATTTTTTCTCAAATTTGGATATCAATTGAAAATATGAGTCTCAATTCAGGAATATTTGACGGCAAAGTTAATAGTGTCTAATGTTCTCTTTCTTTCCTCCATTTACATGTTCTTATTTTCGCAAAACAATAATCTTAGGCATGAAAATGCCTATTTTTACACAATTTTCCTCTCATTCACTGCCCTAGTTTTTTGCTTTCGAAGGAGATAGATTTTTATCCACACTTAATTTCATTATAAGTCTGTGATTGAACATGTTTGCATCTCAAATTTTATTTTTAATTTTTGATACGTTAACATATGTATTAAGAAAATACAATATATGAGAGCATTCTTTCAATGTTGCTAACTATCCAATAGTTATGAACAATTAACTCATTTTGTTATACATATATATAGGAAAGATCAATATAACATATACTCAGTTTCGATAGATGAAAAAAGTCTGCAATCAAAATTCAATTTATATTGTTGGGAAGAATATGAAATTCCCTTCTACATGCTTGAATGAGGCATATTTGATTGAGTGGGGGCATATCTGGAGATTACAGGGACGGTTTTATGGTAAGAGTGTTTGCTTCAAGATGAACCTAAAATAAGAATGAGGAAGTTTTGAAATTTTGGAGAAATGCTGTTAACTCTACCTAATGAGTTTTTAAACTGAGATTTAAAATTTTAATTAATATCCAAATCTGAGAGAAAAATGAATTATGGAACCTTGTTTTGAGACTGTTATTAATGTGATTTTGAGACAATTACTAAAATTTAGGCCTTAGTATGAAATTTTTCCTAATTTGTTGATTTTACAATTGTTCATTGGTGTGTTCTTTTAACCGTGTTAGTTCAAATTAGATGTTATTAATATGTTGTCAACAGTCATCTCTAGTCTAGTGAATAATCTGATGCCATACTCTGTCACCATTGATATACATGAATTGGAAGAATCTATTAATAAATTTAGTTCAAATTGTTTAATTAATTAGTACTGATGAGTATAGTGGTTGTGTTCGTGAAAAGTACAGAGGGAGTGTATATTTCTACTGCTAATCGCTTACAGTGTCATACTATTGCAGACGATGAAGAATTAAAGAATTATGTTCAATGATGTTTGGATATTGGAATGCGAGAAATACGTTTTGTCATGACCTGATTGTCGAGTTATGACATACATAAAAATGACGGGCAAGATCGTGCTACATTTAGGGAATCTGCGCAAGCTGTGAATGACATAAAAAATTTTAGGAATTGAGATTTATTTAATTATCACTATGTTTTATGTATTATAGTTGGTTCTGTATTTGATTGTGGTGTTTTTGATGAATTCACGTCGTGCCTCGATTATTCAGTTTACTTGTTCTTGATGTGATCAAATTTAATAGTTAAAATGATAACATAAGCATACATCGGTGAATGGACTAATACTTTACAACAAATTTAGATATATTAAATATAACATAATTGACACATTGTCCAACAAAATAAAGTTCAGTACCACACAAAATCACATTACAATAAAACTCAAAAGCAAACTAATGAGCATTAGAGCATAACTTAAAACATTAAAACAAACACTAAAGTTTTGACATTAGACTCCATTTACACACACAAAACACCAAATGTAGCAAAGGTAACAGTTAATCAATAGTCCGGTAGGATGTGGATAGTCTCTGCAAGCCACCTATTCAATCATCACAGAGTGAAAACGAGACAAGTATATTAGTAGTACAAAATCCAATTGTCTATGATACAACATTTTTTTGACATTTATTTACATCGGATTCGCTCAACTAAGAGTGCAGTAGATGAAGGAAATCAAAAGAACACATAATCCCACATGGACCCCATCTGCAAAATGCCCAATTTATGCTTGTCATTTTTTTGGAAAAGGTTATGTCACGTCTTATAAGTTTGACTCATTACAAAATAAATCATTTCTGTTTTCTCTTTATCATTTTTGGTCCTAGGATAATTCCTTTTTTGGCCAATTTGGGTCCTTTTCCGTCAAAATTTTTAAAGTGGCCAGAAAGTCACACGTTTGGATCGCACCAGTGGAATTATTTGCAGATAATTGTCCAATTTTTGTACTTTTTTTTAATCAAATTTGGTCCCTTATGTTTATTTGTATTAACAAATCTAATAAATAAAAAATTATGTCAATTAAAACTATGAAATTAAAATTAAAATTAAGAGAATATGAAAATAAAATTCATAAGTACTGAAAAATTATGATTATATTAATAAATTCTAAAAACTACTATAAACTTAAACAATCCTTTTTCTTTGCTCCTAAAAGTGAAGAATTCACCTTCAACATAGGTGACCCAATGGAACTGTTTTGCAAATAATATAATTGACAACAACATAATATTCTAATTATCCACATATTGACGTTATAAAATAAGAAGCAATTTAAGCATTAATTAAATTATATCAAATAAGAAGAATTGGATAAATAATTTCAAATAAAATATACATTAAGAAATTTAAACTACAAATGCATATATATTTATAAAATCACATGTTTCAAGTCATCAACGGCAATACCCTCTTTAATCTAATGAAAGCTTTAAAAATTATCATTGTTTAAAATTAAAATTTTGTAATATCAATAAAAAAGTTTTCGCTGGCTAATTCAAAGCTAGCAGCTATTTCCTTCAAGAGAGGAATTGCATACGCAAAATATTACAGCGGACAACCTTTAAAAAAAAAAAAAAAACAGGGCCCAAATATTAGCAATGCAAGCAAAAATTAAGCCCCACGTCCTTTTGGCTTCAAGTTTATAATTTACATATAATATGCTTCAACAATTTAATAAACAACAATGGTGTGACTAACTCTATACAAATAAGGAGATAACTGTCAATAGCTTATTAGATCTAATCAGCTCAAGCCTTTGCCTTTCTGAAATAATCCATCCCTCCAAATTGATAAACTAAAGCACTTTAACTCAACAAAAACTTGAAATCACCTAAATGTGATATATTGCCACCATGATGCATTAGAACCCGACAAGTTTATCTACAGATACAAGATGTTACATACGGACCGAACTGATGCCAAAAATATCGGCTGCAAGTTCCTTCCTCCATTCAATGTACTTCACGGTGAAAATGCCACAATCAATCCTGCATTACAATGAGTGTTAGTATAACAAATATAATACAGAAAAGT
Organism: Stenogyne calaminthoides; assembly: GCA_037126765.1. Taxonomy (NCBI): domain Eukaryota; kingdom Viridiplantae; phylum Streptophyta; class Magnoliopsida; order Lamiales; family Lamiaceae; genus Stenogyne; species Stenogyne calaminthoides. The sequence continues at coordinate 8,663,048 of JBBCBC010000026.1, forward strand.
ATAAAAATCTACCAAGCTTACCCATTATCTTGTTGAGCACATGCTACATTCTTAACATATAAGGCCGTGATGTCGCAATTCTCATCCACTATCAAGTGTATCAACTTAGGGAGAAAATGTCTCAAAGATGCAACCTTGTAATTTCTACGCCGGCCACTCATACTATCATAAATTTCAATCACTCTCTCATTTATATCAACTTTGAGTGCAACCCAATGGTCGACCAAGTTACAGGGGATATACAGGAATCTACAGCCCTTCCAACACTTTCCTAACACGGGTGCATCCCCATTGACATACCTAATTTGTCGTCACGATAATCGTTAAACAATATATTCCTCTATCATCAATTTATCCTTTTTATCTACACTTGGAATTTTGTCCATCATTTTACCAACTTCACCAGCAAGCCCCATATCTGTACAAAAAGGCTAAAAAGGCTAAAAATGTGTATTATACAAATTAAAGAGAAATTTATTTTCCAACATCTCTATTTCTTAACTTCAAAAGGTTTCTAAGGCATGAGCTTTCAAACTTCCTTTTATGGCAATCATCGAGTTCTTGGAACACATAGTCGATCATTGCCAAATTATATCCATTTTGTCACATTATGGATCCATTTGTCGCTTTATGAAATCTATTGATACTGGAGAAGGGAATTGATCACAGTTTTTGTATATATCTCCCATCAATAAAACCCAGAAAAGGAACAAAATCAATAAAACCCATAGATAATGCCTATATCTTTTTTGACAATTTCTAATTTAAATTTTTTATTTCTAAGAAAAAAGAAAAAACAAGAGACTTGTACCATACTATGGGTTACTCAAAATTAAGTACAATCAACTAAAGTACAAGTCCAGGTCAGCCTAGATCACACCTATATATTCATACACATATAAAATTGGAACCAACTTATGCAATGAGAAAAATCATTCATGTATAGATAAACAGATCAGTTCTTGAAATCTTCTCTCTTTTTTCTCTTATTTACTCTGCATATTTCTCAGTATTATATATATAATAGTAGTGATCATCATCATCAAGAATGTGCATTGCTGTGTTTTTGTGGCAACCCACCATATGTACCCTTTCCTTCTCTTGCTCATCAGAAATGAATTAACACAACAGGCAAGTTTCATCATGATTATTGATTAACGTTTTAGTTTGTCAGTATTAGTTGTTTCTCTTAAAAATATTTTTAGATGTTATGCTATAAGCAAGTTAGAATATAAAATGAAAACTGTGTACCTTGTGGATTTAATTAGTATAAACCTGCAGATCTTAAGCAAAGTGAGGGGTGTAATCGCCAGTTCAACTTATTGAGCTGAATAAATTGTTCCTACTAAAGTATTTTCAACTCGAGTACACTTAAATGTTCGACTAAAGGATCTAGAAAAGCCAGCAATTGTGCATAAAACTAATTCTAGATAAGTTGAGGCAAGTATGCATCTTGAGGGTAAGAAACACATCAATTAAGCATTTAACGAAAGGTAGTATTTGCTTATAAATTGGTATCAACCACTTTCATTTTGAACCATGAGTTAAAAAAGGCAACAACAACAACACTTTTAAAGTCATTACAACACAACACATAAATCAGTTGTTATAGTATTAATCAGAAAGTACTAGCATGAAATGACTCATAAATTGTTTCTTATACGGAAAGTTCTGGCTATATTTCTATCTTTTTTTTAATTGATCAGCAAAGCAATTTTCATTCAAATTCGGGTACAAGACATACCCATTGAAAGTTTGATACAATATTCCATCCAAAGATTACATAAAGAGACACGCATCTCTCCTACTAAAAGAAAGCACCAGTAGCACACCTAGTCTAGAGAAGCACCAGACCACATAAGAAGTGATCAAATTCATCATAAACCGGAAAAAGACATAAAACAGTTCGAAACCATAAGAAATTGGCTTACATAAATAACAGGAATAAACTGAGACAACAAGATTACAAGAGGCAAAACTTTTAAAGTATATACCGAGAATGATCGCCGGATTCTAAAACTTGGACAACGAAAGAGAGACCGACGTGTTGGGGTGAAATCTAAAGGTCAACGACGAGAGAGAGCGAGAGAGTGAGACTGAGAGACCGGTGGAGAAAGAGACAATTATGGGTGCGCCGTTGCGGCTGCCGGCGACGCAAGGCACTGGTGGGAAGAGGAAGATGATGAACTCTTTTTTTCAAGAAAGAGGAAGACAAGACGAGAACCCTATTCAATTAAAATAATTTTAAAATTGAGTTTAATATTCTTCAAAAATTATATAAGGGTAATTGTTAAAAAATATATATATACATATATAAGGGTAAGGGTAAATTCATAAATTTATAATTATATTTTTTATATTATTTAATTTATTATAATAGTACGACAATACGATATAAATCGACAGATAGTACGATACAGTACGATGATTTGTACGATGCTTGGTACAACATGTAGTAGGCTATTAAATTTAAGCATTTGAATTTTAAATCTAATGGCTTAAATTATCTATTAGGTCACTACCACATGATTTTTGTTTCTTTTTCATTTTGTATTTATGTGGATTTTTTTTAATTTTAATATGTTTATCAATTAAATATCTTACTTCTATTAATGAACCAGAAACTTGAAATAGCTTCAAAACTTAAAATATAAAATATTATACAGTATATTAATATAAAATTTAAAAACTGATCTAATATGTATACAGAGTGTTAATAAAAAAAGTATACCTCACTTTTAATTCGAGCATCTCCCGTACATCATCTCCATATATAATTTTAGGGTAAAATATTATATGCAATATTGTATTTTATGACTATATGCAATTTGGTCCAATTTGGCTCAAATTTTAAATTTTTTAATTTTTCACGGGTCAGACTCGATTCTCCCTCCTTCCAGATTTCTTCTTTCTCGCAACAGGCATCGCGATCAGATCAAATCTCGTTGGTTTTAACAGCTGCGGGTTATAGGTTTTCTCTTCTCTTGTTCTTTTTTTTTTCTCTTCCTTATTCAGATTCTTCCACATTCTTCTCGTTTTCTTCAATTTTCTCATCCTTGTAAATTTATAGGTCATTCCGCTCTTTTTTCTATTGATTTTCTAACACAGCTTTTTTCAGATGCTTCTGCACTCTTCTCATGTTCTTCTTTAAATATGTAATTTTAGACTGAGATTTGCACTTGTACTGGTTTTTGTTCATGTGGTAATACATTTTTCTTTCATATGGTAACACATTTTTTGTTCGTGTAGTAACACATGTTTTTTAGTAAAATATGTAACATTGTATACATATATTTCGTAATACTATGTGAATATTCATGTGTTACCATATGAACAACAATGTGTTATATTATGAAAACTCATGTGTTATGGTATGTTTTAATACGTGTTACGTAAGATATGAAGTTTTTAATTTCAGTATAACAATGTATTAACATTTACTTATCCATTCAGTAACACATGGAGAATGATAATATTTTTTAAATGATAATGTAATTTTTATTTCACGTAGTAATACATTTTGTTTCTATAAGTATCACATTTTTTTCATGTAGTAACACACAAAAATTTGACAAAAAAATAAATAATATTTAAAAATTATGTGCTTAATAAAGATTGAAACTGCGACTAAATACATTAACAATAGACCTGAACCATTAGGCTACAATATGAATTTGATTTGGATATAGTTCTATAAATATATATCACTTCATCAAATCGAAATTAAGGGCCGCCCAAACCAAACCCGCGCCCTGACCCGCATTTTGACCAGTTTTTACCTAAAATATATTATATTGCACATATAATTTTTGTGCAATATTTCACAAGAGAGTCACTTATAATTTTAGACTTACTTTAAATTAGAATATTTTAATATTAACACATAGGATTGAAGATAACTTAAATTCGTCGAATGAAGATATATACTCCCTCCGTCCCAAATTAACTCATTTGTACATTTTTTTAAATGAAAATATTCATTTTAACTCAAACCCTTCAAACACATATTTATTTACAATATGTGACTTACTCATACAGTCATTAACACTTCATTACTTTATCACATTTAATAAATATTATTATTTTACCTTTCAATAAAATTAAATTCTCAATACTACTCTCATCACTTTATCACTTTAAATATTAATAAACAATCCTACCTTAAATTTTAAGCACACGTAAAATATACAAATGAGTTTGAAAGGAGGAAATATTAATTTCCACATTACCGACTTGTTTATGCATCAAGATTTATGAATAAAATAGGTGCAGATCATTTTCAAGATTACGTTTTGTAGTGCAAGGGTGGCAAATTGGCATGCGAACACGAGTCTGCAAATGACGTGTTTAAGTATTAAAACATGGTCAATAATTGCAATTGAACAAAATAAGTGCGTCATAGAGTCGATAAAACTACTGCCCTTTTAATAAAAGGTAAAATATAGGGTGAATCAGTTTCACCGTGAAATTGGTTTAGGAGTATAACTTATATTATTAAAGAATGCGATTTATATAATTAAAGAGTGTAACTTTTTACTATAATAACTTATAAAAATAAAGAGTGTAATAAATATTACAGCAAAGAGTATGATCGTGATAACTGAAGAGTGTGATATATATTACTAAAAAGTGTAATCGTGATAACTGAAGTATAAAAATAAATTAATTTCACGGTGAACAAGTTTGGCATGGCAACTCTCTTTTAAATTAGAAAATAAAAAACAATTTTACTGGGTTTATTCTGAATGCAACAACTAGCCGCATTAAATAAATAAATAAATGGAAGATATCATACAAGACCCAATTTAAAAATTAGTTCTCAGTTTACTTTTTAATTTTAAAATTGACAGGAGAACATAATCTGTTCTTTTTAGCGGGGGTTGTACTTTTAAATATATTAAAAATTAACTTTTGCAAACAATCATATTAATCCTATGTCACACATTCACCTGAACCATATAAATTACAAAAAGTTGTTGCTGATCCTTGCAATAGACACAGTAGGCTCGTTTGTTGTAAGATCATACTATAATTTAGCGATTATTGATATCATTATACGACTATAATATTGCGTAAAATCATATATATAATTTATAAGTGTTATAATGGATGCGAGAAAAATATAAACGAAACGTGAAATAAAGACATAAAATTTGACATGATTTACTATTAATTTGTTTGTTATGCCCATAGGATAGAAGAGAGGATCATATATTATTCAGATGATTTATCATAATACACAATAACACTAGGTCAAATAAAAATATATGTAATTTAATAGACTGGGGGCCATAATCCCAAAATAGAAACGGATCCCGAATAACTAATTTAGACTTTTTTTGGTGCACTTGCATCAAACAAATCAAAATTTCTTAAATAACATTAGAAAGTCTCTTCACTTTTTATCACTAACGTATGTGAGATAAATTAAAGCTTTCTAAACAGCATTAGGAAGTCCTCTCACTTTTGATGACAAATCGACTTGAGGCAAAATAAAACTTCTTTATTTTAACCCAATTCCAATAATAAGATTTATAGTTCATGAGTAATCTTAATTTTTTAATAAATTATTAATACATTTTATATTATATATTATTTAGAAAATATTTTTATAATATAGATACTATGTACATAAGCTATTATTTAAAAGTAGCAATATATTTTATATAAAGTATATATCTAAGCGACCAAGCCCATCAATGGTTCACCTTCCTACCACCGTTCTCTGTGGACACATTCGAGTAGCTCGTCAGGTTATGGATATGTGCTTTATATCTATGTGTTATTTTTTTTTTTTATTTGTATTACCTGACTGACCCTAATATCACACAACTTATAAAGTGTTAAAACGTTAATATTTAAATTATGTTCTGTTTCACTGCAATACCGTTCCATGTAAGTATGTCTCCCCAAACACATTGACAACCAAATTTAATCTGTTTAGATCAATCAAAACTCAGTGTTTAATATAAATATTTTTTTAAAAATAAATTTTAAGTTCCTTTTTAGTTTTTACCTTCTATATATAATATATAAGTAGTTTTGGACAATTCAATCTAATATTGAATCATTTCCATGTTGCCGACTTTATAGGTAAAAAATTCAATTTAATGAAATAAATAAGTTATATTTTTTTTAAAAAAAAACAAAAAAATCGTGGGTGGTGACACACAGCATCATATAAAATATCGGCTAGATCACTTGACAGGGCGTGCGTGTCGCGTCTACAACGCTACAAGCCCAATCATTGGCCAAACACACATCACAGGTCACAAATGTGTATTGAGCACTGATGCGACAAATACAATAGTACAAAATTATGCTATTTGGTCAAAAGCTGGTACTATATTGGGACGGGAAAAATGGCATTAAATATCCACATAACCTGGATTTAGAGCCGACAAATTGAGCCCAACCCGATGGACCGATCCAGCCAACCCGATGGACCGATCCAGCCAACCCGAAGGTAAGTATGAGTTGGGCTCTAAAATTATAGGCCCAAAAAAACCTGGACCTATTTGGCTCGACCCATGTAGCCCATGGGCCTAATGGGCTCGGGTCAATTTGGCCCGTGGGCTAATGGGCGGCCTGATTGGCCCGACACCTTAATTTTTTTAATAAATAATTTATTATTTTTACTAAGAATTAGATTTTGTAATTTACAAAATTGTATTTTTGTTGAAGAATTTAATCTAATTGAATAATTTAAAATTTATATTTTCAAATATAGATTATTAACATGGAGCATTTGAAAATCTATTTTTAAATTATATGTTTTGATTCAACATAATATTTGTGCGTGAGAAAAATATTCACTTACCTTCAATTTCTTATATTATAATATTATCAAGGACTTCAAATGTCTATAATAATTTTCTATGCTAATTTTTGCCTTCAAAATATTAAATTTAGTTCACATATATTTATTTAATAAAAAAACTAAAAATTTGGACATTGGGCCGGGCCGTTGGCCCGCTAGCCCATGTATGGCTGGGCTGGGCTATATTTTTACAGGCCCAATGAGAATCTGGTCCGGCCCGACCCAGCCCAAGAACATCAACTGGCCCGATGGGCTGGGTTGGGTCGGGCCGGACGGCCCGAATTGCCAGCTCTACCTGGATTACATCATTACAAATTTACATGTGAATATGTGATATCTATTTTTTCTTTTCTTTTGCTACATTTTATAATGCCCGAATACACAGATTATAGAATTGCGCTATACACCGCAGAAGAGTGAGCTTCCTAATCTAAAATAAAGAAATATAATTAGTTGGGTATTTATTTAAAATCAATAAAATATTCGATCTCCTCGTTATTGGTTCTTCAATGTTCTCGCATTGCCCTTAGTATTTGGGTCCGTTAGTGCTTTTAAATGCCGGGAAATGATCTGCATATTATAATGATATTGACAAAAAAATTCGGTCTTCACTTTGAAGTTGTCTAAATTAAGTATCTATTGCATGTGCTGATGTGCAATATTGCACATAATATCATCTCCCTGTTTAAATAGCCCGCATCTCATCTCTAAATTACCATGTAGTATCACGTTTTTGTTCATGTAATAATACATTTTAATTCATGTAAACACATTATTTTTATATAATTAAAAAAATGTAAAGGGTGAAATAGGAGAGGGGAAACCCCATACTTGTAGGAGCTGAAAATTCAATTAAAAAAAATTGAAAAGTTGCTTGTGATGCACACTTGCACACAAATTAGAAGATTCGACTCTCACACATAGGTTATTATATTATGACGGGATATTAACATGCATAAAGAATTAAGAGACGAAATTTGACAAGAAGCGGCGTCGCTTCAAAATCCATGTAGCATAATAATGCAACAAGGCTACCAACCAATTAGCGACGCCCCACCTCTGGGGCATTTGCGGATAGCGATCAACACCAAAAGTCAACATCGATGGTCATACCACTTGTGTACACCAACTCGAATCCATGCATAAAAAAATACAAGTCAACAATTTGGATCACCTGCCAAGTCGAACCACATGGTTAGCTAGAGCCTTAAGGGAATCCTAGTGGAAGATTGACGGTCAACATTGCTCCTCATCCTCGGACCAAGGCGTCAGGGCCACTTAAAGTGAAAATTAAACAGTTGTTGAGTGACTCACTTGCATGCATTCAGCAAATAACACTCTATAAATTATTTGTGATTCAGATCATCTTCTACCATTATTCTCTTACTCGGATCCACTGTCAAATGTCTCTCAAGAAGATCATATCTACAAGTCGTACGAAGCGACGCTCCTTGTTGGTCCCAAATAACGAGTCCCACACGTGTGCAGTTTTTAAAACCTTTTCTTTTAACAGCCTGTAATCAGTGAGTTAGGAATCCCTGAGTTTAAGCACTGAGAAGTATAAGTACGTACCCTGAGTTCAAGTCTACTTAGACGAGAGCCCTGAGTGACTTTCAGTACTACAAATAAGCTCAACTAATTTAGAGTGCGATTATCCTGAAGTAGCTTTGCACATATAACTATCTTACAAAATACTCAGGTGAGTTGTTTAGTTTGGTAGCTATCTATACTAGCTATGTGGTGCGGAAAGTATAGGCCATGGTTTATATTCATTTTAATTGCTGAAAATACTTTTCCTCTTAGTTCATAAAATTGTGGTTAAGGCTGTGATTCAGTTAATGCAATACTCAGTGGTTTGGTACCAGACTTAATGAAAAACCTTTGAATGCCTTCAGTGAAAATATGCAATATGAAATGCAGTACATAAAGCAAACAACACAAGTATTTATAGTGGTTCAGAGATTCAAGCTCCTACGTCCACTTTTCCTGATCCTCGGGGGAATTCCTTCAACATTGGAATTCACTTGTTTTATAGTACCAAGGTGTACTGAACAAATCAACCTCTCTAAGGTGATATGTTCCCTAGGATCTACTTCATGAGTCCTAGTACTCAGAAACTTCTTCTTCTACAAGCTTTCAGACTTAACAACACTCAACTTACTAACTTTACAACTCTGAACTCCAAACTACACAACTTCCTAACAATTTATGGTTTGGTTTGGTTTCCAACTAGGGTGAGATATCCTTTACAAAGATAATAGTAACAAAGGATAGAATATCTCTAACTAAGCTTTGAATGTATACAATATACTAGGCTTAGTAAGTGAGCTCTCTTCAATGAAGAAACACTTGGAAAATTTTGTTGGTTCGAGTGTTTCAAAGGATTAACTTGAATATGTTTGAGCTCTTGAGATGCTTGATTTCCCGTAAACATGTTTGTGACCAAGGTCTTCAATATTTATAGGCAACTCTAGGGCAACACTTGTAAAACTATCCCTTTGAGAGATAACATTTCGAGTTTCCCTTTTTGGTATGTGTAGAGCGACTATTTTAGGTTTTCAACAAGGCCTTGCATGGTTTGAGTAACATGCAGTCAAGCTAGCCATTCATATGATATGCGGACTGTAAAATTTCAGTTATGACTTTCTTTAGTGAAATGTCGCTTTCAGTGTCAGTGACCGTACGTTGTTGGCGTTCTCTGATTGGCTCTAAACTTCAGTGACCAGAGACAAGCAAAATGACTATCTGAAGGTCAACTTCACTGAGTATGAGACAACCTTAAAGGCTTCAAATGATAGACACTTAGTTCACATTCTTTTTGTCTGCATGATCCTTAGTCATATCATTTATTCCTAATAAATGTTCAGGTTTCTTGACTCAGTCCATCTGACTTCAGCTGGATAGACTTCAGATCTTCAAGTCTTCAGGTCTTCAGGAGTTCGGTTATTCAGGTCTTCATTCATCGAGTTCCCCCTCAATGTATGCTACCTTCCATGAATTACATAAAACATATACTATCCTGAACTAGATCTGCTGACTATACATGATGCAGATTCTCCTGATCAACTTAACTTATATGAAACTTGAATTGTCTATCAAGATATTCTGATACATGTCATACTCAGGGGTTTTGGGATCTAATCAAAATCTTCTTATTAAATTCATCTCCCAACACTCCTACATCAAACTTAAATCGAAATAGGTTCAGAAAGAGCCAGCATACCACCATCTTGTATATACATTAACGTTTCTGCAGATCCCTTTTTCCATTGAGAAGAACTTATTTCAGTCCGCCATGATGAACCCCGTAGACCACATATCAATTGCACCCAAGCAACTCACATTACCAAGGATATATTCAGGCCCACAAAATCTCTCAACAATTATCTCTCCCCCACCCCCACCCCCACAAATTCAGACTCAATTCCCCAAATTTAAGAGACTATCATTACCATACACTCTTTTTTCTCACCAAACCCTCCACCCATTATGTGCACTCTGCCCCCGTCTTCTTTCTCACTACTCTTCTATCTCTCAATCCTTATATTCTCTTTTAGTTGCTCACCACCACCACCACCACCACCACTACGAGCCCAATGCCACCAGCACCAGCACCAGTACGACCTAGACGCCACCACTACGATCCCAATGCCACCAGCACCAGCACCACTATGACCTAGACGCCACCACCACCACCACGACCCCAAAATCATGTGACAACTGACGGTGGAGAGTAGGCGCGTAACGACGACGACATCAATGGAGAGGTCGAGCGAGAGGCAGAGGGTGGCGAGACGACTTCTTCGACGCCCAATGTAGGGGATGCTGGCGGATCTAGGGGTGGCGGTGGCGGCAAATATTGTTTGGTGGCGGTGGTTGGACTACGGATCTGGTGGTGGTTCGTGACTCGATAAGTTCGTTATTCAGTGAGTTTGACACTGTGCAATTGTAGTATTTGTAGGGGTACGCGTTCAGCTATATGTATGAATCATTAATTTTTCTCATTTTCTGCCTATAAGCCAAGAATAACAAATATGTTAATTTGCTGATGAATATGTTGAAGATTTTTGTCGAAATCACCAGCTAAGTTGATGCGAAAGCCACCTACAATTTATTTTCAAATTGATTTTTCATTTCTGATTTTGATGTCTATGATTTTTAATTTTCATTGTTATAGTAAGTTTGTGTTTTTGGACCAAGTGCAATTTTAGGCTAAGTGTGAAAGATTGGAAGCTTACAAATTGTGTTGAATAAAAAATATACAATAGTATTAGCAGTGATAATAATATTTTATGCATAAAAATTATTTTTGAATGTACAATTGATTTGTAATATGTACAAAATAGTGGAGAATGCGTAGTTTAATATAGTTATGAATGTATAATTTTTTATGTACAAGTGTAAATTTTTTATGATTAAAGTGCAATTTGTTTGTGCAAGTGTACTTTTATGCAATGTTTTCATAACCGAACCGGTGATCGAACCGGACAGACCACCGGTCAGCGGTTCAACCGGTCGGACCGGTTCAACAACGGTTCAATGGTCGGACGGGTTCAACCGGGCGGTTCAACCGTTTTTCTATGTTTAGTTAAAAAAACAAAATAAGTATACACCTACAAAAATTTAAATATATATTTTATAACTTTTCATATCATATTTTATAAATTTTGTCCCACCTCATACATTTATCCCACATCGAAAGTGTTGGAGAAAAATGTGAGAGGAATATAAATTTAAAATTTTAAATATTTAATATAAATTAATAATTTAATTTAAAAAAAAGAAGAAAAAAACCGGTTATTTCCGGTTGAACCGGGTTTTGATCGGTTTTGACCGGTTCAACCCGGTTCAACCTGAAATCCGGTTATATAGTGTTTTTTAACCGGGTTACCGGCCGGTTCCCGGTTCAACCGGTTGAACCGGCCGGTTCAACCCGGTTTTGAAAACAGTGCTTTTATGAATATAATTAATTTGTGCAAGTGCACATTTCAAAAGTGTGTGGAGGGGAAATGATTAACGTACCTCGGGATTCATGATTCAAATTCTTTAAGAAAAATTCAAAATCCGCACTTTTAAATTCTCGAAGTGCAAAAATATTGTTAATGTACAAATTTTCTGAGAAAAAATACTTTAGAAAGTACAAAAATGTCACCAGTTCAGAAAATGTCAGAAAATTTGAATCACATGCTTACCAGGCCAGCACAAGCTTACCGTGGCAGCACATGCTTACCAGACTAGCACAAGCTTACCGTGGCAGCACATGCTTACCAGGCCAGCACAAGCTTACCAAGGCAGCTCATGCTAGCCCAAACTTCTATAAATAGACCCTCAAAGATCAGAAAGGGGATTCAGAAATTTTCCTAAGATAACTCTTGTATCAGCTCTCCATCCCACATAACCATTGTGCTCGTCACTAACACATTGTGCTCGGTGCACTCCCCAAATCACTTATAATATAATCCTGGCTTGGTACGCCTACAGGCGTAGTCAACTTTGAAGAACCGAGTCATCAAATCCTTGTTGTCATCCTACACATAGCTGTGCTCGTCACACACACACACACAGTATTTGACACATCATTATTTTATTTGTTAAGTCGTAACACACATCATATTTTCCATGCAAGACGACTAACAACAATTGACGCTAGAAGGAGGGTACCGTACAAACCAATCCAAACACTTTCCAAAAAACCAGGCAGAAAAAAGAAATATAATGCCTCAATCAAGAAACACCCAAACCCAAAAATTGGGGCCAAGTCGGTTTCCCGTCCAAGAGGAGGCTCAACACCAACCTCATGAAAACCAACCCTTGGAGAACATAAATCTGGAGGATTTAGCAGGCGACCCCGTGGCCACAGCAAGGGCCCTCACCTATCTGCTGCAAGCTCAAAAGGAACAGGCTGAAAAGGAGTTGGCCTGACAAAAAGGCCCAGAAGATGATGATCGACGCTCGCGTACACTTGGTAGCGAGCAGGTCAAAAGAAGAACCACGGCCAGCAAACGAGCCGACAAAGTGGCAGAGGATTTGTCGGATGGCGAACAGCCACAAGGGTCCAGACAATCGGTGTTTGGATGCCTAAAACTCTCTGTGAAGGATCGTCTCGGGGATCAGAGGCGCCAAAACCCCGGGAGGAAACAGCGGGCGAAAACGCAAGCCCATTCGGCTCCTCATGTTCGCCTGCAACAAGAAAAAGAACAAGAGCTGGAAAAGTCAGTGGGGACGAAAATATCCATCCTCCATTGCCTGGGAGATCAGGGGCGAACGCAGAAAGGGGGACTGCCCCATCATGAGCATGACCACCAGAGTCCTCATGATGGGACCCAGCCCCATTCTGGGTCCGTCGACTCCACGAAGTTTGCCGAGATACAGAAGGCGATCGAGAGGCTGCAGGCCGACCTGGCCGCTACTAAAGGGTTGCCACGAGCAAGCACTCTGCCGTGCTCGCCATTATCCCTGGAGATCATGTCCGCCGAAATACAGGAAAATGTGGTGAAAAAGTGTCCACCCATCCCTATGTTCGACGCAGAATCCGACCCACGTGTCCATCTGAGCAAATATTTGAATTTTATGATCGCCATGGGTGCCACCGATGCAACTCAGTGCCGGTCTTTCCCCATGACGTTGGGCGACTGGGCACATAGGTGGTTCTCGACCCTGCCTGCCGCATCAATCGCGTCCTTCACACAGCTGGGGCAAAAATTCTTGTCTCACTTCTCATCAATGTGTGCTCGCCAGGCCCCAAAGCAGCGGCTAGTACACTTTTCGCAGATGAAGGATGAGTCGGACTGAGCATACGTGGAGAGGCTCGATAAGTGTCTATACGATGGGGCCCCCCGTGGAAGAGGATGCCAAGATCCTCATGGTGGCGGGGGCTTCACCCTTAATACAGACATATGGAAGGCCATGCACCAAGATTGGCCGAACATGTATGCCGAGTTCCGCGAGCGGGCTGCAAAAATAATCAACATGCAGGAGGTGCTCGTCCAATCTCGGGTTGGGCAGGAAGGGGAGACCAGGAAGGTGGTCGCCAACAAAAAACTAACCAATGAAGGGGGGTACAAGGCCCCGGGCTCCTTCAAACCTTTTGACGAAGAAGCCAATGTACACACACTCCAAGGTGTGCTCGCCATCTCACCTGAGACGGTGTACAGTCAAATCAAAGACCAGGGCATGTTGCTGACGCCCCGATGAATAACCAAGGATCGTGACCAGCTCAATGCCTCAAAGTTCTGTTCGTACCACAAATACATCGGGCACATCACCAATGAGTGCAGCGATTTGCTCAGCCAGTTATGGGAATTATACGAGGAGAACAAATTGAGAGAATTCATCGAGTCCCGGGCAAAACAAACAACTCCGGACGAACAGAAGGGCGATCAGAAAAGAATCCGCCTATGATGGATAATCAATCATCTCCACCTTGGGGGATTGAGCGGTGAGCACACACCTGCATGTCGACTAGGACGTTGTTGCTCGCTATAAACCGTGTAAATCAATTTCGACCTCAGAGGGTTGTATGTTTGCCGTCCTTTAGTTTTCCCCTTGTAAAAGTTAAAACTTGTGAAAGCTAGGTTTTTTATTGTTTTCCATTTGTAAACTAATGTAATAGTTAGGACATCCTGTGTGATGTTTTTTTACTTATGGTAGTATAAGTTTAAGAGTGGTCGCACCGAAATAAGATGATCGAAACTTGGTCGAACAAGCCGAGTTTGTGTTTTGCTTGACAAAATTAAGACGCTCACAAAGTCCGCAAAAAGATAAGACGGACAAGTAGTGCAACATGGTCGCATCAAAATAAGACGACAAAAATCGAATAGTGATCGCAATAAAATAAGACGATCACGATGAGCAAAGGTTGCAACTAAATAAGACAACCTACAGGGTCACAACACAATAAGACGATCACAAAAGTGCAAGCAAAACACGAACACTTGAAAAATTAAGTTCGACCAGGTTACGAAGAAGCCATCTAAGCCAAGTGTTAAAGAGCTTAACATCAAGAAGTTTCGTCAAGCCGAACAAAAAAAGACCACTGTGGGCGAACAAAAAGGTTCAATCACCAGTCTAAAGCAAGACTGGAAATCTAGGTAACTATTAAGGTTCAAGGGTTGTAGTCTGCTGAGCAACCGAGCGCCATCATGCTCCCCTCCAGCCACCGTATCACCCTTGTGTTCGCCCATGGCCGCGCTCTCATCATTAGATGGGGGGTTGACCACCTCAACTCCCTCTGGCAAAAACAAGAAATCAAGGAGGCAAATTTCCAGGAGATCGACAGACAGGAGATGATGACCAGGGGCCACGCAAGTTCGGACGAGCACAGACCTCCCCAATTCGGGCAAACACGACCATCATCAAGTAAGATCTCAACTCTACTTGCTTTATAATCATTTTTCCAGCCGACACAAGGGGGTTGTTCCTTTGAGGTCGGCAGAGCGGGGGGTTGCTAGCATGGTCGCCCCCATGATGGCCTTCATTGGTGCCGACCAGCCCATTTCTTCGGCATCGGCTTGCCATCTTTTTGGCGATGACTTAGCCCGCCTCTTTGGCATCAACTTTCCGACTTCTCGGTGATGACTTTGTCCGCGTTCATTGGCGTCGACCAGCCCGCCTCTTCGGCGTTGGCTTTCTGCCTTCTCCGCGATGACTTTGTCCGCCTTCATTAGCGTCGACTAGCCCGCCTCTTCGGCGTCGGCTTTCCACCTTCTCGGCGATGACTTTGTCCGCCTTCATTAGCATCGACCAGCCCACCTCTTTGGTGTCGGCTTTCTGCCTTCTCGGCAATGACTTTGTCCGTCTTCATTGGCGTGGACCAGCCCGCCTCTTCGGCATTGACACCCCACTGCCTCGGCGATGTTCATTCAACCATTTTAGCAAAATATTCTCTAACTTCTCGACGATAAGATTTCCCACCTTCATTGGCATAGCCACGTGCTCGCCAGAAGTGGTCATCGACAAACACACAAAAGACTCGTACAAGGGGGCTCGCAACCTCGGAGTACGAGCACATAAAAAATGATGATGAGCAAATGAAAGATCTTCAACACAGGGGCTCATTCTGTACGATCAAGACTTCACAGAACATCCGAGCAGACTCGTAGGCAAACAATGTGACCGCAGATGCAGCGAAAGACAAAATATTATCAAAACATGAATCAAGGTCGAACTCTGAGCAAAGTTAAAGCCCAACCTTGGGGGGTATTGTTGTAACCAAATCAGCAACCAATCAAAGACCACCTGCCACGTGTCCACCAAATAACCAGGTGGACGAACACAGATGGACGAACACAGGTGGACGAGCACAGGTGGACGATCACAGGTGGACGATCAAAAGTGAATGAGCACAGGTGGACGAGCACAAAACTCGCTGGCTCGGACGACCAAAGAACATCAAAGGCCACCACACGATGAAAAGTATGCTCACCCGGCAATGAGGGCTACTAACCAAAGCAGGCGAGCATGAGTACCGACCGAAATAGAACGACAGACGAACAGAGAAGGGAAGATTTGCGCCTGCGTCTTCCAGACGAACAGATCAACAGAGAACACAAGACCAAGCCACCTGCTGAGCAACACCACCTGGGCGACAAGTCAAAGCCTTCACAAGTAAGCAAAGACAGACGTCAACCAGGGATGCGCGGTAGGAAACGTGGCAACACTGCGTGTACTCTTGCATGACGAGGAATCACCAACTCGTGCTTACCAGGCCAACACAAGCTTACCACGACAGCACTGTTGGGGTTATACTGAAAAGTATGCTTTTACTTTGTATAACCAAACTGTTTTTTCTTATTTATTTACTGAAGTAAACTATTAATCATTGTTGCATTAAATATGAATGAATGTTATATATATTTATTGCAAACCCGTTCAATAAGTTAGTACGTATTACGTTGTAGTTAATTTAGTGATACCAGATCACTAAAGATCACATTAACAACACCTCGTAATTAAGTACAAATTCACAACCCAGATGGAAATGAACAAACCATCATGAAAGGTTGAAGTGTAAGACCCAGTTTGACTTGTCTTGACCAAGGGATTGCTTTGACTTATGATGGGAATGTTGGGGAATGATTCGCACAGATCTATTCGGGGTGAATATTTAAATACAAATTTAATTCATTAATTATTACTAGCATGAATTAATCCTATATTAATTCAAATAATAATTGCAACAACATATCATGCACGTAAAACCTACGCATGCGGAATCTACGGGTTTACGTGAACGTACCTCTCGGGATGGCAGTGACTTTGGTCGGACGGACTAACCAAAAGAACTTCCCAAGTATTTCCTTAGCCCTTGCTCAACTATCCGTTGGAATGACACTCGTCGAACAATTAACAAAAGGAAAAATAAACTTTGTTGCACCACATTTGTGGATTTGCTAATATTTCCAACACATGGAATTGTACTTGGGAATGAACTAATCATCCCCTATTTATAGGAGAGGTAGTGGTCGAAATTTTAGTGATATTTCAATGTGGGAAAAGACTTTTCTTGGTCACCAAGAAATCTTGAATATATCCCTTATATTCTTTTTCCCATAATTAAGATATTCCACAAAAATCCCACCTCCTCAATATATGAAATTTTCGAAAATTTGGAGTGCAAGATTTCAAGATTTGGATCTTCTTGAATTTATGAGATATTCTTGTATTTCAAGAAATACATATCTTCCATAATATCTTTTCAAGAAAATCAAGAAAATCTTTCTTGCCCTCTATTTTCAAAATTTTGAAATATCCCTTATGAATAACCAAGTGGGAGATTTCTTGAATTTAATGAGATAACCTTGTATTCCAAGAATACATATCTTCATTCCATAACAAAATTCAAAGAAAATCTTTCTCCCTCTTTTATCCATAAATTTCAAAAATTTAGAGGAAATATAAGCAACAATATTTATTTTATTTTAATCACCTTTTCAGTTATTGGACTATATGTTGGGCTACTCAGGGGGCCTTTAGGAGAATTAAGATTGAACCTTCTAATGGATCTTGAATATCTAATATTGAGCCACAATATAATTCAAGCCCATAAATATTAATTAATCCCACTACATAATTAATATTGCACCATCCATCTTAACCCATATTACAGTCAATATGGCTCCAATTCGTTATTTCGTGTTTAAGATTATCTAGCCCATTAATTAATTCAAGCCCTTTGAAATAGCTTTCCGTTAATTAATATCTTTTGTCCTTGGTCGAGAGCGGTTCAACATTATTATCCATACGTAAACTAATTCCACTTGCAAGATTTGGTATGATAAAACTTATGAACCTCCCAAGGGGGCAAATCAAGCAAAAGCGTGCTTGCACACGATTCTTCGTATTAAATCTTAGCAATCACATGTGACCAATAATATTGCCCAAGATAAAAAGTATTGAATCTCTCGATTCGCTACCCATGATAAGTCAAATCAATAATTACCAATCACGTGATCCTATTTAAGGGACGAAGGTTAAGAAACAACGAACCATTCGAGGTCTAATTCTTCCTTGTTCGGATTCAAGAATTTATCCTCCCAGAGGTCCTATTCAACAAGATCGGTCATGCACTAGTGTAATCTCTTGGTCAAGACAAACCAATCGAGCCTTACACCTCAACCTTTCGCAATGGTTGTTCATTTCCATCTAAAAAGTGAATAGCGTACTTTTTAGTTACAAAGGGACATTAATTTAATCTTACGTGATCGGGTATCACTAAATTAACTTCTGATGTAACACGTCATTTAATTATTGAACAGATTATGCAATAAATATATATAACATTCAATCATATTTAAAGCATCGATGATAAACAATTTATTTAAGTAAATAAGTGCGGAAATTAGGTTTCGATTATACAAAGTAAAAAGCATACTTTTCAGTATAATCCCCAACAATCTCCCACTTATACTCAAAGTCTGCTTTTAAGTATCTACCACATGTCTCGAGTAGTCCGTGACATCTAATGTCACCTACACGAACCTAATAATTTCTCCCACTTATACTCAAAGCAGATTGGCAACGGTCTTGACACCCATTCCTTCTACATGTCTCTCGAATGTATTTAGAGCGGAGACTCTTTGTGAATGGATGCGCTAGGTTGTCCTCGACGCTATCTTTGCCACATCTATATCTCCTCTTAACGATGACTTCGTATAAGATGGTATTTCCTTTCAATGTGTTTCTTTGGCTTTGTGGGCTCTTGGTTCCTTGAATTTGCAATCGCTCTCGGCATTGTCACAATAAATGATGATTCTGGCGGGCAAATTCGGAACCACATCTAAGTCCACAAGGAAGTGCTTGAGCCAAACCGCTTCTTTCGCTGCCTCGCTAGTAGCTACATATTCGGCTTCCATGGTAGAATCTGCGACGCATTTCTGCTTGACGCTTCTCCATGTCACGGCTCCTCCCCCCATGCAAAACACACTACTGGGAGGTAGATTTTTTCCGAGTCTATGTCCGATTGGAAATCGAGTCCGTGTAACCGATGGGGATTGGACTTCGATCGATAAACCAACATTCTATCCCGAGTTCTTTTCGGATACTTGAGAATGTTTTTTAAGCGCCGTCAATGCTCTTTCCGGGGTTACTTTGATATCTTGCCACCATGTCTACGGCAAGAAAGCGGATATCCGGTCTCGTACTGCGGCATTGCATACATAAGACTTCCGATACCGAAGCATAAGGAATGCCTTTCATGTCATCTATCTCTCTTTTCGTCTTAGGGGACATTTTCTTGGATAGATGGATTCCATGCCCGAAAGGTACGAATCCTTTCTTGGAATCTTGCATCTTTGAAACGTTTCAAGGCGATTGTCTATGTATGAAGCTTGCGATAAGCCTAACATCATTTTCTTGCGATCTCGGTGATCTTGATCCCAAGGACGTGTCCGGCTTCCCTAAGTCCTTCATATCAAACCTGTTTTTGAAAGCCCATGCCCTACGATCGATAACACCTTCACATCGTTCCGATGATCGAATGTAAATCTCACGTATAGTACTAAGAATACCAATGCGGTCCCGACACACTTTTTTTATACACACAACTTTCAAACTCATTTTGATCAAACCCATAAGACTTTATAACATGATCAAAACATTGGTTCCAAGCTCGGATGCTGTTTGTAAAGTAAATGGACTTCTTGAGCTTACAAACAAGATGTTCTTGGCTGTTTCAATGAAACCTTGGGGTTGTTGCATATAGATCTCTTCATCAAGACTTCCGTTAAGGAAAGGCTGTCTTGACATCCATTTGCCGATTTCAAAGTTGAAATCTTGCGACAATCGATAAGAGAATCTGAGATGGACTTAAGCATGGCCTTTGGCAAAAAAAGTTTCCTCATAATCGATCCTTCTTTTTCGAGTATAACCTTTCGCCACTAGTCTTGCTTTGAAGGTTTCAACCTTCCCGTCCGGTCCTCTTTTCCTCTTATATACCCACTTGCATCCAATGAGTTTGACCCCCATTAAGTGGTTCGACTAGCTCCCACACTCTATTATGAAACATAGAACCCATTTCGGCTTTTTCATTCTTTGTTTGCCAAGAATATGCATCCTTATCTTGGAGTGCCTCGTCATATGTCCATGGGTGCGATTAAGTCTTGTCCGGGGAATCAAGTCCGAGGACTCTCCTATTCCATGAATCTCTCGGGCTGTCTAACAACCCTCCCACTCTGACGAGGCTCGGTTGTGAAAGCGTATCGTTTGGTATATCATCTAAATACAGTTTGGCGAGGTTTGCCCTCTAAGCTCATTTAAGGTAATCTCACTTACGGGTTTTTTCTTTGATTCATATAGTCTTCTTCTAAAAATCTAAAGTGGGTGCTTATGACCACCTTTTGATCTTCAGGACCATAGAACATACACCCTTTTATTCCCTTGGGGTATCCTATAAACAACCTTAATTCTGATCGAGGATCCAATTTACGGCTTCCTTCCTTGTCCGCCCGTGGGCGGGCACCCCCAAATTCTCATGTGTCTCATGCTAGGCTTGCGCCCGCTCCACAATTCTTTGGGAGTTTTGGGAACCGATTTGGATGGCACCAAGTTGAGAATGTAAGCCACTTTGTTTTCAAGGCATGACCCCGAGCGACTTGGGAAGATCCGCGATAACTCATCATTGATCTAACCATTTCCAAAAGAGTTATGTTTCTTCGCTCTGCAACCCCGTTTTGTTGAGGGGTTAAAGGTGCGAAGTGGGATACAATCCCTTCATCGGATAAGTAGTTCAAAAACTCATTTGAGGTATTCGCCTCCACGATCGGATCGTAGAGACTTGATCGTTTTCCATATGATTCTCTGCTTGAGCCTTAAATTCTTTGAATTTCTCAAAGGTCTCGATTTATGCTTCATAAGGAAAATGTAACCGTACCTTGAGTAATCATCAATAAAAGTGACAAAATACTCATAACCTCCTCTTTGCTTTGGTTGACATTGGACCACATACATACGTGTGAGCGATCTCTAACACTTCTTTGGCTCTATTCCCTTGGCTCCAAATGCCCTCTTGGTCATTTTACCCTCCAAACATGATTCGCGGGTTGGAAGCGGTTCAACTTGGAGAAGCTCTAGTGAACCGTCTTTCACCAACCTTTGGATCCTCTTTGGATTTATATGACCCAATCTTAGATGCCAAAAAGTGTCTCGTTCACGTCGATGATGACGTTTTTCTTTCTCGGAAACAATTGATGTGTTATAGGATGCATTTCGTGAGTGGTGTGCTGCGAGTTAATTGTATAGAGATTATTCGCCAACGTTCCATGACATGAGATAAATTTATCATAAAGAGAAATGGTAACAACTTTATTAAAAGTAACCGAATATCCATCATGAAAAAGTTTAGAAACCGAAATCAAATTCTTTCTAAAAACTCGGAGCGTCTGAACATCTCTTAAAATTAAAACTCGTCTTCAAAAAGACAGTGCACTTCTCCCATCGCTTTATTTGCCACTCTCGTAGCATCGCCCGGTGTGATGAGGATCTCACTTCCACTTAGTTGTCGGGTCCGTTTGAATCCGTAACGTGAAACAAACATGATCAGTGGATCCCGTATCCACCACCCATAAATGGGAGGCATACGCCGCTAAACAAGTTTCAACAACTAGTGAGTCGGGATTACCTTTCTTCCTTTCCTTTTGGGATTGGAGCAGTGACCTCCAATGTCCTTTCTCCCATAATTGAAACACATTCCTTTTGGTTCTTTCTTGACACCCAACCAACCTAACCGCGTTTTTTTCTCACTTTTCTTAATGATGAACTTGCTTTGGTTCTGACCACTTTCCTTTTCTTGAGACTTGTCTTCCACTGGCCTAGATCTCGAGAAAAGACTTTTGGTCACCAATGCTTCGTCTTTCTTTCCTAAATGCTTCTCCACTTTCTCCAAGGCTTCTTGTAGATTATCCATGGTAAACATGTGATGACTCATCACAAAACCACAAATAAAATTCATCGAAGCTCCTTGGCGAGTAAGCAATGTAAATTCGATTTGGGCCTCATCACAATACTTAGTTCCGAGATAAGCCAGTTTCAGAAAATGGTGTTTGACTCTGAGAACATGCTCCCTTACAGGTGTTCCCTCAGCCATTTTCAGCCTAGCCACGTCGTCGTTTTTAAACTGATCGATCATGCGGTCTTTTGTTGAAAATATTTCTTCAAGACTTTGCATAATTTCCGCAGCGGACTCAACACCTTCATGAACGTGTTTCAAATCATCAGACAGTGAAGTCAAGATTACACGTTTCGTGGGTTCATTGGCCTGCTCCCAAATATTATACTCATGTCTTGCCGCATCAGTTGATTCATCAGTAGGCTTACGTGGCTTGGGTACATCAAGAATCAATAATGTTTTTTTGTGCGGTAGGACATGCATCATATTTAAATCTCCAAAGATTATAGTTTTCTCCAGATAATTGGTGTTCTTTGAGTGTATATAACAGTGGATTAAAAGGTTGCGACATGATGAACTGAAATAAACAATAATATGCATAAGCACAAAATTATCACAAGGTTTGACCACATGCATCATATTAAAATCTCAAAAAAAATATGAACATGCATCAGCCAACATCTCAAAACAGTTTAAATAAGCCACGTTGGGTGGGTCATTATTTAAACACATTCAAACGAGTTACAAACAAGAACGATTTACAAACCTTTAATATCCAGTTAATAGTTGGCTCCCACTTGACCAATATAAAATTGACGGGGACTTTGAGAAGTATATGCATATCAATTTTATACCTAAGTAATAACCATGATTAAATCTGAGGATTACTATTTTCGCTTTGATCGAGCCTCGTTGGGAGGGTCATAAATGCCGCCACTAGTAATAACCCACAATCATCCGTTTGGAATTCATTCATGTGAAACCTATCTTTTGACCGTCTCCGTTGGGGAATTTCTCCAAAAGAATTCACAAATAAATAAATCATGGAGGTCAAAATTAATTCAATTTTATTATCCGGAATAAAATTGTCAATTAATTATTTAAACATACTTAGTAATTTTTGAAGTTGAGATTTTTCCATTTGGCAACCCTCATGCAAACACATTTAAACAAATTAAATAAAGCATAAGATAGCACAAATAAATCAAGCAAAACAGAAAAATAAACATATTGGGCACAAATTATCCAATTGTCATGGTTTGATTTTTCTTTGGCATGATCTTGAAGAAACACGTCTCGAATTTCTCCCACTCGTTAAGTCTCCGAAAAAATACTTCATCTCGAACCCCGCCACGCTAAGCGGTTCCTTGTTAGGGATGCTGCCTTACCCGACAGCCACTTAATTTGGGGCCAGACCTCGGCCCATTTCGGCTTGCTTAGCAGTGACCGCCGCCGGTGCCTCGGCGTGCCTCGGCGGTATCGCTTCTCTGCCGGCGTCGTGATTCTCGGCGAAGCTTCCGCGCTTCGCCACTCTCCGGCTACGTCCTCCTCGCGTCACCGCGTGTCGTAGCGTATCGGCAGCATCCGCCCGATCACTTTCGGCTTTGGAAGGCCCGCCCATCCCGTCGGCGCCCTCACCATAAATCGCGGCGCTCGGCCATTTTGACTGCGCCCTGCGCCCGTCGTGCGGAAGCTTTTGCGGCGCCCGCTACGCTGATTACGGATTTTAAATCCTTTAATTCTTCATCTCTTCGTTCCGATCCGGTTACAATTTATTTACAAAAAATAAATAAACCTAGATCTAGACTAGTCTATTACATTGATCAAATCAAACAAATCCTAGTCTACTAGTGGATTTTCTCACTAGGTAAAACAAATCCGAACGAATCGAATTAAAAAAACCACAGTTTATATGCATGCAAAATCAAACATTAAAATCCATGACAATTGGATACCGCAAAAGCAGATCTACTTGGTTCTACTATCCAATTTCAAATTTAATGTCCACGAATTAAATTACAATTTAAAAATTGAGCCAAAAAAATAGTGGCTCGATGCGGATTGTTGGGGAATGATTCACACATATCTATTCGGGGTGAATATTTAAATACAAATTTAATTAATTAATTATTACTAGCATGAATTAATCCTATATTAATTCAAATAATAATTGCAACAACATATCATGCATATAAAAAGCCACGTAAAACCTACGCATGCGGAATCTACGGGTTTACGTGAACGTACCTCTCGGGATGGCAGTGACTTTGGTCGGACGGACTAACCAAAAGGACTTCCCAAG
Organism: Stenogyne calaminthoides; assembly: GCA_037126765.1. Lineage (NCBI taxonomy): Eukaryota > Viridiplantae > Streptophyta > Magnoliopsida > Lamiales > Lamiaceae > Stenogyne > Stenogyne calaminthoides. Next base: position 8,687,552 of record JBBCBC010000026.1, read on the forward strand.
TATTCCCTTAGCCCTTGCTCAACTATCCGGTGGAAGGACACTCGTCGAACAATTAACAAAAGGAAAAAATAAACTTTGTTGCACCACCTTTGTGGATTTGCTAATATTTCCAGCACATGGAATTGTACTTGGGAATGAACTAATCATCCCCTATTTATAGGAGAGGGAGTGGTCGAAATTTTAGTGATATTTCAATGTGGGAAAAGACTTTTCTTGGTCACCAAGAAATCTTGAATATATCCCTTATATTTTTTTTCCCATAATTAAAATATTCCACAAAAATCCCACCTCCTCAATATATGGAATTTTCGAAAATTTGGAGTGCAAGATTTCAAGATTTGGATCTTCTTGAATTTATGAGATATTCTTGTATTTCAAGAAATACATATCTTCCATAATATATTTTCAAGAAAATCAAGAAAATCTTTCTTGCCCTTTATTTTCAAAATTTCGAAATATCCCTTATGAATAACCAAGTGGGAGATTTCTTGAATTTAATGAGATAACCTTGTATTCCAAGAATACATATCTTCATTCCATAACAAAATTCAAAGAAAATCTTTCTCCCTCTTTTATCCATAAATTTCGAAAATTTAGAGGAAATATAAGCAACAATATTTATTTTATTTTAATCACCTTTTTCAGTTATTGGACTATTTGTTGGACTACTCAGGGGGCCTTTAGGAGAATTAAGATTGGACCTTCTAATGGATCTTGAATATCTAATATTGAGCCACAATATAATTCAAGCCCATAAATATTAATTAATCCCACTACATAATTAATATTGCACCATCCATCTTAACCCATATTACGGTCAATATGGCTCCGGTCATTATTTCCGTGTTTAAGATTATCTAGCCCATTAATTAATTCAAGCCCTTTGAAATAGCTTTCCGTTAATTAATATCTTTTGTCCTTGGTTAGGAACGAGTTCAACATTATTATCCATAGGAAACTAATTCCACTTGCAAGATTTGGTATGATAAAACTTATGAACCTCCCAAGGGGGCAAATCAAGCAAGCGTGCTTGCATTGCGATTCTTAAGTATTAAATCTTAGCAATCACATGTGACCAATAATATTACCCAAGATAAAAAGTATTGAATATCTCGATTCGCTACCCATGATAAAAAAGCAATAGTTACCAATCACGTGATCTATTTAAGGGGCGAAGGTTAAGAAACAACGAACCACCGAGGTCTAATTCTTCCTTGTTCGATTCGAAGAATTTATCCTCTCAGAGGTCCTATTATTCAAGATCGGTCATGCACTAGTGTAATCTCTTGATCAATACAAACCAATCGAGCCTTACACCTCAACCTTTCGCAATGGTTGTTCATTTCCATCTAGGTCGTGAATAGCGTACTTTTTAGTTACAAGGGATTTGTTAATTTAATCTTCGTGATCGGGTATCACTAAATTAACTACTGATGTATCGTCATTTAATTATTGAGCATTTATGCAAATAAATATATATAACATTCAATCATATTTAAAGCATCAGTGATAAACAATTTATTTCAGTAAATAAGTCTGGAAATTCAGTTTCAATTATACAAAGTAAAAAACATACTTTTCAGTATAATCCCCAACAGGGAAGAGAGTCAATGCGATTCGATACCTTATATCTTGGGCAATATTATTAATTACATGACGATTGCTGACATTTAATACGGAAAATTGTGTGCAAGTACGTCTTGCTTGATTTGTCCCCTTGGTGGGCTCAGAACCTTTATCATACCAAATCTTGCAAGAGGAAATTTATTTCCGGTATGGATAATAATGTTGAACTGTGTTTACTCCAAGGACAAAGATATTAATTAATATAAAGCTTGTTCAGTGGCTTAATTAATTAATGGACTAATATAATTTTAAACGCGGGAAATAATGACCGGGAGCCATATTATAGTGAAATCGTAATATGGGTTAAGATGGATAATTCAATATTAATTTTATAGTGGAATAAATTAATATTAATGGACTTGAATAATATTTGGCCCAATATTATAGTTTCATAGTCCATTGGAGGTCCAATATTAATTCTCCTAAAGGCCCCTCAAAGTGCCTAAAATAAAGTCCAATTAATGAAAGAGAGAAGAAAATATTATTGCCTAATATTTCTTGATATTTTCGAAAATATGTAGATAAAAAGGAAGAAAAGATTGTCTTGATTTTCTTGTAGATATTTTATGGAAAGAGATAATTATTGTAGGAATACATAATTATCCCATAAATTCAATAAGTCAAATCTTGATTCTTTATGCCTTGTTATTTTCAAAAAATTAGGGATAAAAAGGGGAAGAGATTTTTATGGAAAATTTAAATAAGGAGAAAAGAATATAGGAGATATATTCAAGATTTCTTGGATACCAAGAAAAGATTTTCTTCCCTATTTTCCAAGCACTAAAAATCGCCCCCCCATTTTTATATATAGGGGATGAATTTTTCATTCCCAAGTGCAATTCCATGTGTTGGAAATATTAGAAATCCACAAAGGTGGTAGCATAATATTTTTTGTTTTCTCTCTTGTTAAAATCGTTCATGCGAATACTCCCACGGATTACGTTCGTGGACTTTGGGACATATTTGAGAAGGCTCTTTAGGTAGATCCATCATCTCAACGCTTGTCTCTACAAGAGGTATGTAATCTCGTAACTCCTAGTTCCGCATGTTTAGGATTTACGTGTACGCATGTTTTTGATAATTAATTTGGTTATGAATCAAATTAATTTTGACCTCCATGATTTATTTATTTGTGAATTATTTTGGAGAAATTCCCCTACGGGACGGTCAAAAGATAGCTTTCACATGAATAAATTCCCAAAAGGATGATTGTGTATTATTATCAGTGGCGACGATGACCCTTCCACGAGGCTCGATCAAAACGAAGTAGTAATTCTGTATTTAGTCATGGTTATTAATTAGGTATAAAATTGATATTCATATACTTCATCGAAGTCCCTGTCAATTTTATATTGGTCAAGTGGGAGCATACTATTAATTTTTTTTTTGAAATTAAAGGTTTGTAACTGTTCTTGTTTGTAACCTGCTTAAATGTGATTTAAATGATGACCCTCCCACGAGGCTCATTTAAATCTGTTTTGAGATGTTGGCTGATGCATGCTCATATTTTTTTGAGATTTTAATATGAATCATGTGATCGAATTATGTGATTTAATTTTGTGTTGATCCGGTTATTGATACAAAATGTGTGTTTATTTTCAGTATCATCATGTCGCAACCTTTTAATCCACTGAAATATATGCTCAAAGAAAACCAACTCACTGGTGAAAACTATGTCATTTGGGAACGTAATATGTCTTTTGTCCTCACTGCACAAAAACATCATTGGGTTCTTGGCGGACCAAAACCTGAAAAAATCACTGAAGGGTCATCAAGTTTGGAAAGATGTTTGTACAAAATCTGGGAGCAAGCAAATGAATCAATGAAATAGATAATCTTGACTTCACTGTCTGATGATTTGAGGCTCATTCATGAGGGAATTGATTCAGCTGCGGAGATTGTTCAAAGTCTTGAGGAAATGTTTTCCTCTGAGAGCTGTATGATCAAAGAGTTTCATCAAAATGGAGTTGAAAAGCTGAAGATGATTGAGGGAACGCCCGTAAGGGATCACGTTCTCAAAATCAGACTCCATTTTGAAAAACTTGCTTACCAGGGTACACGGTACTGTGATGAGGCTCAAATCGAATTCTTGTTCCTAACTCTTCCAAGATGCTTTAATGAGTTCTATTGTAATTTCGTGATGAGTGATCACATGTTTACCATGGATACCCTACAAGATATCTTGGAGACGGTAGAGAAACAATTGGGACAAGAAGATGAAGCTTTGGTGACTAAGAAACTGCTCTCAAGATCTAGACCAATGGAAGGTAAGATTGAGAAGGAGATGAATAGTCCGATCCAAAGCAAGACCACCAACAAAAAGGGTAAGAAAGCCAGTTGGTTGAAGGACCAGAAGATACCAAAAGGAAAATGTTTTAACTGCGGTGAAAAGAGACATTGGAAGTCGTCCTGTTCCAAACCCAAAAGGAATGGAAAGAAAGGTAATTCACACTCACTAGTTGTTGAAACTTGTTTGCCGGAGTATGCTACCCACTCGTGGGTATTGGATACGGGATTCACTGATCATGTATGTTTCACATTGCAGGGTTTCAAGCAGACCCGACGACTTAGTGAGAGTGAGATCCTCATCACGCTAGGCGATGCTACGAGAGTGGCAACTAAAGCAGTGGGAGAAGTGCACCTGTCTTTTGAAGACAAGACTTTAATTTTAAGAGATGTTCTATACGTTCCTGTTTTTCGAAAAAACCTTATTTCAGTTTCTAAACTCTTTATTGATGGATATTCTGTTCGTTTTAATAAACATGTTACTGTTTTTCGTAACGATGTGATTATCTGTCGTGGAACTTTACGGAACAATCTCTATATTATTAACTGTGCACATCACTCACAAAATGCATCATATAACACATCTGCTATTTCATGTAAAAGAAAGCGTTCTGCTGACGTGAACGAGACACTTTTTTGGCACCTAAGATTAGGTCATATTAACCCGAAAAGGATTCAAAGGTTGGTGCAAGATGGTTCTTTGGGTTCTCTCCAAATTGAACCGTTTCCGACTTGCGAATCGTGCTTAGAAGGTAAAATGACCAAGAGGGCATTTGGAGCCAAGGGGCTTAAAGCTAAAGAAGTGTTAGAAATCGTTCACACCGACGTGTGTGGTCCAATGCAAATCAAAGCTAGAGGTGGCTACGAGTATTTCGTTACTTTTATCGATGATTACTCACGCTACAAATACATTTTCCTAATGAAGTATAAATCTGAGACCTTTGTTAAATTCAAAGAATTTAAGGCTCAAGCAGAGAATCATAAGGAAAAGACTATCAAGTTTCTATGATCTGATCGTGGGGGCGAATACCTCAGCGATAAATTTTTGAACTACCTATCGGAAGAGGGGATTGCATCCCAATTGACTGCACCCGGTACCCCTCAACAAAATGGGGTTGCAGAACGAAGAAATATAACGCTTTTAGAAATGGTAAGGTCAATGATGAGTTATGCGGATTTACCAAAATCATTATGGGGTTACGCATTAGAAACACCGGCTTACATTCTGAACCTAGTGCCATCCAAATCGGTACCTAAAACCCCGAGAGAATTGTGGACGGGGCACAAACCCAGTTTCGGACACATCAGGATCTGGGGATATCCGACATACGTGCTAGACAAGGAAGCCGATAAGTTGGATGCACGTTCGGAATTAAGGATGTTCATAAGGTACCCGAAGGAACTAAAGGATGCATGTTCTATGGTCCCGAAAATCAAAAGGTGGTAATCAGTACTCACTTTAGATTTTTGGAAGAAGACTATATGAACAGTAGAAAACCTAGAAGTGAGATTACATTAGAAGAACTTAGGGGGCCAACTCCATTGCCAACTGTACAAAATGATATACCAATCGTAACACCTACACAACAGGAACCTCGTCGTAGTAGGAGGGTTGTCAGATAACCAGAGAGATTCTTTGGGATCGGAGAGTCTTCGGACTTGATCTCCACAGAAGAATCAGATCCATGGTCCTACAACGAGGCGATCCAAGACAAAGATGCTCAATCTTGGCAAACAACAATGGAAGCCTAGATGGGTTCAATGGATCACAACAAGGTGTGGGAGCTAGTCGAACCACTTAATGGGGTAAAACCCGTCGGATGCAAGTGGGTATACAAGAGAAAAAGGGGACCGGACGGAAAGGTTGAAACCTTTAAAGCAAGACTAGTGGCGAAAGGGTACACTCAGAAAGAAGGGATCGATTATGAGGAAACCTTTTCGCCCGTAGCCATGCTCAAGTCCATCTGCATTCTCTTGTCGATTGCTGCGCACCTAGATTTTGAGATCTGACAAATGGACGTCAAGACAGTTTTCCTCAATGGAAATCTTGACGAAGAAATCTATATGCAACAACCCGAATGCTTCATTGAAAAAGGCCAAGAGCATCTGGTTTGCAAGCTTAGGAAGTCCATTTATGGGCTGAAGCAAGCATCCTGAGCTTGAAATCAGTGTTTTGATCAAGTTATAAAATCCTACGGTTTCGATCAAATCAACTTTGAAAGTTGTGTTTACAAAAAGCGTGACGGAACTGCATTGGTATTTTAGGTACTATACGTGGACGACATTCTGCTAATCGGAAACGATGTAAAGGTGTTATCAGACGTAAGGGCATGGCTATCAAAACAGTTCGATATGAAGGATTTAGGGGAAGCCGGTCACATCCTAGGGATCAAGATCACTCGAGATCGCAGGAAGAGAATGATCGGGCTTTCGCAAGCCTCATACATAGACACTGTTTTGAAGCGCTTCAGCATGCAAGATTCCAAGAAAGGCTTTGTGCTCTACAGACACGGAATCCATCTATCCAAAGAGGTGTGTCCTAAGACGCTAAAAGAGATAGATGACATGAAGGACATTCCTTATACTTCGGCTATGGGAAGCCTCATGTATGCAATGCTGTGTACGAGACCGAATATCTGCTTTGCCGTAGGCATGGTGGCAAGATATCAAAGTAACCATGGGAAAGAGCATTGGACTGCAGTAAAGAACATTCTGAAGTATCTGAAAAGGACACGGGACATAATGTTGGTTTACAAGTCAGACAGTCGAATCCCCATCGGTTACACGGACTCGGATTTCCAATCAGATGTTGACTCCAGAAAGTCTACCTCGGGTAGTGTGTTTTGCATAGGGGGAGGAGCCATAGCATGGAGAAGCGTAAAGCAGAAATGCATCGCCGATTCTACCATGGAAGCTGAATACGTTGCTGCTTGTGAAGTAGCGAAGGAAGTGGTTTGGCTCAAGAACTTCCTAGTGGACTTGGACGTCGTCCCGGATTTGCCCAACACGATCACGGTTTACTGTGATAACGCTGGAGCAGTTGCAAATTCAAGGGAGCCTAGAGCCCACAAGGCCAGCAAACACATTGAAAGAAAATACCATCTCATACGAGAAATCGTTAAGAGAAGAGACATTGAGGTGGCTAAGATTGCATCGAAAGACAACCTAGCAGATCCATTCACAAAGGGTCTGCCTCAGAGTACATTCGAGAGACATGTGGAAGGAATGGGTGTCAAGGACGTTGCCAATCTGCTTTGAGTATAAGTGGGAGAAATATTATTAGGTTCGTGTAGGTGACATTAGATGTCACATAGAACACTAGACATGCTGTTGTATACTTAAAAGCAGACTTTGAGTATAAGTGGGAGATTGTTCGGGTTATACTGAAAAGTATGCTTTTACTTTGTATAACCAAACTGATTTTTCTTATTTATTTACTGAAGTAAACTATTAATCACTGTTGCATTAAATATGAATGAATGTTATATATATTTATTGCAAACCCGTTCAATAAGTCAGTAAGTATTACATTGTAGGTAATTTAGTGATACCAGATCACTGAAGATCAAATTAACAGCACCTCGCAATTAAGTACAAATTCACAACCCAGATGGAAATGAACAAACCATCATGAAAGGTTGAAGTGTAAGACCCAGATTGACTTGTCTTGACCAAGGATTACACTAAGCGCATTTAGGTCTTATTTGAATAAGGACCTGAGGAGGACAAATTCTTGATCTTGAATATACAAGAATTAGACCTCGGTTGTGTGTTGTTTCTTAATCTCAAATCCCTTAAATAGGATCGTGTGAAATTAATAACTATTGCTTTGACTTATGATGGGAAGAGAGTCAATGCGATTCGATACCTTATATCTTGGGCAATATTATTAATTACATGACGATTCTTCGACATTTAATACGGAGAATCGCGTCAAATCGTCTTGCTTGATTTGTCCCTTGGTGGGCTCGAGAACCTTTATCATACCAAATCTTGCAAGTGGAAATTTATTTATGGTATGGATAATAATGTTGAGTTTGTCTTTACTCAAGGACAAAGATATTAATTAATATAAAAGCTTGTTGGTGGCTTAATTAATTAATGGACTAATATAATCTTAAACGCGGGAAATAATGACCGGGAGCCATATTATAGTGAAATCGTAATATGGGTTAAGATGGATAGTTCAATATTAATTTTATAGTGGAATAAATTAATATTAATGGACTTGAATAATATTTGGCCCAATATTATAGTTTCATAGTCCATTGGAGGTCCAATCTTAATTCTCCTAAAGGCCCCTCAAATAGCCCAAAATAAAGTCCAATTAATGAAAGAGAGAAGAGAATATTCTTGACTAATATTTCTTGATATTTTCGAAAATATGTAGATAAAAAGGAAGAAAAAATTGTCTTGATTTTCCTGTAGATATTTTATGGAAAGAGATAATTATTGTAGGAATACATAATTATCCCATAAATTCAAGAAGTCAAATCTTGATTCTTTATGCCTTGTTATTTTCGAAAATTTAGGGATAAAAAGGGAAGAGATTTTTATGAAAAATTTAAATAAGGAGAAAAGAATATAGGAGATATATTCAAGATTTCTTGGAGACCAAGAAAAGATTTTCTTCCCTATTTTCCTTGCACTAAAAATCGGCCCCACCCATTCCTATATATAGGGGATTAATTTTTCATTCCCAAGTGCAATTCCATGTGTTGGAAATATTAGAAATCCACAAAGGTGGTAGCATAATATTTTTTTTCTCTCTTGTTAAAATCGTTCGTGCGAATCCTCCCACCGGATTACGTTCGTGGACTTTGGGACATATTTGGGAAGACTCTTTAGGTAGATCCATCGTCTCAACGCTTATCTCTACAAGAGGTATATAAACTCGTAACTCCTAGTTCCGCATGTTTAGGATTTACGTGAATTACGTGTACGCATGTTGTTTAATTATTATGTTGAATTGATTTAAGATTAATTCATGTTAGTAATTAATTATTTAATTTGAATATGTATTTAAAATCATCTCGAATAGGTCCGGGCACCCATAATTTTTCCCAACAAGCACATGCTTACCAGGCAGCACAAGCTTACCGTGGCAGCACATGCTTATCAGGCCAGCACAAGCTTACCAAGGCAGCTCATGCTAGCCAAAACTTCTATAAATAGACCCTCAAAGATCAGAAAGGGGGTTCAGAAATTTTCCTAAGATAACTCTAGTATCAGCTCTTCATCCCATATAACCATTGTGCTCGTCACTAACACATTGTGCTCGGCGCACTCCCCAAATCACTTATAATATAATCCTGGCTTGGTACGCCCCCAGACGTAGTCAACTTTGATGAACTGGGTCATCAAATCCTTGTTGTCATCCTACACATAGTTGTACTCGTCACACATACACACAAATTATTTTGTTTGTTAAGTCGTCATACACATCGCCTCCAAGAACCTACTGATGAAGAAAATGAATATTTGGAGAATGAAGACAATTAAAAATATTACTCATATGACGAGAATGAAGACAATTAAAAATATTACTCACATGACGAGGACGACGATGAATGCCATACACATATATAAATTGAATATTATTTAATTGTTAACCTTTGTCATAAGATTGATGTGTTTATGAAAATATTTAAGTCCACATATTAATATTTATTTATAAATTTATGTTTATGCATGCATGGCGCTCAACTCAAGGCTTAATACACGATGTGGTGATGGTTTTTATGGTGAAGATGATGGAGATTCTTGAATTTATGATATTACTAATTAAGTTATTTTATTGTATTTTTAAAAAAAAATTATGTATTAATATAATTAGTTAATTAAATGTTACATATTGAAACGGTTATTAAATAATTTCCTATTTTAAATTTAATTTATTTTTAATTATCATTAATTAAATTTTACAAATGTACCTTACTAATTGTTGTAAGTCGTGTTGCGTGGAAAACAAACAATATGATGATATGTCAAACACTGTGTGTGTGTGCGACAAGCACAACAATATGTAAGATGACAACAAGGATTTGGTGACCCAGTTCGTCAAAGTTGACTACGTCTGGGGGCGTACCAAGTCAGGATTATATTATTTATGGTTTGGGGGTGTGTCGAGCACAATGTACTTGTGACGAGCACAATGGATATGTGGGATGGAGAGCTGGTACAAGAGCTATCTTAGGAAAATTTCTGGACCCTTATTTCTGACCTTTGAGGGTCTATTTATAGAAGATTTGGCTAGCATGAGCTGCCTTGGCAAGCTTGTGCTGGCCTGGAAAGCAAGAGTTGGTGATTCCTCGTCATGCAAGAGTACACGCAGTGTTGCCACATTTCCTACCGCGCATCCCTGGTTGACGTCTGTATTTGCTTGCTTGTGAAGGCTTTGACTTGTCGCCCAGGCGGTGTTGCTCAGCAGGTGGCTTGGTCTTGTGTTCGCCGGGACGGTGGGCATGAGTGTTCTCTGTTGATTTGTTCGCCAGGAAGATGCGGGCGCAGATCTTTCCTTCTCTGTTCGTCTGGAAGGCACGTCCGCAGGTCTCCCCTTCTCTATTCATCTGGAGAGCCCGTCCGCAGGTCTTTCCTTCTCTGTTCGTCGGGTGTTCTGCTCGACCACTTCTTGTGTTTGCCCGACTTGGTGAGTAACTGTCGAATTGCATGGCGAACATATTTAATGTGGTGCGGCGGCCTCTGGCGTCCTCTGGTCGCCTGAGCTTTCGAGCTCCTGGCAAGCACATGTGAGCGAGCAGGATGTTTGTCTAGCTGTTGGGTACCTGTCTGCTAGGTCAGCGCGCACCTTTGATTTATTGGTCCATGTGTTCGTCCACATGTGTCCGTCCAAACTGGCGTGGCCTGTGTTCGTCCACCTGGTTATTTGGTGGACACGTGGTAGGTGATCTTTGATTGGTTGCTAATTTGGTTACAACAATACCCCCCAAGGCCGGGCTTTGACTTTGCTCAGAGTTCGACCTTGATTCATGTTTTGATAATATTTCATCTTTCGCTACATCTGCGGTCACATTGTTTGCTTCCGAGTCTGCTCGAATGTTTTGTGAAGTCTTGATCGTACATAATGAGCCCCTGTGTTGAAGATCTTTCATTTGATCATCGTCATTTTTTATGCGCTCGTACTCCGAGGTTACGATCCCCCTTGTACGAGTCTTTTCTGTGCTCGTCGACGACCACTTCTGGCGAGCACGTGGCTACGCCAATGAAGGCGGACAATCTTATCGTCAAGAAGGCAGAGAATACTTTGCTAAATCGGCGGAATGAACATCGCCGAGGCAGCGGGGTGCCAACGTCAAAGAGGCGAGTTGTTCGACACCAATGAAGGCAGACAAAGTCATCGCCGAGAAGACGGAAAGCCGACGCCAAAGAGGCGGGCTGGTCGACGCCAATGAAGGCAGACAAAGTCATCGCCGAGAAGGCGGAAAGCCGATGCCGAAGAGGCGGGCTGGTCAATGCCAATGAAGGTGGACAAAGTCACCGCTGAGAAGGCGGAAAGTCGACACCGAAGAGGCGGACTGGTCGGCACCAATGAAGGCCATCATGGGGGCGACCATGCTAGCAACCCCCCGCTCTGCCGGCCTCAGAGGAACAATCCTTTCAGTATTAATTGAACTTTAAATTTGGAAAAATGACTATAAAGCAAGTAGTGTTGAGAGCTTACTTGATGATGGTTGTGTTCGCCTCAAACCCCGGGAGGTCATTATTTAATAAACACTAATGAACAAAAGAATTCGTCCAAACTTCGTCCAAACTAGGGAGGGGGCTCGTCCAAACTAGGGAGGGCCGTGCTCGTCCAAACTGGCTGTTGGGAAAAATATGGGTGCCCGGATCTATTTGAGATGATATTAAATACATATTTAAATTAATCAATTAATTACTAACATGAATTAATCCTAAATCAATTCAACATAATAATTAATAAGCAAATAAACAATCATGCATACACATAATCCACGTAAATCCTAAGCATGCGGAATCTAGGAGTTACGAGACTACGTACCTCTTGTAGAGACAACCGTTGAGACGTTGGATCAACCCAAAGAGCCTTCCCAAATATGTCCCAAGTCCACGAACGTAATCCGGTGGGAGGATTCACACGAACGATTTTAACAAGAGAGAAAAATAAAATATTTTGCCACCACCTTTGTGGATTTCTAATATTTCAAACACATGGAATTGCACTTGGGAATGAAAAAATCATCCCCTATAAATAAGACTAGGGTGGCCGATTTTTTTCAAGGAAAAAATAAGGAAGAAATCTTTTTCTTGGTCTCCAATAAATCTTGAATATATCTTCTATATTCTTTTCTCCTTAATTAAATTTTTCAAAAAAATCTCTTCCCCCTTTTTCCCATTATTTTCGAAAAATACAAGGCAAAAAGAATCAAGATTTGATTTCTTGAATTTATGGGATAATTATGTATTACAAGAATACTTATCTCTTTCCATAAAATCTCTTCAAGAAAATCAAGAAAATCTTTTCTTTTTTTTCCTACAATTTTCGAAATTTCAAGAAATATTAGGCAAAAATATTTTCTTCTCCTTTTCATTAATTGAACTTTAATTTTGGGCTATTTGAGGGGCCTTTGGGAGAATTAAGATTGGACCTCCAATGGACTATGAAGCTATAATATTGGGCCAAATATTATTCAAGTCCATTAATATTAATTTATTCCACTATAAAATTAATATATAACTATCCATCTTAACCCATATTACGACTTTACTATAATATGGCTCCCGGTCATTATTTCCCGTGTTTAAGATTATCTTAGTCCATTAATTAATTAAGCCACTGAACAAGCTTTATATTAATTAATATCTTTGTCCTTGGAGTAAAGACAACTCAACGTTATTATCCATACCGGAAATGAATTTCCACTTGCAAGATTTGGTATGATAAAGATTCTGAGCCCACCAAGGGGACAAATCAAGCAAGACGTACTTGCACACGATTCTCCGTATTAAATGTCAGCAAACGTCATGTAATTAATAATATTGCCCAAGATATAAGGTATCGAATCTCATTGACTCTCTTCCTATCATAAGTCAAAGCAATAGTTATTAATTCCACACGATCCTATTTAATGGACGGAGATTAAGAAATAATACCCACTGAGGTCTAATTCTTGTATATTCAGTACCGAAGAATTTATCCTCCTTGTTGGAATATAGAGGCATGTAAAACACGTAATCACATGCGCAACGGAAATTAAATTTCACCAACAACGAACAATTAATTGCATACAGATTACAATAATCATAACGAGAAATCTTACAGTAACTCGAGTGCAGATTTCTCTACTACGGTATCCACGTAATCCCCAATTACAGACTTGCACGGATTTGCCAGCTTTGAATCCCGAGACAGATTTGCTAGGAAAATCCAAACTCTAGATCTTATGGAGAAAATATGAAGTAACGTTGTTTGTGAATTCCCAAGAGCCTGTATATATAGGGGAAACCCAGCTTAAATATTAAGCTAACCTGATTGGGAAATAAAATCCCTAATCTTTATTTAAATAAATCTCTACGATTTATTTCCCTATATAAAATCTCTACGGATTTAAATGCCTTATATGAAAATCTCTACGATTTATTTCCATATCCATTAAATCCTACAATTATATTCCAAATATAATTATTGAGAATTCTTATTTAATTAAATCCAATTCAATTAAATAATATTAATAATAATTAATTCCAAATTAATCTATTATTAATTTTTTCTCCATAAATTAAATATTAAATCCAATTTAACATTTAATCAACAAACTATAATCCGTAAAAGGGAACTACTTGTTGTGTGACCCATAGGCCCTCATATACCGAGTGATTAGTCAAACTAACAGTCTTAATTGAACCCTAATCAATAAATCAGACATTCTCAACATATGAGGTACGTTGCGAGAAACATGCAACTACCTGTAACTGAAACGTGAGCAATTACGATTTCCTTCTTTCATTCACGAATACTCGATTAGTCTTAAACATGATGAAGTGTCTATTCAAATAACTTAATCAATTTATCTCAAATTACTAATTGATCATTAGTGTCACACTTAGTCACAAAGTCTAAGTTGACGTGCATTGACCAATGACTTAGATCCAATTATGATGAGAAGATGAGTATTCTCTCTAAATCCACTTTGAGGAATGAATCCTTTTCTTGGCTCAACTACCACGCACATGCACTTCGTGATGAACCCAATCCAAGCCATATCTACCCATAGACGGGTGCAAGCGTCGGTCATGGTCAAAGTTCATCACTCCACACATGTCGTGCGTATTGACCTCAAGTCAAAGGAGTATCGCATCGCTCCCATTAACCGAGACACCCGCAGACACATATAGTGAAACTACATCAAACGGTTTCTCGGATGGGTATACCAATACCCTCTAAGGTATTTGTGCATCCATCATGAGATACCTAGTATCTCGTAGTAAGTGAGATCTTACTACACTCTCTAAGAGTATGATGCAGATTGAACACCAATCTCCATTGCATCATCAATATACCTTTCTTGATGATCCTCGATTGGGGCTATTTAAGAATCATGCTTAAGTCATCTGAGTTCTCACTGACTCAATGACAGCAGTGGCTCAAGGGAACACATATAAGAATAAATGCAAACAATCAAACATAATATTCTAATGAGTGTAACGCCATACATTTAATATTAAACAAATAATAATATTAAACCAATACTGAATATTATCTGAGTATTATGTCCTTACAAAGGATTGTCTCTAGGACACTAACACTAACACTCATGTAGGTCCTTATTCAGTGCATCTAAATTCACTAGTATAATCTCTTGGTCAAGACAAGCCAATCCGAGCCTTATACTTCAACCTTTCATGATGGTTTGTTCATTTCCATCTGGGTTGTGAATTTGTACATAATTACGAGGAGCTGTTAATTTGATCTTCTGTGATCTGGTATCACCAAATTAACTACAACGTAATATGTACTTAACTTATTGAACGAGTTTGCAATAAATATATATAACATTCATTCATATTTAATGCAATAGTGATTAATATATTATTTCAGTAAATAAATAAGAAAATCTAGTTTGGTTATACAAAGTAAAAACATACTTTTCAGTATAACCCTAACACCGGCGTGGCCCCTGGTCGCCATCTCCCATTTGTCGATCTCCAGAAAATCTGCCTTGATTTCTTGTTTTTGCCAGAGGGAGTTGAGGTGGTCAACCCCCCATCTAATGATGAGAGCGCGGCCATGGGGGAACACAAGGGTGATACGGTGGCTGGAGGCGAGCATGATGGCACTCGGGTGCTCAGCAGACTACAACCCTTGAACCCTGATAGTTACCTAGATTTCCAGTCTTGCTTTAGACTGGTGATTGAACCTTTTTGTTCGCCCACAGTGGTCTTTTTATGTTCGGCTTGACGAAACTTCTTGATGCTAAGCTCTTTGACACTTGGCTTAGATGACTTCTTCGTAACCTGCTTGAACTTAATTTTTCAAGCGTTCGTGTTTTGCTTGCACTTTTTGTGATCGTCTTATTGTGTTGCGAACCTTTAGGTTGTTTTATTTAGTTGCAACCTTTGCTCGTCGTGATCGCCTTATTTTGTTGCGATCACTATTCATTTTTGGTCATCTTATTTTGGTACGACCATGTTGCACTACTTGTCCGTCTTATCTTTTTGCGGACTTGGTGAGCTTCTTATCTTTTGTCAAGCAAAACACAAACTCGGCTTGTTCGACCATCTTTTCGATCATCTTATTTTGGTGCGACCACTCTTAAACTAACACTACCATAAGTAAAAAACATCACGCAGGATGTTCTAACTATTACATTAGTTTACAAACGGAAAATAATAAAAAATCTAGCTATTACAAGTTTTAACTTTTACAAGGGGAAAACTGAAGGACGGCGAACATACAACCCTCCGAGGTCGAAACCGATTTACAAAGTTTATGGTGAGCAACAACATCCTAGTCCACCTGCAGGTGTATGCTCGCCGCTGAATCCCCCAAGGTGGAGATGATTAATTATCCATCATAGGTGGATTCTTTTCTAACCGCCCTTCTGTTTGTCCGGAGTTGTTCGTTTCGCAATCTATTCTCCTTCTATAATTCCCATAACTGACTGAGCAAATCGCGGCACTCATTGGTGCTGTGCCCGATGTATTTGTGGTACGAACATAACTTTTAGACATTGAGCTGGTCACGATCCTTGGTTATTCGTCGGGGCATCAGCAACATGCCCCGGTCTTTTATTTGACTGTACACCTCAGGTGAGATGGCGAGCACACCTTGGAGTGCGTGTGCATTAGCTTCTTCGTTGAAAGGCTTGAAGGAGCCCGGGGCCTTGTACCCCCCTTCATTGGTTAGTTTTTTGTTGGCGTCCACCTTCCTGGTCGCCCCCTCCTGCCCAGCCCGAGATTGGACGAGCACCTCCTGCATGTTGATTATTTTTGCAGCCTGCTCGCGGAACTCGGCATATGTGTTCGTCCAATCTTGGTGCATGGCCTTCCATATGTCTCTATTAAGGGTGAGGCCCCAACCACCATGAGGATCTTGGCATCCTCTTCCACGGGGGCCCCATTATATAGACACTTATCAAACCTCTCCACGTATGCTCGGTCTAACTCGTCCTTCATCTGCAAAAAGTGTGCTAGCCGCTGCTTTGGGGTCTGGTGAGCACACATTGATGAGAAGTGAGACAAGAATTTTTGCCCCAGCTGTGTGAAGGACGCGATTGATGCGGCAGGCAGGGTCGAGAACCACCTGTGTGCCCGGTCGCCCAACGTCATGGGGAAAGACCGGCACTGAGTTGCATTGGTGGCACCCATGGCGATCATAAAATTCAAATATTTGCTCAGATGGACACGTGGGTCAGATTCTGCGTCGAACATAGGGATGGGTGGACGTTTTTTCACCACCTTTTCCTGTATTTCGGCGGACATGATCGCCAGGGATAATGGTGAGCATGGCATAGTGCTTGCTCGCAGCAACCCTTTAGTAGCAGCCAGGTCGGCTTACAGCCTCTCGATCGCCTTCTACATCTCTACATACTTCGCGCAGTCGATGGACCCAGAATGGGGCGGGGGTTCCACCATGAGGACTCTGTTGGTCATGCTCATGATGGGGCAGTCCCCCTTTCTGCGTTCGCTCCTGGTCTCCCAGGCGATGGAGGATGGATATTTTTGTCCCCACCGACTTTTCTAGCTCTTGCCATTTTTCTTGTTGCAGGCGAACATGAGGAGCCAAATGGGCTTGAGTGTTCGCCCGCTGTTCCCTCCCAGGGTTCTGGAGCCTCTGATCCCCGAGAAGATCCTTCACAGAGAGTTTTAGGCGTCCAAACACAAATTGTCTAGACCTTTGTGGTTGTTCGCCATCCGACAAATCCTCTGCCACTTTGTCAGCTCGTTTGCCAGCCGCGGTTCTTCTTTTGACCTGCTCGCTACCAAGTGTACGCGAGCGTCGATCATCATCTTCTGGGACTTTTTGTCG
Organism: Stenogyne calaminthoides; assembly: GCA_037126765.1. Lineage (NCBI taxonomy): Eukaryota > Viridiplantae > Streptophyta > Magnoliopsida > Lamiales > Lamiaceae > Stenogyne > Stenogyne calaminthoides. The sequence goes on from JBBCBC010000026.1 coordinate 8,704,971, forward strand.
GGCCAACTCCTTTTCAGCCCGTTCTTTTTGAGCTTGCAGCAGATAGGTGAGGGCCCTTGCTGTGGCTGCGGGGTCGCCTGCTAAATCCTCCAGATATATGTTCTCCAGGGGTTGGTTTTCATGAGGTTGGTGTTGTGCCTCGCTTTGGGCTCGAGGTTAGCTTTGTACCACTTTCTCAGCCTGTGTGTTTCTCGATTGAGGCATTATATTTCTTTTTTTCTGCCTCGATTTCTATAGTATACGGGTTAGGTATTTTGTGTTCGTTGGTGCTCTCCTTCTAGTGCCAATTGTTTTAAGTCGTGTTGCGTGGAAAATATGATGTGGCGATGTGTGTGACGACTTAACAAACAAAATGATAATGTGTCAAACACTGTGTGTGTGAGACGAGCACAACTATATGTAAGATGACAACAAGAATTTGGTGACTCAGTTCGTCAAAGTTAACTATGTCTGGGGGCGTACCAAGCCAGGATTATATTATTTATGGTTTGGGGGTGTGTCGAGCACAATGTACTTGTGACGAGCACAATGGATATGTGGGACGGAGAGCTGGTACAAGAGCCATCTTAGAAAAATTTATGGACCCTTATTTCTGACCTTTGAGGGTCTATTTATAGAAGATTTGGCTAGCATGAGCTGCCTTGGCAAGCTTGTGCTGGCCTAGAAAGCACGAGTTGGCGATTCCTCGTCATGCAAGAGTACACGCAGTGTTTCCATGTTTCCTACCGCGCATCCCTGGTTGACGTCTATATTTGCTTGCTTGTGAAGGCTTTGACTTGTCGCCCAGGCGGTGTTGCTCAGCAGGTGGCTTGGTCTTGTGTTCGCCGGGACGATGGGCATGAGTGTTCTCTGTTGATCTGTTCGTCTGGAAGATGCGGGCGTAGATCTTTCCTTCTCTGTTCGTCTGGAAGGCACGTCCGCATGTATTCCCTTCTCTGTTCGTCTGGAGAGCCCGTCCGTAGGTCTTCCCTTCTCTGTTCATCGGCCGTTTTGCTCGGCCACTTCTTGTGTTCGCCCGGCTTGGTGAGTAACCGTCGAATTGCATGGCGAGCATATTTAATGTGGTGCAGCGGCCTCTGGCATCCTCTGGTCGCCTGAGTTGTCGAGCTCCTGGCGAGCACAGGTGAGCGAGCAGGATGTTTGTCCAGCTGTTGGGTACCTGTCTACTGGGTCAGCGCTCACCTTTGATTTATTGGTCCATGTGTTCGTCCACATGTGTCCGTCCAAACTGGCGTTGCCTGTGTTCGTCCACCTGGTTATTTAGTGGACACATGGCAGGTTGTCTTTGATTGGTTGCTGATTTGGTTACAACACTAATGAATTATAATATAAAAATTAAAAAGTAATAACAATTTAAACTAATTAAATAATAATAACAAAAAGAATTAAAAAATATAAAACATATAAATATAAGAAAATGTTTTTTTATTCATTGTATATGATTTTCTTTCTTTCAAATATTGATAATCTTTGCGCATAACAGTGATAATTTTTTTGTATAACAATGATAACTTTTATGCATAACAATGATATTAAAAAAAATAGAGTTCACACAATTCTTGTCTCAGATTTTATAGACTCATTTTACACCTTGGTTGAGTTATGACCCAGCCCTATTTTTTTCATTTTTGTATAATACTCACTCTGTCATGTACTCGTTTGGACGTTTAATGTAAATACCAGTGTTTTCATAACTGAACCGACGATCAAACCGAATTGGGCATCGGTTGGCGGTTCAACCGATTGGATCGATTTGATCGCCGATTCAACCGTTAAAATAATTTTATAAAATAAATATACATTTAATTATTTATTTAAAATATTTTTATAGTTATAATATAATTTTTATTAAAGATTCAAAAGCCTTTGTTTTATTTTATATTCCTTATATTATTCACAGCCCAAGCCCAAGCCCATCTTTTATGCATCCACTTTAACTCTTAAAAAAAATTGCGCCGCTTCTTTTCACAGTATTCTCCTTCGGTCCTTCCATTGGCAGCTTCTTTTTCACCGTTCATAATCTCCATTGCCCACCACCTGGCGTCCCACCGGACTCTGATAAACAGCGTCACCGGAGCTCTGATAAACAACCGTGATAATTGAATTACACACAGCTTCTCATCGTAATCCTTCTGCTCAATGCTTTGGTTGTCATCCAACAACTCGAGTGCCTCCTTGGTCGCCGTCTCGATTTAATCCTTCTCATCCGACTTCAATTTGTGTGTGGGTCCTCATTTTGGTCGCGATTCTTTCTTTACCATCTTATCTTCACACATTCAGGATCTGGACAAAAAAAAAAGAAAAAGAAAAGGAACCGGTTTTACCGGTTCTTACGGGTTTTACCGGTTCTGACCGATTTTGACCGGTTCCACCATAGAAATGAATATTTAGATGTAGTCGGACCGGTTCCGGAACTGGTTCACGGTTAAATAGGTTGAATTGGCGGATCCGGTCCGGTTCTAACAACACTGGTAAATACGATATTTAATGTATGAATTGTTTATTAATATTTAAGGGGATAAAGTGATTATTAGTTGAGGGAAATATAGACCTTTCTACTTTATTATAAAGTAGATGAGATGATAAAGTGATATTTATTGTGTATAAAGTAATGACATGAGATGTAATTTTTAAGATGTTGGGAGGATATAGTTGTAAAAAGTAATGTTGCTTTATTACAATATAGGATAACGAAAAACAAGTGTAGGACGAACCAAAACAAAAAATGTTCAAACGTGTATAGTACAGAGGAAGTACCGTTTATATATATATATATACACATTTGGTCATTCAAAAAACTTTTTTTTGTGTGAATTTCTTCATATCTAACCAACCTACCTAATATACATATTAACAAAAAAGACACCACAACTCTTCAAATATTGTAAATCACACTCTCATAATTCATTTCATGATGCAGCACGCAGGAAGCATATGTGCATTATTTTTTGATTCTTAGAATACCCGGATAAATGTATGCAAACATTTAATTATGTTGATTCGATGCAAATACCGAAAAAAGAACGACTAAAACATAAACAATGGGATAAAACCCAATATATTTTCTATTTCATTCAAAACTATCTATTACAATGCCTGAAATTGATTATTTATACTAGTCACATACTTAATTAACACGATATACGTAAAGTCTAAATTAAATAACTAATAAATAAAAGGATATAAAAACTAGAAATAAAGTAAAAGATGAAATAATGGGAAGATGACTTTCAAACTTCTTCATGAACTCTAAAGCATTCTCATCTTCAACAGACAAATCAATCGCCGCTGCAACATCATCAGTGAAGCGCGACCCATACGTGCGATGATGCACGGCGTCGCTCGGTGGGAACATCTATAGCCGAAGACGCGATGAGTAGTGACTGGTGGCAGATTATCCGCAAGTGCAGGTGTGGGGCGTGTGTGGTCCGAACTCCAGCTGTAGAGAGAGGATAGTGGATTTTTGGCTATCAGGATCGGATGTGGTTCGGTGCGCGTTAGTGTGTCGTTGAATGTGATTGTAGCGATGATTGCGTGGGGGGGGGCTTGGCGTATCTGTGTGCGTCGACACGAGGGAGGTTCTGATTGTCTGATGGTTGTACATCGTGTGTCTTTGCGCCGTTATCACGGTGGAGAGGGGATTTTCGCTGGATCGGCTTGTGGCGAACGGGGCAGAGGTTTGGCGATCTGGAAGTGGCAGATTGAAGGCGGTGTTGGACGGTGGTTTGTTGTCTGTCTGTCCTTGGGGGAAGTCGATCGTGGTACATGATGGGAAACATGACAAACTAACGGCGTCAATTTGGCGGTATGGGGCTGACTCAACAGTGAAAAGGGTGGGTGAAGGGTGATGTGGAGGTGGATCGTGTTGTGGATGTTGATTTGTACATGGAGGCGGTCTGAATCTAGATCCGGTGGCGACGCTGTTATGACGGCAACAAGGGCTGCCAAAACTGGAGATGGTAGCGGCAAGGTTGCCGACAAATCCAGTCTGAGTTCGTCCCATTGGCTGTGGCTATCGAAAATTCCATCAAAGGGCCAATTGAGACCAGAAGAAATCAAATTCCTCATAATCTTGTGTTATTGTTGATGAACTCTACAAAACCGTTTATGACTCTGGATACCAACTGATGTAGCACGAAAGACGTGATACCATTGCCAAGGTTAAACCTTACGAGAGAATACGTGTATTATCCGTTGATTCTTAGAACACCCGACTAGATGTACACAAACGTGATTAACGTTTAATTTCGTTGATTCGAAATGAATACCAAAAGAATAACAATTAAAACACGAACAATGTGATAAAACCCAATATATTTTCTCTTTCATTCAAAGTTATATATTACAAAGCCTGAAAGGAATTGTTTATACTAGTCTCGTACTTAATTAACATGATATACTAAAATACTAAATTAAATAACTAATAAATAAAAGGATCTAAAAATTATGAATAAAGTAAAAAATAAAATAATGGATAGATGACTTCCAAACTTCTTTATGAATGCTAAAGCATTCTCATCTTCATCATTTCATCTACAATTGAAATTTTTTATGTGTTGATAACGTTTTATTGAATTTTGATGCATTTCTATGAATTTGAAATTCTGCAGTGAAGTAATTTAATGTTCAATAAGATAATCATATAAATGAGTAAATATGTTTGAGACTCACTTATGATATTTCATAATTAACCAAAAAAGAGTGTAAAATTATGTTAGAAAAAACTGCAAAATGGACAAAAGAAAATAAAATAAAAAATAATACAGGACACAAAACTGCTTATTCAGTTAGTAAAAAAAGTGATTACTTCCAATCAATTTAGGATTATACACTGTACATAGATATGATTTCAAGTAAATTGATTACAAGTAAAATCTAAATTAGATTTGACAAACACTCATGTGAACCAGGTTCACACATGAATTCTATTACTGTTATGTGTAAAAACTATCACTATTATGCACAAAAATTTTCACTGTTAAAAAATATAAAGCATTTTCTAAACAGTGATTGTTTTTGTTCATAACAGTGATAGTTTTTATACATAACAGTGAGAGTTTTTGTATGTAACAGTGATACTTAAATAACCGAGTTCATACCATGAATCAAGTCTATACAAATTTTTGTCATTAGATTTTACATAAATTATACAATAAAAATATCTCAATATTTTCTCTCACCCTCATCACGAGTCGTCATTAATGTATAGTATTTTCAATTTCACAAGCTATATACAGGTAGACGACTGAAATGACATAGGACGTATTTAAGAAAAGAAAAAATAGATTTAAAAAAAAATTTAGAAATAGCTTTGAAAAAAATAAATCATAGAGTTTTAAAATATGCCCTTCACATAACACATGAAAATTTCCATGTGTGACACTTATGTGCATCCAGGTATACCGTGCACTCATAATAAATTTTAGAGCCATGTAATTTATTATATTGAAAGATGCAATTTATTTATACCGAACAGTACAATTATTAATATGAAAAAATAATTACACGCTCATTATAAATAAGTAACATATTTTAATATAACAAGTTACACGATTTTAAAATGCTACGAGTACATGTTGCACCTGTGTTGCAAACAAAACTTGGTCAATTTCCGGTCTTAGTTTTGTTTTTATTAAGGGGTGAGAAATTGAAATTACTCCAACCACGGACGAACTGGGCGCGTGAGAAACGATAAATCTCCAATTGGCAAAAGGAAAGTGAGATGGAAAAAAAAAAAAAAAAACGAAAGAAGTAGCCGTTAGAGTATTTGAATATCACATGGGCCCCCCAATCAGCGGACAGATCATATTGTGTGTATGTAATAAGTTATAAATTCATTGCTCAATTAAAAAATTCATTGGATCTCCTCATGTTTACACTTTTCATATTCCACCTTCTATTTTATCATCATAATTATTTCAGCGATTTTTGTTGGTTATAAACATTAAAAAGAAAAATAATCGAGCTCGTATTTCCTTAAATTAATTTATTTTTATAAAAGAATTCATAACCACCATCCACAGAGAAAATGAATACGAAAGTTATAATCTAAAAACATTTATTGCATATTTTTAATTATTATCTCATTTTATTCATTCATATAAAATACTCTTTTTTATTAATTAAAATAATTAGATTCTTATATCTCATTTATTTATATATACCGCAACTAATATTATCTTATTTGTGAAAAATGATTTCTATTTATTAGAATTTAGAAGTATTGAGAGAAGAAAAGATGTAAATTTGTACTGGTATTAGAAAAAAGAAAAAGAAAAAGCAAAATAGCAAATAAATAGAAACATCATTAAGATAAGATGAATATGAGCGCAAAAAACATGTGTGAATGTATAAAAATTCTCACTGATATGTATAAAAACTATAATAATTTTATATAAAAATAATTATTATTTAAAAAATATTTTATATTTTTAAACAGTGGAATGTTTTGCACGTAACAATGATAGAATACATGTATAAACCCTATTCGCATGAGTGTTACTAAAATATGAGACAATTAATAAAAATTAAAATAATTACTTATTATTATAATTAAAGTAACCACAATAAATTACCTACTCCAAGTGCCTACTAAGCAAAAACCTTTGTGTCAATGAATTAATAAATAAGAGGAGAGAAAAGTAGTTCTTGAAAATTGAAATAATTTGCTTCAATTGCAGTGATAGGGAAGAAAGAAGCTTCAAGAATATCTCATATTTGCTGGTATATTTCCTATATCCACTACTCCCTTTTCAACCGGGAATCTCTGCAGTTGAGTTTTTCCTTATATATGCACATTTGTATGTATCGATGTGGGATAATTATTTATTTTTTCAAAGATTTTGGGGGTGAATCTCAGGAACTCTGTATCTATCTATTTCTACTCAATCTTGATTTTTTTTCTTGCAGTTTTTGAGTATTTATTTGACTTTTATTTTCGGTTTGAGACTTGGAAGTCCTTCAGAAGAATTATGTTGTTAGTATGTAATGCAGAGTATATCTTTATAGTTTCGAGTCAACTCTTTGTTGTTTATAAGGTTTGATTTGTTGACTGTGTGATAGAGGGTTTTGGAAGAACATAAAGTTTTTTTTTTGGATCAAAATATTGATTTGTGCTTTTTAAGGTAATTATTTTCTACAAACTTTTCAATCTTTGGAGTGGTGATTGGTCCGAACTATGACTGAATTTAAATCAGATCTCTGTTTTGTATTTCATGAACTTGATTTTCCTTATTTTTCCGTAGGATGGTATAGGTGGATATTCTTTAGTATTTTATAGTGATTTTTTTACCTTGATTTAGTTTTTCCTTGAACAATTATTCTTGCAAAACTCAGCAATTGTAAGCATTATTATGTATTTTACATTAGACAAAGTCTTGTATAATCCAGTTTCACCGTGCAACTGGTTTGCGTTTTCTATAGGTTTATAAATAGTATTAGTTGTTTCATTAAAGGTATTAGTTTGATAGTATTAGTTGTTTCATTAAAAGGTATTAGTTCTGTAGTATTAGTTGTTTCATTAAGAAATATTAGTTGTTATCCAATAATGGGAGTAGATTTCAAGAAAGTGTCGTGATATATTCTCGTCGTGTTTATCCTCAACAGTTTCTTGGTTGTTAGAGGAAGTTGAGTTGGTGCGGTTCTCAAGATGGCGACATTTGGGGATATAGGAGTTGCAGCAGGAATAAACATCCTGTTTGCTGTAGCTTTCCTAGTTGCTTTTGCTATCTTACGTCTTCAGCCAATTAACGACCGAGTATATTTCCCAAAATGGTACCTAAAGGGTCTGAGAAGCAGTCCCGTGCATTCAGGCTCGTTCGTGAACAAGTTTGTGAATTTGGACTGGAGATCGTATGTTAGGTTTCTGAATTGGGTTCCAGATGCATTAAGAATGCCAGAACCTGAGCTTATCGATCATGCAGGCCTGGATTCAGCCGTTTACTTGCGAATTTACTTGCTGGGGTATGCTCGTATTTCTTCAATTTGCTACAGTACTTTTTATCTGTTTCGTAGAATCAACAAGTAGGATAAAACCGGTAGAACAAAATTAAACTTTGGTGACTGTAAATCCTTAAGGACAGTGTATTTTTGCACGCCTCAAGTGGTTTTCTTTGTTATTTATTAATTATATTTTCCCGTTCTTCTTTTGATTTTTAGAGTTTGTTCTAAATTTTCCAACAACAATTACAGGATGAAAGATTTATAACTATGAAAATGATGTCAGCAAGTGTTACAAAGGATACATAGTTAACCTAATTTACTCTAAATATTTTTTAGGCCCATTATTTATATAAAAAAAGAAGCAATTGTAGGACATTATGTTCGCGCGTTGGCACATTTAGTTCACTATATTTTAATTTTCACACATTTAGACCAACTTGACTGAAAATTCCCCATTTCAGGCTAATTTGTCATGTGTTGCTAACGTGTTTCGGGCCTATATGTATGAAAATTTAAAATTTATGGTCCTAAATGTGCCAAATTTAAATTAAATGGCCTAAATTCGCCAGCCCGTAAACATAGTTACTATGCATGTTATTACTTTCACACAATTACAGGACGAAATATTTGCGACTATGTAAATTATTCGTCAGAGAGTGTTACAAGAGATATATAGATAACCTACTCTGGGGATTTTTTAGGAGAAAATATATAGAGTCTCATGCACTTCAAGGGTGAAATTTCTATTACCAAGATATACAGCTGCTACTTATTGGCGATCTCCAAATATCAATAATGAGATGACATTCTTTTAACGGACATGTTAAATTTCATTACTGCAGACTTAAGATTTTTGTTCCTGTGGCGTTACTTTCATGGGCTATCCTGGTTCCAGTCAACTGGACAAACAACACCTTAGCAAAATCTGAAGTAGCTGATAAGCTACAGTTCAGTGACATCGACAAGCTTTCTATATCAAACGTTCCATTTGGATCTCCAAGGTTTGACATTTTATTTTTATTTTATTTTTAAATTTTCACAGGTTAAAAGCCTTTTTCCAGGCCTGAAGCTATATGACTACTTTGCTGCAGTTGTTTTTAATTTTATGTAAACCAATCCTCAGTTATTGTTATACAAGCAGCGTGAGCTTTATATAAAGATTCTTTTAGCTTGTGTCGGTCTGCGTTATTATACATGAAGGTTGTGTTGGTTTACGTTATTATAACCTTTCAGTTTCCGTCTTTAGCTTAGCTATTGTCATTTTTCCAGGAGTTGGTCTTATACACCTGTTTTGCAAAAAATACTTTATAGTAATACCTTTTAACCAAAAAAAATAAAACTTTTAAAAAATACACTGAGAAATGCAAACCAGTAGCACGGTAAAACTGGTTTACGCAAAACTTTGCCTTTTCTATCAGATAGGAGTATGATGCAAGTTCACATAATTTTTTACGTCCGATAACAAGTAGACACTTTCAAATAGTTGATTTTTTGTACTAATACAGGTTTTGGACTCACATAGTGATGGCATATGCCTTTACTTTCTGGACTTGCTACACTCTGCAGAAAGAGTATGCAACAGTTGCAGCAATGCGGTTACATTTTCTGGCCTCTGAAAGACGTCGTCCTGATCAGTACACAGTATGATGCAATTTCTTTCCGAAACTTTATCTCTAAAGTAGAAGTTATATCATAATTATTGTGACACCAGTACAAATTGAATTAATATTTTCTGAAAACTATCATGATTATCAATGAAAATAATTTACTCTGTTGAGAATATATGATATGCATGTTCTTTAGGAAAAATACCATGATATGACTCCTTTCTCGTTTCTTTCAATTTACGTGGGGTTGATAATTTGTTTTCATAGGTTCTTGTCAGAAATGTGCCACCAGATCCAGATGAATCGGTGACTGAATCTGTGGAGCATTTTTTCTTGGTCAACCATTCAGATCACTATCTCACTCACCAGGTTTTTTATGCTTTTTCTTGCTCGTTTTTGGTTATTTTTTTTGGTAAATTTGGTTTCTAATTTGTTTTCGTAGGTTTTTTTTTTGGTAAATTTGGTAAAAAAGTTGTACTCTTGAGAATGAAGATTCTCTCTTTCTGGATGGAATGAGAATATTTAAAAAGAAAAAACTCTACGTGCCACCATCAATTATTTAACAATGTTCTTTTCATTTGGAGTAATTTATTTCTTCTCTTATGAAAATATTATGTGCCCAATGAGAGTAAATGGTTTTCCTTCGAAATTTCATTAATTGAACTTAAAGAGAAAGAGAATCATAATGTGTTTTGCTATTAAGTTAATTAATATATTTTAACCTATGATGCACGGATTCTTCTAAAAAAATCATGGTGCAGTATCGGATACTCCGCGGGTGCGGGTGCGATTTGCATGGGATTCGCACCGGATACGCCACGTGGCGAATCCGTGAGTAATTTTTTAAAAAAAAAATAGAATACGCGTATCCGATACGCTGGATACGCGTATCCAGTGCGGGAAGGGTGCGTGAGTGGTTATTTTTTTAGAAAAATATTTTTTTAATTTTTTTGTTTATTTTTGTAATTTTTAAGACTAAAATCTATATGGTCATTTTATTAAGTAATAAATGTGTTATTTGAATTGAACATTATTATGTAATATAATTTAAATTGAAAATATATCACTTGTTTTTTTTATTGAATTCCTTAATACTATAACTTATGTATTTAACTGATGTTATTTGAATTAATGTTTGTTACTTAATTACATTAAATTATTGAAAATGCTTAAGTTTTATGTGAATTACATACATTTGATATGCTAATTTTAAAATTTTCATATATCTTATAAGTGTTATATATAATAAAATATAAATAAACAGACGTATCCTTGCTGTATCGCACCCTACTTTTTTTGAAAATCCGTATCCCCGTACCCGTATCTTATCGCCCCCGCACCCGCACCTATGCAACATAGATTTTAACTCATTATAGAGCATAATGTAATTGAAAAGCCAGTTAAAATCTGTGAACCATATGCGATTCTCCCTTTGCCAGGATCAATTTATTATTTTCTTATCATTTCGCTACTTTTTCTGAAAATCATTATGTCTGTTAGCTTGCCACTGAATTTGCTTTCTGTGATTCGTTATTTGATAAATATATATGGTTTCTTGCCTTTAAATAGTTTATTGTTAGTATTTTGACTTCCGGGTGAAATTTTCAATTAAGGTGGTTTATTTCTTGAGATTCTACTTTCCTTGAGAAAATGTTTATTTGTGTGTTTAAGTGTCAAGCCCGTTTTTGTACCGCATCTATTTTGACTGCCCTTAATCAAGCTTTTATACAAAAAAAAATTATGCATCTTTGCTCTTATATCGAAATATTTTTGCAGGTTGTAATCAATGCCAACAAACTTGCAAAACTGGTTAAGGAGAAGAAGAGTAAGAAAAATTGGCTCGACTATTACCAAATAAAATATTCGAGAAATCAAACGAAAAGACCAATGAGAAAGGTACTGTTATGTGTACATTTTAAGTGTCCTACTCCTTTATCAAATTGTTCAAACTATTTTTCATATGCTGGCTAACAGTGCAACATTTAAGTCATATCATGAATCATGATACCATTAATTTCTTTCCAAACATTCAGACTGGTTTTCTTGGCCTTTGGGGAGAAAAAATGGATGCAATTGACTATCAGACTGCTGAAATTGAGAGGCTGTCGAAAGAAGTAAGTAAAATTCCAATATTACTAACATTTCGTGACAAACTAATACCAAGTATTGTATTTTTAGAGATTAAGTAACTCACACACAAATACTTCTATGCACCAGTTGCACTTGCACCGTGCAACTCAAGTGCATTTTTAAGTGGTATTAGCTGTTGTACTAAAAGGTATTAGTTGGTCAGTACTGAAAGTCTTTTTATAATCTAAGCTTCACATCCACATGCAGATAGCTGAAGAAAAGGAGAGAGTAAAAACCGATCCTAAATGCATCATGCCAGCTGCATTCGTTTCCTTTAGAAGTAGATGGGGTGCTGCTGTTTGTGCTCAAACACAGCAAACGAGAAATCCAACTTTGTGGTTAACGGAGTGGGCTTCAGAGCCACGTGATGTCTACTGGGATAATCTTGCAATCCCTTATGTTTCACTCACTATTAGAAGGCTTATTACTTCTGTTTCTTTCTTCTTCCTAACGTTCTTCTTCATGATCCCTCTCGCTTTCGTGCAATCTCTTGCAAATATCGAAGGTATTGAAAAACGAGCGCCGTTTCTGAAGGGGCTAATTGAAATGTGAGTATTTACAATTTCGAAGTAGTATTATTTTGTTTCATCTCATGAGAATGACATTAAACAAGTTTTACCATGCAATTGGTTTGCACATTTTTGTGTATTTTTAAATAGTATTATTTGTTTCATTAAAAAGTATTAGTTGTTTTGTATATACACAAAATACTAATTAAAACAAAACATAAGACCAGCTCTTACATATACAAAACTTGATATGTTTAAAAGGTGAATTAGAAGTTTTTGTCACTCATTTCTAAACTGGACGATTACCCGTCTTTTATGAAATGAAGAGCTACTTGTATTTGTTTTAACAAAAATAAACAAATAGTTATTTACGATACGAATCAAGCCTGTTTATCATTCTGCATAATAATTAATATGTTTTATGCTTTTCTGCCATTATTTTCCCCTGTTTGGAATTTATAACAACTAACAAGCTATTTATGTTGCAGGCCGTTTATCAAGTCTGTAATCCAAGGTTTTCTACCTGGGATTGCTTTGAAGATTTTCCTGATAGTGCTACCAACAATCCTTATGATAATGTCCAAATTCGAGGGCTTTCTGTCAATATCAGCTCTGGAGAGGAGATGTGCCTTGAGACATTACATTTTCAACTTCGTCAATGTTTTCCTTATCAGTGTAATAGCAGGAACTGCATTTCAACAGCTCGATAGTTTTCTTCACCAGTCTGCTAACGAGTACGTATCTCTATGCAAAAAATGGTCTTCTTTAAATGTTTTAGTTTCTGAAAATATCACGACATTTTCACATTTCTTAAATTACGGCATATGTTTTTAAAAATTTTAATTTGTTGCACTGAGTTTTAAATTTTGCAATCATATCATGACTATATTCCGGCAACTTATGTTGACGTGGCAAGCAGAAAGTAATTGAAAAATTTGTAAATAAATTCACAAGCTTTTGTTATGTTTCCATTTAATCACAACCTTTTAAATTTTTTGCAATTTCATACACTGCCACGTCAGCAAGACTTGCCCGAAAATAGTCATGTGATGGAGCTACAACAATTTAAAAGGTCGTGTATCAAATTGCAAATTTTAAAAACATACTCCCTCCGTCCCACAAAGATAGAGTTGCAGGTATATTCACACAGTTGAAAATAGAAATTATAGTTAAAACAATAAACTTTTGCTTTGTTTTCCCCATTTGTCCTTGTGTCCTTTTTAATTGCCCATTATTTGAAGTAAATTATTGAAAATGGAGCCTATTAACTAGTAGGGACAAAGATGGAACTGACCTATCTTTGTGGGCTGGATGAAAATAGAAAGCAAATCTATCTTTGTGGGACATACAGAGTATGTTGTAATAAAGAAAACATGAAAAGATCGTGATTTATTTTGCAATTAACCAAACTATATACACACACACACACACACACACACATATATATATGCAACTGTCTACTTTTACAAACAAATTTTTACTCTATGCAGAATCCCTAGAACAATAGGTGTTGCAATCCCTATGAAAGCAACGTTCTTCATAACGTACGTGATGGTGGATGGATGGGCTGGAATTGCTGGGGAGATCTTGAGACTAAAACCATTGATAATGTTCCATCTCAAAAATTTCTTCCTGGTTAAGACTGAAAAGGATAGAGAGGAGGCAATGAATCCTGGAAGCATTGGTTTTAATACCGGTGAACCTCAGATACAGTTGTATTTTCTACTTGGCCTCGTCTACGCTGTGGTCACCCCGGTTTTCCTCCCGTTCATATTGATTTTCTTTGCCCTCGCTTATGTGGTTTTTCGTCATCAGGTAAACTTTTAAATAGTTGCATTAAAAATCATGTCTTTTTTCACATTTTTTCAATTACATTATATGTTTTTAAATTCTGCGATTATATCATATAATTATTTTCCGGCATCTTATGCTGACATGACAGTTGGAATCTTTGCAAAAATTGCAAATAAATACACGATCTTTTGTTAGGCAAGTACTTTTATGCACTAGTTGCACTGTGCTACTGAAGCGCATTTAATTGGTATTAATTGTTTTACGAAAAGGTACTAGTTGGTCAGTATTAGCTGTTATTATTGAACGATATGAGCTATTTTCATTGAACAATATCCGTTGTGCCGTGCAATTGATGCACGCAAGAGTTACTCATTTTATTATTGTTTCAATTTTTAATCACAACCTTTTTGCAATTTTATACACTGTCACGTCAGCAGGACTTGTCGGAAACTATTTGATTGAAGTAAACGTGAAAAAGTCGTCATGTATTTTGCAATTAACCTCTTGTAACTACTTGTTTGACTGAAAAAAAATGTAAAAACATATGTTGTAATTGAAAAAACGTGAAAATGCCTGTGATTTATTTTACAATTAACCCTTTTGAACTGATTGTCTGCTCATGTATATTCAAGATTATGGACTTCTAGGTTGTGTTTGGATTAAAGGATTCAGAATCACATATGTATAGGATTGATTACGCGATTCTCTTGTTTTGTGCAGATCATAAATGTGTACAATCAAGAATACGAAAGTGCAGCGGCATTTTGGCCTGATGTCCATGGACGTATAATATCTGCATTGGCGTTCTCACAGCTTGTTTTAATGGGACTAATGAGTACAAAGGGGAATGCTCAGTCAACACCGTTGCTAATTGTGCTTCTAGTGTTGACCATTTGGTTCCATTTCTTCTGTAAAGGCCGTTACGAACCTGCATTCGTTAGAAATCCTTTACAGGTAAGTTCCTGGGAAACCCCGAATCATCTATTAAAAAAAAATATCTGCTAACTTTTGCTAATTCTGTTAAATTTTGTTGGGAGAATAATCTTTAGTCCTGCAAGTTGTCCCTATTTTTGTTCCAATTCTGTTAACTTTCACTAATTGAATATATCCCGTAATTTTCAATTTTTTACATTTTGGTCCGGTAATCAGTGACCATTCGGTTGACGCTGACGTGGCAGAGTCTGATACGTCCACATGGTAAATTGGGATTGCTGAACCGGATGTTTCATCTGTTACAGCTGGTCACCGGATCAAAATATCAAAAAACTGAAAGTTGTGTTCTATTCTTGAAAGTAATAAAAATTAAACTCTAAAGACAAAGTTTTGTGTGCACCAGGTGCACCACGCAACTCAAGTGAATAGTTAAATTGTATTAATTGTTTTCATGAACAATATTAGTTGGTCAGTATTAATTTTTTTCATTGAATAGTATTAGTTGTGTACAGTTGCACCATATAGTTGGTGTATAGTTAAAAAGACTATTTTCCCATTTTCGTATTAGCCATTGTTTTCATATTTTTTTGTGGGGTTTCAGGAAGCGAAGATGAAAGACACTCTGGAACGTACAAGAGAACCGAACCTGAATCTTAAAGACTATCTTCAAAATGCTTACATCCATCCGGTATTTAAAAATGAAGACGACGATGCATATGATGTGGACGATAGTAGCTATAAATCAGAGAGTGTTATAGTCCCTACGACACGACAGTCTCGAAGAAATACACCTGCTCCCAGCAAACATAGTAGTGGTGGTTCCTCGCCGTCGCATTGGGTAAGATTGTAAATTAGACGAACGAATAGCTAAGTTGCCGTGTTAGAATCGGGAGGGGTTAGAGTGATTAGGCTAGGATTAGGAGGAGGGTGTAGCTTCAGATTGAAACTTCTTTGTTAGAGAATATGAGAGACGCCTGATGCTGGATGAATAAAGTATTTTGATGTTTTAATAATCACTTTTGGAATTTGCAAATCTATGTCCACCAAATCTGCATGTTAACACTAGTAATGCTAAAAATCAAGTACAATTTATGAGCAAGTGAAAGAATTTATAGAGAGGTCCGAAATTAATTTGTTTATTTAATTTTCCTAACATCATCCCTCACCCGTGGGCTGAATTCTCTTACTCCATCGCTGAGAGGAGGCCCATAAAGTGGACAATTTAATATGGGTGGAGTTATGAAAGAATTTCTGTCATTTAAAAGTCTGAACTTATAAAAAGGTGTGAAAATTAGAATTCATTCGTTTATTTAATTTCTCTAGTAGTAGTAGAGACTATAGGATACACTTGTTTTTTTTATTGGAAATTCCTGGTTTCGAAATTCTTAATGTAAAGATATGGATTTTGTGTATAGTGGAAAAGGAGGTGAAATAAACAGGTGATTGTGTGAATTATTGTAACCATCAATTGAAGCACATGCTTGGGACAAAGGAATCTACCGTTACAAAGCCATGTTGTTGGTAAGCTAGTTGGCGCTACTAGGATGGTTTGCAACTAATACTCAATATTGAAAAATATTTTTAGAATTCAAAAACGGTAAGTAAGCAATTTAAAAAAAAATAAAAAAATGCTTCTAACTCCACCATTAGAGTTTGCATACACCCCTATATAACGTATAATAAGTATTGTTGGGAGATGAATTTAATAAAAGATTATATGATTTTGATTAGATCCCAAAACCCCTAAAGTATGACATGTTCAGGATAATCAGATTCAGTTTTTAGAGTTTAGGATATTATCTTGCACTGTATAGAGATATAGAGAAAAGTTTTTTTCAAGACTCAAGAAGAAATCGAGATCCTCAAGACTCAAGAAGATCTAGAAACCGAAGACAGAGAAGACTCAGAGAAAAATCAAGGCACAAGATTTATTGAAGACTCAAGAATATTGAATGCTCAAGATATCCCTATATCCGAGGCAATCAAGTCGAGGAATATATTTTTTGGAATCCGGTGACGTGGGACCAACGGAGGAAGACAATTCGAATTTACACCTGCTCCTTAAAGAGCAAGTATGGATTTGAATGTGATTCTCTGTGAAACATTCAAATCCACACTATAAATACAAGTTCTTCCTTCATTATTTGTGTGTGGAAGTGTGTGAAAAAGATAGCAACAATGCTACCATTAATCCAAGAGCAAAAAAAAAGTGTTATAGCCAAAAAGATTCCCACCCTAGAACACAAGCCTCCATAGATATACAAATATATTCAAAAGAGTGTTCTAGAACTCAATCTAAGCAACCCACGATGTATCATAATTTTAGAGAGATTTTCCCAACCTTAGCATTGAGGCTAAACCATTGTAAGGGAAAATCTCACCATAGTTGGAGACAACACCAAAACCCAAACCCTTTGGTGAAGTGACTGGTTAGTTGTTAGGAGTGGAGGGTGATAAGTCCCGAAATGGAGTGTGAACTCGTTAAACATAGGTGATCCGTGGAGGGTGATAAGTCCCGAGGTGAACCAGAGAGGGTTATAAGTCCGAAGTGTGAGGGTAAATATCTATTAGCAATCCCGTGGAGGGTGATAAGTCCCATTTAAAGGAATTTCCTGAATGGATGTAGGATGAAAAAACCACTATATATTATTTGTGTTGTTTTATCGCTTTATGTTTATACTTGTTGTCATACGATTCGCTTATAAGCAAAAAGCACACACATGAGCTCAAAAGTTTAGAAAAATTGGAGCACTCGCCCTCATCGCTTTTTATGCAATCGAAATGAAAACGTCTTTTGCTTCAAAGACGCTTCAGAAAAATAGGTTTTTCCCACCGGGACCAACAAGTGGTATCGAGTTTCAGTGCTCAAAAGATTACTTTTTCAATGTTTTTACTTTCTTCATTTTCTTTTTAAACCTATCTACGATCCGATATCAATGTTATTTTGTACTTTTGAAAAAGTTTTACACAACAATGGAATAATAGAACTTTTCATTGATAAATGACCCAAGGTCGGGTTACATTACAAGTTACAAAAAATACATAACTCTAAACCCTAAACCCTTAAGCCCATATCCCTAAACCTTCATCCAAACCCAAATCTACAAAAGGGAGGTGATTAAAAGGAGGAAGAGAGAATTTTTAAATCGATGCTCTCATTTTCCCCACTTAAAAGGGTGGCTTGAGGCTTGAAAAGGTAAAAATCCAAGGATTGAGCATTAATAGGATTTTAAAGCCGGGGAGCCCCAAGGAATTTGGGCTCTAACAAGAAAAATGTTGAAATGGTGAGGTGATATCGTGAAGATCAAATTGTTATCGATTAAGATCGTATATCAAACTCACATTCATTTCGAGACTAAGTAATTGATGGTAGTCACGTCATAACGATAGACACACAAGGTGCATACGGTTAGGAGAATAAATGCAACAAAGAAAAAACCACCGCCATGGTTTAATTTATGTGAAACGCAAAGAATAAGGGATTCCGCAGAGTTGATTTGAGAAGATGAAATCATGGAAAAAGGGGGTAAAAGTGTTTGTTAAGTCTAAGGAAACAAGGGTTCACCAGATACATGATTCTACGAAGAAGATATGTATGGTGAATGAGTTATGTTGTGTAAAACATTGGTCCAATTTATAGAGGCCAAAGATAAGGGTGCAGATGCAAATTTGAGTTCTCAAAGCCTATTTAGAAAAATTTGCATCACAAGGGTTTGTGTAAAATCACGCGACCGATAATTGGATAAAGTTACGGCGGATTGACATATCGAGTATCTACGAATGTCAAATCGCACCAACTTTAGGAAGAGAGTCTACTACTCTAGACTAAGTTGTAGCAAAGAACATTTTCCAAGAATTGTCTTAATCGAGAAGAATCAGTTAGGTTGATTTACAAAATTGATTCCGAACTTGAAAACTTCACCAAATGCAGATATATCGGTCTATATCGGTTGAAAGGGGAACTTCAACTTGAGGGGGAACTCACGGAATCAAAAGTAAATGATTGAGATCGAGGGAGGTCCAGACAAAGTGATCAAAATCAGAAAAGTTAGGATGAGTTTTTTTTTTTTAATGGAAAATGAAGAAAAGCTAAAGCCAAAGAAATCGAGAAAAAGAAAAGCAAACCAAATCGAAGATAGCGAAAAGAGAAGATATGATAAAACCCGATATGCTAACCTAATATGATGACCCGAGCTATTCGATATGTTGATCTTGATTGATCTAATCGCATCGATGCTGATCAAGAAGGAAATCGAGAAAATGAGTGAAAAGGAAAGAAAGGTGACCGAGACTCAAGATAGGTCAAGTAACCATTTAATTCGGGGCAAAAAAAAAGAAGTTGGAGGGTCGATGTTGAAATCGAAGAAAATCAACTCGGCCAAGCCATGAGTGATAAAAGTCCCGAGAAGAAGAGGAATGAGGAGACGAGACGTAAAGATTTGAAAGATCAAGACCAAGATCAAGACTTGTAATTCTTTATGTTTGTGTCTTTATTTTCTTCAATAAAGTTCATTGTAATTTGTAACGCGATAACATACAATCAATGAAACTTTTATCTTTTATGCTCAAAGATAATACCTCATTATTTTTTTTTCAATTGAATGTCTCGACCGATTATATTCATATATAAGGAAACTATATGATGCTATAAGAAATGCGCTTAAGTATTTAGTAATGATCTATTTAGAAAAGATTCATTACTAAAGAAATTTGTTGAATGTTTTTAAATTGATTGGAGATTTACCTTTTCTTGTAATAGGAAAAACTGGGAAACACGAGTATTATATGTTTGTAAACAAGATAGGTTTTGGAATCATCAAAAGGGGGAAATTGTTGGGAGATGAATTTAATAAAAGATTATATGATTTTGATTAGATCCCAAAACCCCTAAAGTATGACATGTTCAGATAATCTTGATAGATGAATCATGATTATTTTAGAGTAAGATATTATGTAAGTTGGGCAGATATAGAAAAAAAAGACTCAAAAAAAACTGAGATGTTCAAGGCTCGAAGAAGATAAAGAGAACTCTAAAGACTTGAGAAAATCAAGACTCAAGTGAATAGAAATCAAGGCATGAACAATATTTATCAAGATCAAAATATTGAATGCTCAAGATATCCCGAATGTTAGACAACATTTGAGGAATACAATTGGAATCGGTGGACGTGGACCAACGAGAGGAAGAGACAACCAGACGGGAAAAAGCTGCGGAGAACTTATAAAGAATAGTATGGATTTGAATGTGATTCTCTCCAACGGTAACTATTCAAATCCAACTATAAATACAAGTTCTTCCTTCATTTATCGGTGTGGAATGTGAAAAAAAGAAGCAACTATGCTACAGAGCCAAAAAGTGTTATAGCCAAAGCATTCCCACCCTAGAACATGTGCCCCATAGATATACAAATATATTCAAAGAGTGTTCTAGAACCCAATCTAAGCAAACGATGTATCATAGATTAGAGAGATTTTCCCAACCCAAGATTGAGGCTAAAACCATTGTAAGGAAAAATCTCACCATAGTTGGAGACAACACCAAAACCTATATTTTGAGGTAGTTGTTAAAAGGCAAAAATTAGGGTTAAGTCCCTTTGGGAGTTGAACTCGTTTTAAACATCTCTAAGGCGATCCCGTGGAGGGTGATAAGTTTTTAACCCGAGAGAGGGTTATAAGTTAAGTGTGAGCTCGGTAGAATATCTATTGGCAATCCTAACTTATAAAGGTGGAGGGTGATAAGTCCATTTAAGGGAATTTCCCTAGAGAGGTGATAAGTCATGGTTTTTTTTTTATTGGAATAAAGATATGGATTTTGTGTTGTCCGAACCACTATATTGTCATTGTTGTTTATTTTATGTTTATACTTGTCATACGATTCGTTTATAAGCAAAGCACACACATGAGCTCAAAAGTTTAGAAAAAATTGGAGCATTGCCTCATATCGCTTTTTTGCAAAAAAATTCTTTGCTTCATTAGCCAAGAAAATAGGTTTTCCCACCGGGACCAACAAGTATGTAACACAAAAGGCACAATTATTCAGTTGACAAAATTCAAATAAATATTACGCAGTAAACATAATTGTTCGGTTGATAAAGAATAAATTACAAAGTATTGTAAGAGATGGAGATACTATATTTTTTCTTATACTAGGTTTTAACGCGTGCGTTGCACGTTTACATAAGTAATTCGTAATTATAGTATTTTTCTTTGTGGAATCTGTTTTGTTAAAGACAAGGTCTCATATACACTTGTTGCACGGATTCTAGATCCGTGCACTCACTTTGATCCTGTCCATTTTATTGTGGATCTTCTTTTTTTCTACTAATGACAATGTCTCATTTTCTTAATAGGTCACTCCTATACCCGAGTGCACGGTGCGCACTTGGTGCACATGAGACCCACTCATTAACCATCTAAACTTGCATGTTTGAAGGATAATCATATCAAATATAACCCGCATGTTTGCTTGAGTACTTAGACATAAAAGTTTCTTAGAATTTAAGTTACAAGATTATTTGTATTCCTTAAAGTCGACTGAACAATATTTTTTTAAATATTATTTTCCCATAAAATATGTATATTAATTGATAATTATATAAAGCCCCATTTAAAAACTAACTTCTGATTCTTCATTGTTCAAGTGCAGTCAACATTTGTTGCTCGTATAATAACTTTATCATAGTACAAGGTACTAAAGGCAAGACGATTATTGACCAAATGAAGATTGTAAATAACACATTATTTTATTTTGACTTAGCCATGAGAAAATATATTTAAATTAACATTTTTTGCTCGCATAATTACATTTAATTCTCATTTTTATTTTATTTTTTAAGGGCGCAGTTACTGACACCCATCAATTTACTAAGTTCACACACTACTTCGTAAACCTACCTTATATTTTACTTATTTTCAAATTTTACTTAGTATACTCATTTTTAAATTTATAACTATATCCCTAAAATAATATTTTCACCATCTAATAAATACACACCCGTTCATCTAATACAACACAATTACCACACTTACCAATTAATTAATTAAAAGTTAAAATATAGAATACCCATCGGTCGTGGCACACCATTTCCATTTATTTCCATTGGTGTCAATACAAGGCACCCAATTTCCTACAAGTTATATTCAATTATATATATGATTATAAAAGAGTCTGGCCTCAGATTTGTGAATGAAGATATATGTAGCATTCAACACTCTAAAACAGTTCGCACAAATGGATCATGTTTTTCTTTTCTTTTTTTGTTTGGATGTATATCTCTATTGATTGCACAAGATCTCTGCATATATATAATTTTTTTTTACGTGTGAACTTTCTTCTGTAAAAGTAAAAGATTAAATAAATCATATGTGATTTCATAAAGGGATCATGTTTGAAATTTGAACAGATTTGGGTAGATCGTGTTTCTCCAACTATCATAAGCAAAACATTTATGTTAAAAATTATATACAGACATTGAAATGAATTACAACACAAACTAAAATAGAATAAAAATAATGACAAATATATCGATCACAAGAAAGGAGTGAGAAGTAGGAAGACGGATAATTTTGAAGAATCCAAGATTTAAAATTTTGTGGGTGTGAAGAGAAGAAGATATATTTATTGTTTGAGTGAATTCATGAAATTTGGTTGTGAGTGTGTTTAGTAAAAAATATAAAAAGAAAAAAATGGGTGTACTAAGAAAATTAGTGGGTTAGACAGCCGCACCCATTTTTTAATTATAAAAATTTGAGATTAAGTGGACAACTAAAAAGAAAAGGAGTGATTAATTACTTTTATTTCTATTTTAAATTTTGTTTTATCTAATTTGAAAACATTGTTTTAATGTATGTCTATTTTATATATGCATATGTCTGTATATATTATAGTACAAGGTACATTAACATTTGTTGCTCACATAATAATTTAATTATAGTACAAGGTATGAAAGGCAAGACGATTATTTACCAAATGAAGATTGTAAATAACCTATTATTTTCTTTTGAGTTAGCAATGAGATATTCTCATTTAAATATTGTGTTGTCTAACAAAAAAATCTTCATTCTCTTATTATACCTTCCACCATTTTCTAAAGTCGAATTTTTTTCTACAAAAATGTAAATGAGTAATTTAAATTTCAAAGCTACAATTATTTAAAAAAAAAATAAAGTACTTGAGCGCATATATTATATAAACACATACATATATTAAATAGTAGAAATGCATTAAACTATATCTTAAAATTAGAAAAAAAAATAAAATAGAATTAATGAAATATGAGACAAAATTGAACAAATTAAAAGATTGCAAAGATAAAAGGATTCAAATATTGATTAGTCATGTGTTATAATTTAATATATAAAAATAAAATAAAAATGAGATTAAAAATATTTATCAAGTAAATTTAAATGGGATGAAAGTGAACAAATTAAAAGGATGATTAAAAGGATGAGAAGAATAAAATTGTAAAAGAATTAAAAATAGTTATTAAAGAAAATTATAAAATAAAAAATAAAAAATTGATGAAATTGAACAAAGTAAAAGATGACGGGGCAAAATGGGTCCAAAAATATCTCCCAACTCCATGTATTAAGTAAAACTAGTAATTGAACCCGCGAGATGCATGATTATGATTGCACAATTAATTTGTATTAAATTTTACACTGAAAGTATTATAAGACTTTTCTTTATGCTCATCAGATCATTAGATATAAAATAAGAATTTGCAAAACAAAAATTTTCAAAGCAACAAAAAACTTAAGCATCTTGTATGTAACATAGATATGCAAATAACATAAAGCTTATGATTTTGAATTTTTGGCAGACGCTACCTTCTATAATATTCATGCAATTTAACACATGTATTTGACATTTTTCATCAGATATAATATATGTACGCAGAGTAAGAATTTTGTATGGAAACAAATATCAAGAAAACAATATAGTATACCTTAAATAAAATAGTTTTGAAATTTTAGTGAGTATTACATGCAAACAAAACCATTAAACCAACAGAAATTGTATAACAATAAAATAAATCAACATGAACTATAAGAACTGCAATTTTAGTAAGTATTACATGTAAAAGAAACCAATAAACCAACATAAATTGTGTAGCAATCAAATAAATCAACTTGACTATATGATTGATATACATTGAAAAATTATCTTATCAGATCATTAGATGTAAAAAAAAGGATCCGCAAAACAGAAATCCTCAAAGCAACAAAAAAATTAAGAATCTTGAATAAAATACAGATATAAAAAAATCATATAAGTATACATTAAATAAAAGGTAAGGTCTCATATGCACTTGGTGCACAGACTCTAAATCCGTGCACTCACTTTGACTATGCCCATTTTTTATTGTGGATCCTCTTTCTCACTAATGGCAAGATCTCATTTTCTTAATGAGTCACTCCTATACCCGAGTGCACGGTGCACTTGGTTCACAGGAGACCCACTCTAAATAAAATAGATCAGCAATTTTAGTAAGCATTACTTGCAATGAAAATCATAAATCAATATGAACTATAAAATTGATATATAGTGAAGAATCATCTCACCAAATCATTATATGAAAAATAAAAACCTACAAATTTTTATAAAAAAAAATTAAATATCAAAAGAAAAAAAAAATCCTACAAAATAAAGAATCGAACATAAAAAGCATTATGCACACATAATGTGACAATAGATAAATAATTATATATTATAATCGCAAAGAATCACTCATTTCTTCTGGATTACTATTTGTTAAGCTTTATAATTATAAATTCCATTTGTCGTAAAAAAGTAATTATAAGTCAATTTTCAAAAGATATGGATTTAATTAAGAAGAAAGTATAATAATAGTTATAAAATTAAAATTTATAGAATTTAGAATTTAACCTACAAGGTTGAGATTTTTTTTAAAAAAATATTTAGATAAAGACAAAAACCTGTATAGACCTAATTCATGCTATGAACTTTATTTTTAACTCATGACATTTGACCCTACACAGGGTATAATACGGGTCAAGTTTAGTGGTAAAGAAAAATATGTAGAAAATGAGTAAAATAAGTCAAATAATTCAAATTCATAACATAGACCTGAATGGGAGACCAAGTCTTAAATAAAAAGTTGAGATTAAATTTAAGATAAAATATTATACATATTTTTTCTAAATATTTGGTATTCTAAATAAAGTGATATTTCGATCACTTTAAGAGTAAATTTGGGTGCACTAGTTACACTATACAGAGCTCGTTTGGTAGCGTGTATGTGATAAGATATACTCCCTCCGTCCCAATCTTTATGGTAAAGTACCCAACTTTTTTGTCCCAATTTTTATGGTAAAGTTACTTACACACTTTATTATTTTATCACTTTATCATATAAAATACTAATAAACAACTCTTCCTATCCCAAAACTTTATCACTTTATCATATAAAATACTAATAAATAACTCTTCATACCTCACAACTTTATCACTTTATCACCATTCCACTAAATCCTCATGAACAGTCACAATCCCATGAAAATTGGGACGAAGGCAGTAATACTTAAAATAGTGATCCATTTGACAAATTTTATATGTAAATATTTTATTTGGTACACAATAATTATGTAAGGACATATTTTATATTTCATTGTTAACTTTTTTAAATTTGTTGATAATTTTAAGATTGTAATTATTATCCTCCATATTTTAGCATATTTTATATTTTTATCACGATTAACTATTGTTCTTCATTTTACATTCTTCTTTTTCGAATAATTCTTCTTTTAAAATTAAATTATTAAATATACTAGAAATGCTTTTTCTTAGCGTAACTGATGAATGAAAGATTCTAATTAAAGTTATTAGTATTTACAAAAATTAACTAAGTCTGCATTTACTTTGAGTGATAATGTTTGATAATAATTAATTATTTACCCTTATCATCTATTTACTTTGAATGCTGATTATTTTTTTATTATCCCATGACCCGGGAATAACTCGGAAATTTTCAGTTTTATGTGGATTGTAAGTCCCACCAAAAGAGGTGTGATAATTTATTTCATTGTGGGATATTATTGATATTACTTAAATACCCTTCTACAACAAAAATGGAACCACCCCTAACTTCTCTAATTCCGTTGGGAATCGCCGGAACAATTTGTTGCTTCATCGTCACCATCACCTCCACTATTAATCTCCGTATTTCTCTACACATAATTTTTGGAATAAAGATTATAAACCAAGGCCGCAGGCCCGCAACCGTTGTCTTCATGCGGATCAATTTCAGATCCATAATTTTTCATAGGAACTTTTTATATGATTTTTAAAGTTATGTAATTAATTTATTTTGTTGATCCATTTTTTTTTTTAATTTCGGAAACAGTTAGATTTGTATATGACTACTATTATTATGTAATGGGAATATTATGCTTGCAGTCCGGTGCGTACAAATTCTGGGTATTTGCTTTTGTTTTAACTTTTGATATTAATTTTTCTTTTATTAATCTTGAATATATTTGAGTTTTGAAATGTATATGCTTGTGTTTGAAATGAATTCACATGCCTGCTACAAAATATAAACTTTTGGGGAAAGGATGAAGGCGGAGGAGTGGGTGGAGGCGTAGGCGGAATGAGGGTATTTCAGTAAATGAGTAAATTGAAATGTATAAATTTAATTTAAATAAATGATGGATGAGATTAAAAAGTTCCATCTATGGCTCCTATTTCATCTCACCTATCATATCCGCTCTAATCCTTATTTTCAAAGTAAACGGACCCTAAATAAATTTAAGAAAATAAAATTTCAAAACCCACCCATTCACGACCCACCCCACCTATTCAACTTCTCCCTTTACGCCAACCACTCTATTACTTATTCCTTTGAGTTTTGATCGTTCGTATGATGATGGGCAAATGATTATGGAAATTAGTTTAATCGAATTATTCCTCATATGAACTGCATTCATATGCATTGTGGACCGGTTTATGTTGTGTACTATAATTGATGGATTGGTGAATTGTGAGACGTGGATACGGACGATGAATGTGATATTCTCAGAGTTAATTTTGAAAAAAATATAATTTAACTACCGATAATTTTATGAATACCACCTTCATAGGTGATATTACCCGGCCATTATCATATGAATTTAGTGCAGTAGAGTTCGGGCTTTCAATTTTTAAAGGGTCGATGTGTTTATGTATATGACCTATCAAATATTTTACTAAGAGTGTTAATGCATCTATCACTCACTAACAATCTCTACCAAACTAGCTCTTAGTGTACAATTAATATTGTTTAAAATGAAAATAATTAACATTGACCAAGTACTACCTTTTATTAAAATAACTATACTATTTAAAAACTTAAATTATATGGTGCTACTAGTGCATAAATATATTTGTCTTAGTTTAATTGATTTAGGAATCGAAATACAATTAAGAGCTATTAATTCATTCATATACAAATTACATGCAATTTGCCACAATTCATGCGCACTTAAATGATTATCACTCTATAAAAGCCACACTAATTTTGTTTACAAGATATCAAAACTTTGAAGAGACCAAACACTTTACATTGCATCAAATCAAATAAAAAAAAGTCCCAATTCCCAATTTTCAACGAAACAATGAACAAAGTTTTCCTCAACTTCGTTCTTTTGGCTTCAATATCTGGTAATTAAATCATATGTATATTTATATTCTTTATTTTCTAGTGATCGTTCGATGTATACTTATGCACAAATTTTCTTGTGAAACTTATTTATAGTATAATATAATTATTATTATTAAATTTATAAATTAATTTATAAGTGTAATAATATCAGTTGATAAATATTATAATATTAATTTATAAATGTATTAATATAAATTTTATATTATAAACAAGTTTTGCCAAAAATTTACTCATATGATATAAGTGGCAATGGAAGCAGTATTTAAAGATTGATGTTAAATCTTTAGTATATCTTTCCTGTAATGAAATGCATTTATATATATATTTCTTCATTAATTCTTTTAATTTTCGTAACAAATAATTCTTTTAAGATTATAAGATCAACTATATGTCATCCGAAACATGACGTTCTCTATATGGTTGATTTCAAATAATTTAATAAATTTAATTTTTTCAGTTATATAACTTACATAAATCCCGTGACTTACACCTCCCTTCTTCTGCTTACACTTTTGCTCGTCGCAACTGATTAGATACCTCTCCTCCAATAATTATATTTATCTCATTAATTTCTTCATTAACTTTTTAATTTTAATTTTCCGCAATAAACATTATATTTAATATAATTACAGCTTTGAACGTTGCGGCGGTGCCTTGCAGAAGTAATGAAGATTGTAGACCCTATTGTACAGGATTGACTCAAAGGTGTTTGTCAATGTTATGCCAACAAATATAACGCCAATGTTGTACACAAGTCTCAAAGGAAATTAGCTAGTTTCAATGTTTGAATTTGATATAAGATCGAACAAGATCGATAATGTAATAAACAAGTTTAATTTGAGTGTTTCAATTTTGTATCGTGCATCGTTAGATTGGAAGTTTTATGCGCTTTTCAGAGATTTAATTTTATTCTAAATTTTATTAGTACTACAATTTCAGAATTAAATTTTATTCTAAATTTTTTTGAGAAAAAAATTAGAGGACGCATTGGACATTCTTTACTATCTTCAAATCGTTTTACACACAGAGATTTAATTAGAGTATAATTCTGCATTTTACGCGGATTAAAAATAAAATTATACTCCCATCGTCCTACAATAACGTGCACAATTTTCTTTTTAGTTTGTCCCAAGATAACGTCCACGTTTCTTAAAATGACAAAACACTTAAAATTTACACACTCACAATATCATTATAATTAATTTAAATAATACTAACAAAGTAAGTTTTCTTAGTTTTCGTGCCCGGAAAAATGTGCACGTTATCTCCGGGACGGAGGGAGTAATATATTATAAAATAATATTAAAATTTTCACGTAATTAAAAATATACTTCCTCCGTCCCAAACTTATTTGTACAAATTTAGTTTTGGCCCGTCCCAAACTTGTTTATACCACTCATTCATACTTTATCACCTCTAATAAATATTAGAGAGAAAACATTTACAAAGTTCAAATTTCAGGGACAAGTGACTTTTTGTTGGCGCATTTTTAGGTTTAATGGTTTCTTCTTTTAATCTTGTATCTAGTTGTAATATTTTCTAAATATTATTCTACTTTACAATAAAATAGAATTGTCTATTATACCCAACATTTTATCACTTTATCACCTCAAATACTAATATATAGTTTATATATTACCGTGTAAACATCAATTGTACAAAATAATTTGGGACGAATATAAATCAACATGAACTATAAAAACTACAGTTTTAGTAAGTGTTACATGTAAAAGAAATCATTAAACCAACATAAATTGTATAACAATCAAATAAATCAACTTGACTGTAAGATTCATTTACGTTGAAAAACTATCTTACAAGATTATTAGATGTAAAAAAAAAGAACCTGCAAAACAGAAATCCTCAAGGCAAAAAAAAAAAAAAAAAAAAAAGAAAAAAAAGAATCTTGAATAAAATATGGATATAATTTTTTTTATATAAATATACTTTAAATAAAATAGATCTGTAATTTTAGTAAATATTATTTACAACAAAAATTATAAATCAATATGAACTATATGATTGATATATAGTGAAAAATTATCTCACCAAATTATTAGATAAAAAATAAAAACATGCAAAATAAAAATT
Organism: Stenogyne calaminthoides; assembly: GCA_037126765.1. Lineage (NCBI taxonomy): Eukaryota > Viridiplantae > Streptophyta > Magnoliopsida > Lamiales > Lamiaceae > Stenogyne > Stenogyne calaminthoides. Next base: position 8,734,638 of record JBBCBC010000026.1, read on the forward strand.
TTATAAAACAAAAAATTAAACATCAAAAAGCAAAAGAAAAAAAAATGTGTTCAAAATAAAGAATCGAGCATAAAAAGCTTTGACAATCGATAAATAATTATATATTATAATCGCATAGAATCACTCATTTCTTCTGGGTTATTTGTTAAGCTTTATAATTACAAATTCCATTTCAATAATTTTAACTAATAAATTTAATAATTTCTAAATATAGACCGATTTCTACTATTATATATATATATATAGATTATAAAATAAAAGATATAAAAAATGTAAATAAATTTATAAAAAAAAAAAAAATAAAAATTGATGATATCGAACAAAGTAAAAGATGGCAAGTTTAAAATGGTTTAAAAATGATTCCCACCCCCAAACCATTTTTTAATATGTTATAGATTATAGATAATAATCAATCACCCCGTCTTTTTCCTAACAAAAGATTTCATAGTTTGCAAAAGAAATAAGATACACATAGAAAACTCGTAGCCAAACAGAATTATTGTAATATTGTTGTACCATATTACAAGCTGTACCAGTTCAGTAATAGTAATACACACAAATTCCCAGCTAATTTTCTCTAACAAATACACAAGAGTTAAAATGGGGAAAGTGGTGCCACTTAACTAACATTGGCTTTATTTCACAAGATTTCTTAAAGTGATTACAGAGATCCATAATAATAGGGCTGCCATATTTGAAAATAGATAGTCCAAAATACTACCTCCAAACAGAGCTCGAGACGATGAGTATAGTTCCAACACATCTTACCTCACTTTTTCTGGGGATACTCCCTTGCTCCAAATATGGTAGATCCGATTCTAACGTTTGTACTGCCCATCTCAATCTGCAACAATGATCAACGAATTCATCACTTATCCTGTCAGATGTCCCATACCACGCCAAATTATATGATGATCCATGCCATATGATATGAAAGTGAAAGGATCTCATGAGGTTTTAACAAGAAACAAAAGAAATGGAACTATCCCATGATTTAAAGGTAGTTCCTTTGAGCATAGAAATTTATTTCCTAAGGCGAAATAAACGCCTTTATTTAGTCCAATAAGTTTGCCCAATTATTGGTTCACGAATTTCCACCTTTTCTAATTGAATTTTATCTTATTAACTTTCAGAATTCGAATTTAGTCCTTTTTAGTGATATAACCGGATACAATAAGCGAGCACCGGTTTTGAGTTATCGTGGCATTTTTTTCAACTTTTTTAGTATTTTTAAATTTGGGAATTTGTCCTGTTAACTTATAAAATCGATTACTAAACCGATAAATGGGTGTAAATGAGCCGAGTCAAATGACTAAAAAAGTAGAATTTTAAAAGTTAACAGGTTGAAATTCAATTCGGGAAATTGGAGTGTCTTGAAACAAAAAGCGGGCAAACTAATGGGTGTAAATGAGCCGAGTCGAGTCGAAACTCGAACTAGATTGAGCTCGATTCTTTTGAACTCGAGCTCTATTCAATGGGAAACTCGAAATACTTGAGCTAAACTCGATAACTTGCATAACATTAATTAAATATTTTTATTTTATTTATAATTAGAATATAATTGCAAATAATTAGTATATTATGGGAAAAATAGTAAAATTATGTAAGCTCGATTAGGTCTCAGCGAGCCAGACGAACCTAGTGTAACTGAGTTCAATTAAATTCAAGTCGATTTCGCGCTTTTACCGAATCGAGCACATGTAGCTCGTGAGCCAGCTCGAGTTTAGGAGTTAAAAAGTCCGAGCTCGTATCATTGAAACATATTCAAAAGAAGCATTTATACTCACAGCTAGCTCAAAGTCACCCGACATGCCCATGGATAACTCACATTGCTCCTCTGCCATCCCAAGCGCCTTACAAACCTCGGTTCGGCAGTTTGCTAATGTCTGATACCCACAGGCTAATGGAATCAGGATAATTTCAATAATAAATAATTGGAGAAGCACAAATGTAATCACTAATACATTACTTATAATACCTTGAAATTCTCTGGGGTAGATGTGTAATCTGGCATTCCTATGGTCATCAGGCCACAAAACTCAAGGTTAGGACAGTTAGTACTAACATGTTTGGCGAGCTCCACACAGCCAGAAGGTTCAACACCATATTTTGCTGCACAAGAACGAGATGAAATCACTTCACTTACTTTGCTCTTTGTTAGGGTGTCAATTTAAAACAAAATTAGTTTGAATGTTGGAAGTTTAAAAGAAAAAAATATCCCATAAATTAGGACATACTCAGGGGTACCCACATTCTTCACCACTGGTATTCACTTGGACCATTACTTTCAATGGCTGTCTTCCAATGTTTCCAGCAGCACGGTTAAGATGATTTGCAATCTACAGAAAAGAAAATATTGAGAAACTAGTAAGAATTTAAATTTAAGTTTTAACTTGAGGAGATCATGAATTAGAAAACAAGACAACCTAAAATATAAAGAAGACTTAGGGGATCAGTTAAAATAATCCAATGGAATCCAAGTCCATTATGTCTGCAAGCATATTCTTTACACACTCCAGTTTAATGTTCTAAAATACTGAATGTACATAGCAATAATGACAACATATGCCTGGTAAATATATATGGTAGAAACATATACAGTTTTATCTTAGGATACAACATTCTTATCTTCTAGGTAATTATTTCTTCACAACTTTCTGATCCATTAAATCTCTCCGGGAATTCCATAAACTAATGACCTTGCCTTGATATGAATATTCAATCATCGAAGCAAGAGTTGCGTTATATAACTACAATTCCTAATCAAACAGTAGTTTGATCTTTATAGCTTCTAGTCTTCTACCATCTAACTAGGGAACATAGGGGTGTTTAAAAAAAATTACAAGGGGTTATAATCACTTAGAATTGTGTTTAGAAGTAAATTGAGTGTTTTTATTTTAATGTTTCTACTTAAATTAATCATCTAGAATTCACAATCTAAAAGAGGGGGATGTTGTTTCTACCTGATTCTAGCTTATAACTAATATTTTACCTCTTCCAAATCTTTAATTGAACATTCAACATCTACTTCTTATAAATTTTGCAAACACTCATCACTTTCATTATCAAGCAAATTTTCTCACAATTAGTCTATTACTAAAATAAATCACTTCCTCAAAAGCATAATTTTTTGCAAACCTCCTATAGTTGAGAACTGAGTTTTCTTTGAAGAACTTCAAATGTAAAGGTTGAAGAATATCAAAAGACAGTGGAGAATAACTAGCATCCAGGAGATGAAAATACATCATATGGATAAAAATGTGCTCTCAGTGGTGAGTCTACCAATTTAACATCTTCCCTGATAAAAATTCAGTTAAGAACTAACAAACCCAAGAAAGCATGGACATACATTTGATTTACCTTTTCATCATCCACGGTCTCCACCATGGCTAGATTAGGTACACCATCTGCAGAAAAGGAAGGAAAAATACGGATTATGGACATTAGACTATTTATTTCTTTCTAAACTTTCAAAGTACATCTCAGAAGGCTTAATCTACATCATATTCCACAAGCTAGTCAGTATATCCACAGCTACAAGTTTTTACATCCAACGAAATCCATTCCAAGCAGGAATAAAATGAGTATATAGTTCCTATAACAAAAATTCATAACAAAGATGCCAAAACTAGGTCCAAAAATAGCAGAAAAGGCACATTTGATCACCAAGAATAATCAGATAACACGATCTGATGAATAATCAACTTTATTTCTATGACGTTTGGAACTTTTAAGCACAAAATGAATTGTATCTGCAGCCACGTTGTCCTAATATTGAAATGGGAATGTGCACCTTTACAACTTTCAAGCAATACTCTGGATCAAGCATATAAGAATGTGCATGTTTATGTAGTGAAAAGATGAACATCAATATGATTAAGAAGGAATAAAGGTTGTAAACATACTTAGAAGTGGCTTCACTTTATTACTCTGCAAATTCCCAATGAAATGCCATTTTATGTCTTCTGGAAGCTGCAATTAAACAAAAGCTGGTGATTGTACATAAAATTTTAAAAGTATCGATTCGACCTCAATCAATTTCATTAGTCATGATAACAAGCTGGTGATTGTACACAAGATTAAAAAAGTATCAATTCGACCTCAATCAATTTTTAAGTCATCCACAACTGACAACAACAAATATCTGAAACCATCCGCCTACAACCCTACGATTCATCGATAATAATAATAATAAATCAAAATTCATCAAGAGATGTGAAACCTGAGGAGCTTTCTCGATTAGCTCCTGGACGTAATTCTCACCGAAGGAGCGGTGGCCGGCGTCGTACACTTGGCGTAGGAGAGCGACGGGCTTCGTCTTGCTCACAGCTACAACTCGGATCCGTTCGGCGTCACGGCCCGACCGTTCCGCCGCCTGTTTAACCCGTTGTAGCACCGAGCGCAGAGCCACCGCAGCGACGCCGTCTGTGGCGGAAGCCGCCGACATTTGTAACCCTAAAGATGAGGAGGATGATATAACTGAATCGTGATCCTTCCTCCGATCCGCACTCTCTGTTTCCTCGGCCTGGGTATTGTTCATTTTTCAGTTTCCTTCCCTCAATTAAAGACGGGTTATCTTCACTTATTTTTTATTTATTTATTATTTTGAACAAAAATATCCTTAAAAAGGAGTAATGCTCTAATTAAAAAAATCGAGCCAAGTCGAGCAATATGATCGATCCAAGCTATCGAATGTTCCCGAGGTTTTTTTGAGCTTAGTGGAGTCTAATAGAACTCAACAATATCAATCTTTAAATTAAATTTATTTATTAATAAATTATTAAATTATTTATAAATGAATTATGAACGTAAATTTATTAGAGTGATGCTTGTGTGGTACAATTATATTCAATTTTAATTTAGATGAACCATAAACACTTACTCTAAATCATAAACCATTAACCATTCGGGTTGGGTGAACCATGAACCACTTGAGTCGGGTTTGGATTGGGTCGGGTTGGGTCCGGACCTTTAAAAAAATACTGAAAAAACTAGAGAGAGAGAGAGAGAGAGAAATAACCCATTCGGGTGGGGTGAACCTTGAACCAGTCGAGCGGAGTTCGGTTGCGTTGGGTTCGGGGTCGTGTAAAAAAAAAACTGAAAAAAAGCTAAAAAAAATTCAATTATACCAATTCTAAATTGGTGCAAATGGTGCACAGAAGAATTTGTCAAATTGTAATATACTAAATTATACTCCCTCCGTCCCAGGATAACGTGCACCCCTATTCGGGCACATAAACTAAGAAAACTTATTTTATTGGTATTATTTAAATCAATTATAATGATATTGTAAATGTGTAAGTTTTGAGTGTTTTGTCATTTTAGGAAATTTTCATGTAATTGCGGGATGAACAAAAAAATAAATAAATTGTGCACGTTATTGCGCGAAGGAAGGAGTATATTTTTATTTAATAAAAATTAAAATTACATAATATTATATGTATCACAAATATTAAGTATGAAAATATAAATTAAATTTAAACTACTCATTATAATTTATATGAGCTAGCTTAGAGTTTACTAACAAGCATGTTTAAGAGCTAACAAATAACAAATGAAAATTGCTAAAATTATGGTCAGAGTTGTATCTTCAATAGTTTGCGAATAGTTTGCGAACAACTTGACTTGATTACATCCCTAAAAATAATTTCGTTCTTCATATTTTTTGTATACCTGCATAAAAGATAAACTAAATCCTTCATGTTTGGTTAGGGATGGTAATAGACAGGATGGGTATAGGGATGGAGATGAAAAAAATAGTAATTGAGTGAGCAATATCTATGTGTTTGATTAGATATGGGGAAATAAAGATGATTGAAGTTTTATGTTGAATGAAAAATAATGTTGTATTTTTTTTTTATTATTAGACTATTAGTTGGTGGAGTTTAAAAAAAGTAGGAGAGTGATGAGGTGTGAAAGAAAATGAGGGGTAATGTGATTGTACGGAGTTGTGCGAAAATAAATATGTATTACATTATAAAAGTGAATGAATATTGAATTTTAAGTATGTATACATTATAGGAGTGAATGAATATTTTAATTGAAAATAAGATGTGTCCATCCAAAATTGGATAAGATATGGGAGGATCCATCCTCTAATTAGTTGGGGTCATTCCGAACCAAACACTAAAATTATTCAAAACATTGGAAATTGTCGTGAATTTAAAATGTAAATTAAAATCAACTTAGATTCTTAATATTTTAATCTCTACAATTCCTTTCGACTTGTGGCTGACAACTTGAGCTCTCTATGGGGTGTTTTTGAAAAATTATAGGTTATAATCACTTAAAGTTGTGTGTAAAAATAAATTTAATTGTATTCAAATTCAATGAGTCTATTTAAATTAATCGTCTAAAATCCATACTCTGAAAGTTGACAAATGTATATTCCCTTCATCCCTTTTTATTTGTCCAAAAGTTCCAATATCCATCCCACTCAATCATCATTTTAAAAGTAAAATTAGTTATACATAAAGACACAAAAACATGAAAAGTGCCAGCATATTTCAATTAAGCAGCCTCTCCTAATCAGTGAACCGTGACCGTTGATCTCTGTGGTAAAATCAACCTCTACTGTAACTGCAAAACAAAATTACTATTTACATGAATATAAATCTATAATAATTCTTCAATAATGATATATAAAAGGGAATCCTCCCAATACAATATATTATTAAATTGCTAAACAATTTATGCAAGTCATTAATCATATAAAAGTCAAGACCTGACCAAATCGTGAATTACACTCGTATTAAATAGCTAAACAACAACTCAAAACAGAAAAACTCAAGCACACCAAACCAGCAAAGTCGAGCCACTTGTGGTCAATTACTTTCCATGGAGGTGCTTATGCAGGATGACGCAGATTGCCAGCACAAAATCTTCTATCAGCATGCCAAGTTAACTCTTTCGATATTTCTTTACTACGGAACATTCTTTAAAATCTCTGAATAGGTGGAAAATACCATAAGACTTTTGCTGAAATTTTAGTCTTTACTTCTCCATTCCTTCCCACCTTCCACCTTGAGTCCCCACAAGTAGGACATTCAACATGATCCTTAAACTCATTCCGATATAAGACACAGTCTTTGGGGGCATGCATCAACTTTCACATATTTCATCCCCAATGCACCTAAGCTCTTCCTTGTTATAAGAGATGGACAAAGTATTATTTTTTGGAAGCATCTCTCTTAGTATTACATACTTATATCACTCCATGAATGTCTCACTTTTAAGTTATACAATTTTACAATTGTTGATAACTTAGTGAACTTAGAACTTTTAGGATACAAAGGCCTCTTAGCATTGTCAAGTAACACTATGAACTTATCTGGATCTCTAGTCTTTTCATACGTAGCATGTACCATATCATCTAAGGGTTCTTTTGGAAAATGTTCAACTTCCCTTGTTTGATGAATCTTGTACATTGAAAAACTACCAGCCAGGGGTCTCTCCATGCCATACCCATTTTAGATGGGTTTGGTCCATCCCATATCAAAACAAGTATGCCCTAATTAGGTCTATCGTGTCATATTTCAGATTTCCACATGATACACAAGGGCATGAAATAAAATTTATATCTTCAGTATTTTGCAAAGTAAAATGTAAAAACAATCTAATCTTAAAGCGTACTCACGTGACAAACGGTCTATAAAATCCATTGTTTGTCCATCATTTGGTTTCAAACTATGAGCACTGATAGGTGACAAGAAAATTAAACAATTAGAAGTAGCCTTGACTAAAAGAACAACATTTCTTGTCTAAAAGTAATGTTAACTTATTATTGGGAAGATCAGAATTTGTTTGCACAAACAAATTCATTTGGGAAAAATAAAAAAACTCCAAGTCTAAATCATATTTTAGATGAATAGTTTTGAGCAGACTTGATCCCAACTAACAAATGGAATAAAGTCTTGTTTGCAAATTAACAATAGTGTTCATTCAAACGGTAAATACTTCATTTCGATATTAGCTTAATTCAAACTATGAAATTATTCAAATTTAATAAATATAGAAAGACGTTAATCTGCAATTGTAACAACAATCTACTCATGCATGTACCAGTATTCACAACAAGTTTTTTTTTACAGGAAATATAAATTTATATTAGATCACCAAATTGGAATCAACAGCATGAGCACAACAGTTTGGAATATGCTCGGAAAAATAAAGTTGTAAGCAAGTAAATCTAAAAGAAGCAAGCTTGTGGGCGACCATATTGCCCGTCCGTCTAACCCATCTAAAGGAGATCGCTTCCAAGGACCTCGAGAGCTCAATAATATCCTCCACAATCGAGCCGAAATAAGAAATAGAGAAAGACGTGCTAATCTCCATAACAAATTAAAAATTCTCCAGAATCTCAACCAAGGGGAAAGAAAAAAGGAAAAGAAAAGGTAGAAGATAAGGAGAAAACAAAGCTAAATAAGTCCACCATTATCCTAACAAGGAATTCTTGGAAAGTTGAATTCAAGGAAAAGATAATTAATAATAGAGCACACATGATTATAGATAGACATGCTAAAAAACCCGGAACCGCCAGTTCACGGTTCTGGTTCCAGAACTAACCAAAACCGTAAGATACACGGTTCGGTTTAGGTTCCATCATTTCTAGAACCGTGAACCGCTGGTTCCGATTCGAACCGCCGATATATATATATATATATATATATATATATATATATATATATATTTGTATATTGTAATAGTTCATTCAATTATTTCTAAGTTTATTTCTTAGAAAGTTAGAATTCAAGATACTTAGTTCATGCTTAATACTTTAATAATTCAACTAATTCAAAACTATTGTTAGTTGATTTAATTTATTCAAGTTTTCATCTTCATTTTTCATTGTTTTCAAGAGTCAAACAGTCAAGTCAAGAGACCAAGATTCTAAGCTATTTTTTATTTTTATTTTTTAGTTATTATTTTTTACTTTTTATTTTTTATTCATATTCTTTATCATCCTTCTACATATTCTCTACACATCCAACTCAAAAAACTCACACAATTTTCCTTAATTTCTTCTCTTCTCTTGATTTGACTTGAGCAAAAATGGTTTTTCTTCTTCTTCTTCAACAATAACTTCCGATGAGAATACTCCATTATCACCACCAACACCTACTAATATTCCGATTCTACAACATATTCTTCAATCTTCTTTATTTACGGTTCACTATAGAATCAATTCAATTATGCCAAATGACTATGGGATAAATCCTAACGAAATAAAACTTTATTGTAATCATTGTAACAAAGTTTATTCTTTTCGTAATGGAGGAAGATATGGAGCTTTGGTTAAACATATACAATCAAAGCATCTGAGACGGGAATCAATTTGACATGGAAAATTGAAAATGGTCCAAATGGTGATTAAGTTTAATTCTACTAGACTACTAGACCAGTCTTACTAATTTACCATTGTTGCTTGCATTTTGGTATTGTACTAATGTTACTGTTATGTATATTTTTATGTTTTTAACTTTTAATTATTGTAATGTAATCTTTAATTTAAATTCTCATTTTAACAATATTATAATAATTAAATTTGTCATATACATTCCTTCAAATTTTAGATCCAAAAACCAAGAAACACACACACAAAAAAAAAAAAAAGAACCGATGGAACCTGAGATTCCGGAACCGAACCGAAATCGCCTTGACCGCGGTTTGATTCCTATTCCACCTCCAAAAATTTTGAAACCGGCAGTTCCAGAACCGTGAGCATCCCTAATTATAAATCATTGTTACCTAATCTAGATGTCTAAACTATTGAGAAGAAAAATCAAATAGGGTCAACCAAATTATCACATTATAGAAGCTTGTGAAATATAACAAACATGGAAAAAACTATCAAAATCAAGCCCTCAAAAAACGTACATCTAACTATGTACCCTACTTAACCCTTAATTCCTCAAAGTCACCAAACAAAATACTAGTTCTACTATATTAATTCTTCATATGTTCTAATCTAACTTCTCTAGTTCAGTTTAATGAAACGTAAACATCAGCCAACATGCATAATAACGAAAGCAGTATAGAACTATGTTGCTAGCGTCAGTGAAAACCATCCCTAAGCTCTCTAGTTAATTACTGAAAGCCACATGGATGCAAAAAACTATATAATTTCCTCAGGTTCATAAAAATATTCCAAGAAACATTATAATAGAGCTATGATCCAGTTAGCAAACACTAGACTAATACTTAAATACCAACACTGGTCAAATTCAAAAACCAGAAAATATAATAATTAAAAGGAAATAAAGGACCATAATAAATCTGTATAGTGTAGATATGAAGAAGAGATATAAGAATCTAACATTGATAATTATTAAATTTGTTTCTACTTATCAAAGAAGCATCCCAAGAATCTCATGACAAATAGGTCTACACTTTCGTGGGGTATCATCTCAGGGCAAATATTTCTAGCTAGCACCATTACTGATCAACAAAATAAATAAGCAAAGAACTGAACTCAATTACAAATTCAAGAAATTTAGGAACTATATCATTAATGCACAAAAAAAAAAAAAATATTTAAAACAAATCACCTATGACGTCTATGAAACAGTACCTGAAGTCTCTTCATGAATGTTGGAGTCGGGAATGGGGATTTGATTTTTGGACAGCGATGGCAGTCCAAGGAGCTAGCGTTGGCGGTGGCAGACTTGAATGTTGGAGTCAGAAAAGGCGATTTGATTTTTGGACGAAAGTAAATGTTGGATTTAGGAATGGTGATTTGATTTCGAACGGCGACGACACTTGGAGGAGCGTCGGAAAATGGTGATGAAGTGAAGCGTGGCGTTGAGAGAAGGAATGACTAGGGAAAAAATTATGAATGTTGGTTGGGCGGGAGAGACAATTGGGTGTTGAGAGCGGGAAATACTAAGTCAAAAAATTCTAAAATCGAGTAGTGAGTTCAAAGAGATTCACAAATAGAATCGTCTTAAAACAAGATCTAAACAACGTTATGATCTAAAGGCTAAGTGTATCCCTACACTACCAAAGTTGATCTATCCTATGTGAATAAAATTATCTTACACCAAGACTAATATATCACATACAATTGATCTATTATTACTTGAAATGTTATAAACACTGTAATCACTTGTTGTAAGTAAAAGTCCACAATAACGCCCCTATCAATCTGGATATAATCAGCACTCAACAGTTGATTCTTGGTTATTATTTCACTTGTGTTGAACGATGCAGTCCACTATTTATAGACATAAGTTGTATGCTTCATTCTTCATCCATAGATCCTCCATAAAGGATCTAGAAACATCTTCCCCCACTAACCCATGATCTCTTGCAAAAACTGCCGTGTAGTGGCTTCTTTAACATTCTGGAAAACAACCTCGTGATATAGATTCCTGGCAATTCCTAAAGCTTATAGAACCTTCTGGAATCTTGAAGAACATTTTGGATCGTCAACCTACAGTCAACAACATCAAAGACAACATTGAACAAAAAGTGTTAGTGGTTAAGAAGAAATGTCGAATCACTGATATTGTAACCAATGTTGTAACATCAGTGGCAACATCAACATATTAGATGATCGATATTTGAACATTAGGTGATGGATATATGAGTATATGTTATCTAGTCTCTATTATCTATCTGCGAATTTGTAGTAGTGTGCAAATTAATGTATTTACGAAGTTGAACCCTTCGTCAATGGAGAAGAATGAATCATGGTATAACAATTTTGAAAAATGGTGCAGTTGAACCCTACATTATCGAAGGACGAAGCACAACATAGAGAGACAAGAACTAGAGACATTAAGAACAAGGTTGCATCAGTGCAGATGATCATGATATGATTAAATGACTATCAATGTTAGGTTGATCCTAATTTTTTTTAAGGATGTTGCGGTAGTCAAACATTTTAAAGAAGTAAATGACAGATTGAATACGATGCAAAAGAGCTTTCACAAGAAAATTGGTGAAGTATTGCATTTGTTGGATGAATTGAAGAAGCATGGTGGACACATGGACCACGATCATGAGCTTGAGTGTGATCATTACTGCGAGCATGATATTCAACTTTACCATGACCCATCCAACGAAAATGATCCGTCCAACGACAAACACCTCAACCATGTTGTGGTAGAACAGGATGGTACACATTCTTCAGTGTAAGGAAGTGCAACAAATATTGTGGTGGACAAATCTAAATTTAAGTAAGTGCAAAGAAAGTCACATTCCTGCGAGCATGATATTCAACTTAACCATGCTCCATCCAACAACAATGATCTGTCCAACGACCAACACCTCAACCATGTTATGGTAGAACCAACTAGTACACATTCTTCTGTGCAACAAAGTTCACAAAATATTGTGGCAGACGAATCCAAATCTAAGAAAGCGTATTGCAGGAGGAAAAGAAAGTCCAACAAATATAATCAACCACCATATACGAGTTTTACCACAGAGAAGAAAAAAATAAGAAATTGATTATGAAATTAAGAATATCGAGTGTTTTAAAAAGTGATGTTCTTTTATATGGTAGCATGGAAGGTAACAATTATATAAAATGCATATGTGTTAATATTTTTTGTATCATGCACTTGATGACAGTTATACGTTTTGATTCATGTAGTGTAAATATAATAACTTTCGTCCAATTTATTAGAGTTGTTAATGCTAAGTGGCTTGACAATCTTTACCCTCTACCGTCATCAAATTTAAATTGGTTAAACACATATGTATGATATTAATTGTTGTTAGTATGGTCACAGATAATCGCACTTTTTGAGTATGTTGTTAGTTATATATTGCTATATTGATGGACTTTTGAGTTTGGTCATTCGGAAGTTGAAAGAGTGGTCTAATGCTTTTTTACAAGATTAGTCATTGAACTCAATTTTGAGGTTAGTAAAATAAAATATTATTTATAAATATTATTATATGGTTTAATAATCTTTGTCACATCCGATTTTTCGTAGACCAAATATGCATAAATTTTATAAGAATTTGCAGCGGAAAATAAAATAAATAAATAAAAATTTAAAGATTTAAAAAGTTTCACAAAGAGATGTGACTAAAATATAAAATACAATTTAAATTTAAATGCTAATACTAATAAATCAACATGAAAATAATTTTCCTCAAGATAGATCCACCATCCCTCCACCGCACTCCTTCTTAATCTGAAAAATATTAAATGTATGGTATGAACAAAACCACTAGCTCAGTGAGATCACCTTGTCAAGATTAAATATAAGATACAAATAAAGTGAAAATCACAAATAATTCATGTATGTAAAATCTTTCATGCATGTAAATTCTTTTCCATCAAAATAATCAACTGCTTCCACCAAGACCTCTCTTCAGTCCCGTTTTTTTTTTTTTTTTGTGCACGATAGTTCCCCCAAGGATTTCTCTTCAATCCCGGGTTCGCCGAGGACCTTCTTCAGTCCCGGGCCTCTCTTAAGCCTCTGGCCTTTTATAAAATCTCTTATATAAAACTTGTCATTCACTTTCATGTAATGCAAACTTTCATGTAATGCAGTAGATAAACAATTTATTCATATAAAATATTTACTAAAGACAAAGAAATCACACCTTAAATTCATGTCGTGGATGCAGATGCATGCAACATAATTATTTTAATCCTTGTTGAGAAAATCTCCGAAGTTGTGAAAAGTATGAAATAATATTTTTCCGGTGTTTTGATTTCATGAGAAGAGACATCTATTTATAGGGAAGAAAATATATTTCCTAATGGAACTGAGATTTGAATATTTCATGAAAATCATTAAACTTGATTCTTGTAGATAGAGATAAAAATTTAAAGATCTCTCTTATATAATATAATGCAATAGTTAAATAAACAAATAACTTTAATAATAATAAATAATGGAAACAGCGGACGAATTTGAGATTAAAGAAGTATTGGTGCTGATCACTTTATTCGACGTTGATTAGGATCAAAATTTGATTAATAAATTTTAATTAAAAGTTAAAGATTGAGCCTTTATTTAAAAATAAATAATGACATTAAAACTTTGATTTATGAAACGCATATTGTATTTATGAAAGATAAATTGATGATTCTTTATAGAAAAAAAATTGAAATTCAAATCTCTTGTAAAATTTGTAAAGGTTTTTCGGGCATTTAGAGTTGTCTAAAACTCCCTCAATTTGAACGTGGGTTTTTTTTTTAAAATCTTTCAAAAATAAATATTGAAATATTTGGAGATAAAGACTCAAGAGAAAAATGTGTAAAATATAACTTTTATATTTATCTACAAATCTTTATTTAATAACACATGAAATATTTTGTAGAGATAAATTAAAGTTTTACTATTTAAAATAACTTGAAATTTAGGGGTATTACATCTAGGGGTGAGCAAAATACGGTAAAAACCGAAAAATTGAACCGAACCGAACCGAATTATCGGTTCGGTTAAATTGGTTTTCGGTTTGGGATCGGTTTTCAATTTTAAAAATATTGATGTTCGGTTTCGGTTCGGTTTTTTCGGTAAATATACCGAACCGAACCGATATTTACTTAATATATATATACCCTCCCCTCCCTAACCCTAATTCAGATTTAAGCATACTCTCATTTTCAATTTTTTTCCATCCGCTTTCTTTCTCTCTCTAAATTCACCACCAACCCCCCCACCGCCTAATCCATGATTACGATCGAAATTCCAAAGTAAAGGTTTTGAGTGCTCACAATCGAAGTCCCCACTAATTCACCGGCAATTTTTAGTTGTAATCCCTCCAAAAATGGTTTAACACAAATCCCTCACGACGCCTAAAAATTTCCACCTGGCCCGCTCCCCCATTCTCGACCTCTTCAATCTATATTTAAGCGTGTGTTATACCTCTTTCTTTATTGCTTTTAATTGTATTATACACTCGACTCAATTTTTTTGTTTCATTACACCTTTGCAGAGAAGCTTGAACGTAAAATCGATTAATTAATTAGAGAACCTCCGTGAGTTACTTACAAATTCCAATAAATTATTTATTTTCTATTTATATTTTCTTGCGGTTCGATTCTAAATAATTTTACTAAGAATAATTTTTAGTTGTGAAAATCCATCCCGGCATTCTTCTTTTGTTATAATTTTAGTTGTGAAAATCCACCCGCCTCTCTTTGTTATTACGGATATTTTGTCGCTTTTAAAGCTATGCCATAATCATTTTAGTTAATCACCACAGGTGAAATGAGGAAATTGATATCTTGATATTTAGCATTTGAAAATAATGATTGTAACTAATATTTAGCATTTAGCAAAATATATCATTTTTCATTTTTAAATGTTAAATAAATATTGCATACTCTAAGTTGGGTTTGTTTCATGTATGTAGATGTCAAGCAATTTGAATACACTAACTCGAGGATGAGGTGTGGGATAGAAAGAATGCGATTGAAGAAGAAGAAAATGAACAATTGGAAGAAGAAGAAGCATCTGAATCCCTTTATGAAAATCCAGTGAATTCTCAATCAACAGTGGATAATAAAGTGAAGATAAAACCGATGAAACCAAGGTCAAAGGGGTGGCCACACTTCAAGAAAATCAAGAATGCAGAAGGTGTTGAGGATACAAACTATGTGCATCCTCGTAAGTTGATACTTGATGTGATCCTAAAAAAAATGGTACTTCATCACTAAATGGCCACTATAGAAAATGCATGGAAAACCCACTTAATCAAGAATTGAAACAAAGATTATTGAATTTGGAGCCTGATCTTGATGGTAGTTGTATTCTTTGTTAGTACTTGGAAATTTGATCGGGATGAGATTAGGGCAAAGACTTGCACGCATGATAATTGTTGATGAACTACCATTTAAGTGTGTGGAGGGTGAAGGGTTTAGGGATTTTGTGAATAGAGCATGTCCTAGGTTTCAAATTCCTTCTAGATAGACGGTGGCAAGGGATTGTTATCAAATCTTAATGAAAGGTCAAAATTGAAGTCTTTTATGAAGATAAACTGTGAAAGAGTGTGTATTATTACTCGATACTTGGACTTCTTTTACAAAGAATTAATTACATGTGCATTCTTTGCTCATTTCATTGATAATAGGTGGAATTTACATAAGAAGATAATCAATTTTGTACCCGTTTCTAGTCATAGAGGTGACTACCTTGGTAAAACACTTGAAAATTGTCTTCTTGATTGGGATTGAAAAATGTGTTCACTATAACCGTAGATAATGCAAGTTCTAATGATGGGGCTATAAAGCATGAAAAAAAGAAAATTTTGAATTGGGGAACCTGGTGTTGGGAGTTGTAAATACTTGCATATGAGATGTATTGCACATGTAGTTAATTTAGTAGTACAAGATCGCTTAAAAGATATTGATGATTCAGTGAAACGTGTGAGGGATGCGGTTAGGTACATTAGGAATTCCCCTATTTAGAATAACAAGATTTAAAAGAGTGTGTGGATTTGGAAGGAATAGAAAGTAAAAAGTCATTGTGTTTAGATGTTCCTACTAGGTGGAATTCAACCTACACCATGCTTAGTACAGCTGAAAAGTTTGAAAGGGCATTTGAGAAGTATGATGAAATATATACAAGTTATTGGACTGATTTGGGGGAGGAAAAAGTTCCATCTGCTGCTGATTGGACTTGTATTCGTAAGTATGCTGATTTATTGAAGCATTTTTAAAGTTGATTATTTGTCTTGGCATTTCGGGTTCATTTTATGTCACATCTAACACATTTTTAAGTGAGATTAGCGATTTGTGCTGCATTTTGAATGATTGGAAGGATAGTACGGATAGGGATACTAAAAATTTGAGTGAGTCTATGAAAAAGAAATTTGATAAATATTGGGGAGATGCGGAAAAAATGAATAAAATCATCTTTTGGGCTAATGTTTTTGATCCACGTGATAAATTAGACTATTTGGAGTATTCATTGAGCGAAATGTATGGGGGGGGGGAAGGTGGCACCATCTTTCAATCTGTGAGGAATGAACTTTTTGAGGTGTTTAGGGAGTATGAGAATAAGTATCAACCAGTGAGTGAAGTGAATGATAGTGGCAACAAGTCACGTTCTAGTGGTGTGTCCCATTGTGAAATAGATGGTGATGATGAGTCGTTGTCTAAAGCTAGATATAAGAAACGAAGAATGGAGAGTGGGATAGATGGAAGCAAGCAAAACAAACTAGAAGTCTACTTGAGTGAAGCTATGTTAGAGGGGAAATTGGATGTGTTAAAGTGGTGTAGTGTGAACTCGAACAGATTTCCAGTTCTTTCAAGAATGACTCGTAATATTTTAGTCGTTCCAATTTCGACCGTTGCATCGGAGTCTGCATTTAGTGCCGGTGGTAGGGTGTTAGATGTATTTAGGAGTTCTTTAACTCCTAAAACTGCTGAAGCTTTGGTGTGTGGGCAAGATTAACTTCGAAATTCACGAAGTTCTATATGTGTCGAAGAATAACTTGAGGAACTTGAGAATTTTGAGAATGGTAATTAAGCTTATGTGACTAATTTATCTTTTCTTGATGTTTTAATTTTCTTGATTATTTTATTTATTAACAGGTTATTTTCTAATTTTTTTCAGATTTGCCAAATGTTGGAACCGAAGGAGCTGGAGCAGCAACATCAAACACCAACACGTAGATTTGGAGGAGATAGAGGCGGGCTGTATCATCACGTACTTGCTGTTTTTAGACAGATTTGCAGTTTTTAGACTTACATTTGCATTGTTATGGACTGTAATTCAGTCTTGCATTTTTATTTGGGTTATATTTTGCAGCTTTTGGACATATTTGCAGCTTTTGGGTTATATTTTGCATTGTTATGGACTGTAACTCAGCCATAAATTAGGCTATTTGGAGTCCTTTTGTGTTATGAATTTCTGGAATGTATTGTTATGGTTATGGACTTTATGAATTTCAGACTTGAATTGTTATGGTTATGGAGTATGGACAGCAGTATCATCACTTAGTTGAATTTTTGTGTTATTAAATGACTTAATTCAATAATGTTAAATTTTCGGTTTTTTCGGTTTTAAACCGAAATCGAACCGGAAAAATTCGGTTCGGTTTTAATCGGTTTTATGCTTAAATGGTTCGGTTTCGGTGTATTATGGTGTGAAATTCGGTTAATTCGGTTCGGTTCGGTTCGGTTTTTACCGAATGCTCACCCCTAATTACATCCTACCCTCCTTAAAATATTTTCGTCCTCGAAAATCAATGTAATTGATAAAATATGCATGAATGTTTAAAATTTTGAAACATTCATGGAATGAATGCACTTTATGACATGATTGTAGAATAAAATCACTTTGAACTTGAAAATTGAACTTTAGCATGTGATGCATGTATCGTATATCATGTGATCATCTTTTCCATGATCAAATTGTAACATAGCTTATAAACTTTCATGTCATACTTTGGAGTTGTAGCGGTGGGAGGTGGATGTCGTAGCATATACTCAATAATGTATGATTTAAATTCTTTTGCAAAATATTTTTCTTGGAATTTTTATTTTAACAAGTGTACAAGAACGTAAACTTGCTTTGATACCACTCTGTCATATCCCGATTTTTCGTAGGCCAAATATGCATAAATTTTATAAGAATTTGCAGCGGAAAATAAAATAAGTAAATAAGAATTTAAAGATTTAAAAAGTTTCTCAAAGAGATGTGAGTAAAATTTAAAATACAATTTAAATGCTAATACTAATAAATCAACATGGAAATAATTTTCCTCAAGATACATCTACCGTCCCTCCACCGCACTCCTTCTTAATCTGAAAAATGTTAAATGTATAGTATGAGCAAAATCACTAGCTCAGTGATGTCACATTGTCAATATTAAATATAACATATAAATAAAGTGAAAATCACAAATAATTCATGTATGTAAATTCTTTTCCATCAAAATAATCAACTGCTTCCACGAAAACATCTCTTCAGTCCCATGTTTTTCTTTGTGCACGGCAGTTCCCTCAAGGATCTCTATTCAATCCCGGGTTCTCCGAGGATCTCTCTTCAGTCCCGGGCCTCTCTTAAGCCCCTGACCTTTTATAAAATCTTTTATATAAAACTTGTCATTCACTTTCATGTAATGCAGACTTTCATATAATGCAATAGATAAACAATTTATTCATACGAAATATTTAATAAAGACAAAGAAACTACACCTTAAATTCATGTCGTGGATGCAGATGCATGCAACAAAATTACTTTAATCCTTGTTGAGAAAAGATCCGAAGTTGTGAAAAGTATGAAATAATATTTTTCCATGTGTTTTGATTTCACGAGAAGAGACCTCTATTTATAGGGAAGAAAATATATTTCTTAATGGAACTGAGATATATATATTTCATGAAAATCATGAGACTTGATTCTTGTAGATAGGGATAAAAATTTAAAGATCTCTCTTTTATAATATAATGTAATAGTTAAATAAACAAATAACTTTAATAATAATAAATAATGGAAATATGGGACGAATTTGTGATAAAAGAAGTATTGGTGCTGATCACTTTATTCGACGTTGATTAGGATCAAAATTTGATTTATGAATTTTAATTAAAAATTAAAGATTGGGCCTTTATTTAAAAATAAATCATGACATTAAAACTTTGATTTATAAAACACATATTGTATTTATGATAGATAAATTGATGATTCTTTAAAAATTGAAATTCAAATCTCTTGTAAAATTTGTAAATATTTTTGAACAAATTAGTCTTAGGTCCATTTGGAAGAGGTGAAGTACTCTAAGGTCCATGCTTTTATATTATTACTACTAGATCCATAATATGAGTGCTGTTTTATTCTTGTACCCTTATACATCCACAAATCCCACTCACCCCAACCCATTTTTTAACTCTCTCTCTCTCGTAAACCCCACCCCCCATTCCCAATCCCCACCATCTCACAACCACCACCAACACAAGCTTCCAACCAATATCCTCTCCCCCATCGCCACCGGTTTCTGTTGAATGCTTCATCGCAGCCATCATCCCACACCACCGCCGCATCACAATCTATCTGTTCGTGCCTTGAGTGTTGGAAATATTAGAAAATCCAATAATCAAAATAAGACAAGAAAAAAGATAAAAACGAAGATCAAAGGAAAACCACTTGAGGCGTGCTTGAAATGCACTGTCCTTAAGGATTTACACTTAGCAATCCCCCAGAATTCAACAAGTCTTCTAGGATAAACCTAGGATCAGGAGCAACAGAATAATAAACCCAACTAAAAGAATAGAAGAAGAAAAAGAATTTACGCAGTGTTTTTTCTGTCATCTGTTCTCAATAAACACTCTATTATATATAAAATAAAGCTGCAAGTAAAACGGTTTTTGACCACCTTAAGAATAGGAACAGACTCATAGTGGTTTTAATTAAAAGATAAGCACGGTTATATTTTGAGAAAATATAGGAACTGATAGTGGTAGATAATCCTTATTTAACCGTGATTATTAGATGGGAATATTTGACTTGATAAAATCTTTATTAAATATGATAAGATTTAATTTAATAAAATATTTTATAAGTTTTTAAATTATAAATCATTTTGAAATACAAATAATTTACAACAATCCCCACCTATTTCAAAATCATTTATAAAATAATTTATAAAGTCCCGAGAAAAAGATTTATAAAAATGCAAAAATAAAATAAAACAGCTGGGTATCACAGGACTATGTAATGCATCGAATCTGGTGTCTTTTGGACTATGAACCAGACCTAGAAGAGATAACGTATAAATTACTAAGCATTGGTGAAGCATATAGCTTCTATGAACCAATAACTTATTGTTGTAACTTAAATTGCTTATCCATCACATTACATGTGTTTATTTTGTTGCTCAACGCGGTTGTGCGCGAATAGGCCATGCGCGTGCCTGGTTAATGAGTGCTCTAGAGACTTAGCCACTGTCTCATAGGAGCGGCCCCACTCCACACTCATATAGGTGAGTTCATCAAAGTATATTCTGCAAATAATATACCACCCATAAGGGCTATGACTCATTAAAAACTTTTAGCTTATCCTCCAAATTTACAGTAAAGCACCACACTTATTTTAGAAATCATTTGCTTTAAAGCACTACACATTTAGGAAGGGATATAAATTAAGGTGCTAGCAGAACTAACAAGTGACTTGTTATTACCCATATGAACCTTATTCATGGGATCTCCAATCACAAAGGTTGGGTTCCCACCACTGTTAATTTTCAATTGGCTTGTCCCATTCCTCTTCAATTAAGACTAGTCAAATCATTTCATCTTCTACCAGCTGGTTAACCACTTAATTCGTACGAATATATCTATTTTACCATTGAAAGTTTTATTCTTACCAATGGTTATTGCATCTTAGCAATCACAAGGCATTGACAACAGAGTGTTCGTTTTCATCAAATTGGAATGCAATCTAAGCAATTTCTTAGCTTCATGGCCTCATTGCCAGATAATTTCAGAGCATAAAACTCTGACATCATGGTATGTTTAATAATTATAGTTTGTGCATCAAATTCTCAATAATTTGTGCACACTCAAATTGAGCCACAAGGTCACCTTGATATCCTAACTTTCTACTTCAAGTGAAGTAAAATCACTAGATAACAAACTTAATCATATTCCTCATGTCACTCATATAAATCTCATAATTTAAATAGTCTTTTAAAAAATTCTTTAGACGTCCATTTGATGAATAAAAAAATTGAAGACAATAGACCATACACTAGATCTCGAATGCACGAATTCATAGACACTTGTCAAGCAATATCAAAAGAATAAAAGTTTTATTTTCAATAAAATTAGTTTGAAAATCCGGTCATAGCTAATAGGTTTATAAACTTATAATAAATCATTTAAAAATATATTTCAATTTTGTTTAAAGACTCATTTTCAATAGAAATAATTTGGTTCAAATATTTTGAATCATTTGAAATAATATAGCTTGAAAATTTTCGAGAATCCCTCTCAAACAAGGTAAGTATAAAACTCATTTGCAAAAATTCTTTTCACTCACAAAAAACCATAAACTCCATTATCAACAGGTGCATGATAGAATTAGCTCTTCAAAAAATACAAATACAAGTAATTCAACATTCTTTGCCTCCACAATATAATTACCATCCAACACATTTTTCAACTCAAAAAATTGTGTGTAACATAATACTTAAGCAAGACATCCCTGTAAAATATTTCAATTTTGACAAATTTTAAGCTTATTCCTCATAGTTATTCTTCATTTAAAAACATACAATACAAATGCAACTAAACCCACAGATAAAAAGTTATATATACCCGTACATAACTTACTTTACCAAACTAAATATAAAAGCAAACTCCAATAGATATAATTAAAAAAAATACTTATGCACCAATGAAATTTATAAACAATTAATTAGTTCAGTCATAATCTCGACAGAGATTCCCACACTTCTAAATATTTCTATCGATTATCTATGTTATTTAGCAACAATAATAAATGATTTTATTTGTAATGCAGTGTCACAAATAATATGCACATGAAAAAGTAAAGATATATTTCCACGATGATAGATAATTTTCTTATTTACATATATAGAGCCACATCCATATTTCATATCACTGATATTATACAAGTATATGGAATTATTTATTTACTTAAACAATGAAGACTATCTTCATGAATCGAAAATATAAAACATTTAACCATTTGATAAAACAAAGTGATATTTTAATTTTATTTTTTTTAAACAAAACATACCGTACAAATATAGACCTTAGTCATAATATAAAAACGAGTTAACAATAGTAATAAATGAATCATTAACAAGTCATCTCTACATCCAATTCCACTAAATTCAAAATTCATAATGAAAAGAACCACAAGACCGTATTAATCTAAATATTCAAATCCATTAATCATGCCCATTTATTTATACTACTAGCATTATCAAGTGATACCAACACATTAAATCAACTAAGAGATATAACAAGATTCAGTAATTACACAACCTGCGCTTTCATATATTCTAATTAATAAATTAGGCGAAATAATATATATATAATATATATACTCACCCCAAATTAACAGCTGAACAACATAAGAATCCCATTAAACTAAAATAGAATAATTCTTACCACTCGATAATACGTCGGACCATATATTTATTTTTATATTAATATTACCAATTTGAGAATTCTTTGAATTTCACGAAATTGTATATGCAAAGCAAGAGAGCTTCAAATCATAAACAATATATAGGAATATACCTTGGAGAATAGATGTCACACTTTGACGCAAGATTTGATCAAATCGTACCTCACCCTCGTAACGCATCAGCTCTAGAATAGTGCATTTCACCGGACCGTAGAACAACGACGTGGTGCGAAAAATAATGATCCTAGTGATTGTAAATCCTTAAGATTGTTGGAAATATTAGAAAATCCAATAATCAAAATAAGACAAGAAAAAAGATAAAAACAAAGATCAAAGGAAAACCACTTGGAGGCGTCTTGAAATCTTGTTTGTCGTAGGATTTCACTTAAAGAATAAGGGATTCAACAAGTGTTTCAGGATAAACGCAGGATCGGGAAAAACAGAATAATAAATAAAATTTAAAAAAAATAGAAGAACAAAAAAGAATTTACGGTGTTTTTTACGTAAATCCATTCTCAATAAACACTCTATTATATATAAAATAAAATTTCGCAAGTAAAAGCGATTTTTTTAACCCTTAAAATATGAAACAGATTCATAGTGGTTTTAATTAAAAGATAAGCACGGTTATATTTTAAAAAAATATAGGAACTGATAATGGTAGATAATTCTTATTTAACCGTGATTATTAGATGAGAATATTTAACTTGGTAAAATCTTTATTAAATATGATAAGATTTAATTTAATAAAATATTTTATAAGTTTTTAAATTATAAATCATTTTGAAATACAAATAATTTACAAAATTGAGAGGACCACCATCTCCCTCGGATTTGAGCCACTGGTGGCGGATCTGCGCCGCGACGGCCACCAACAGGCGGCGACGCGCCGGGAAGGCGACGAAACCCTAATCACCATTTCTGCACCGTTTGCGACGAAGAATTCCAACACCGTGGCCAAACTTTCCAACGCCGATACGGCACCGTTTGCTGGTGAAGAATTCGGGGGAGCGGATGTCCGACTTGTTGTTGGTGGCGCACAGAGAAGTCAGCTGCTTGTTCAGCAGCGACGCCATTTTTCGAAAATTGCAGAGTGACTGTGTATTCTGTGGGTAAGTGCGTCTAGATTTAAAAATGGTTGTGCGTGTGTCTATCCTTTTAGGAAAGAAAAGAGATAATATATGTGGAAAAGGAATTCCAATTCACCTGCGAATGTCTGCGAGTTCAGAAATGGTTGTGCGGTGGCCCTGTTTTGTTGTCTTCAGCCCACCCATTTATCTTTCTTTCTTGTTTTTAATTATATTTTTATGATTTTTTTTTGGAATATGATTCATTAAAAGGGATTTTTCGAAATCTGGTTTAATATATGTTCAAATGTGCTTATTTTGTTAGATTTGATTTCTTTGAGATCTTATTTTTTCTGGATTTATTTTTTGTTAGGATGTGGTTTTGAAGATTTTTATGATGATTTGAGTTTTTTTTAAGATCTGGGTTGTTGATATGAAAGTTTTTTGAAGATTTGAAGATTCATTTATGAAGATCTGAGTTTGTTAAATTCTTAGGGTGAAGATCTAAAATTGAAGATGAGCATGTTCATGTGTTTTGATGAACATGTTCATGTTGTAATGAAGACGAGGATATATAAATTTTGAGATTGTAATTGTAAGTTTTAGATATGTAAATTTCTTGGTAATTTTTCAAATTTTGATATGTAAGGATTTTAAATATGTAAATTTCAGTTTTTTTAAATTTTGATATGAAATATTCAAGTTGTAATATTTTTTTACATAGAGATGAAAAATTTGCAAATGTTAGAGTTTAAATTTATATAAGTTTAATTGGGATGAAATTAACAAATCAACCAAAATTATGAACTATTAAAACACTCACAAATAAATAAAATGGAGAAGCAGTAAAAAAAATGAAAGGGGAAAGAGAGAAAGACAAGAAAGAAACGAAAATTGTGAAATTGAAATGAAAACTGTACTGTGAGTTGGTAATTGGGAAAGGTGAAAAGTGATTTTGCAGAGAAAAAAAAGGACAATTGGCAGAATAATTGGGAGAGTTGAGTAAGGGTAGTATTGTCTTTGAATTATAGATCTTGGACCTCTTAGTAATTTAAAATAAAGGTTGGACCTAGTAGTAATTTTTAAGTCCATTTTGGACCTAATAGTAAGTTACTCAATATTTTTCGGGCATTAAGAGTTGTCTAAAACTCCCTCAATTTGAACTTGGGGTTTTCTTTAAATCTTTCAAAAATAAATTTTGAGATACTTAGAGATAAAGACTCAAGAGAAAAATGTGTAAAATATAACTTTTATATTTATCTACAAATCTTTATTTAAAAACACATGAAATATTTTGTAGACATAAATTAAAGTTTTACTATTTAAAATAACTTGAAATTTAGGGGAATTACAATCTTGTTTAAATAAAGCATATTAAAAAGATACTACACACCGTTTAAAAATAATTACTAAAGTCATGCAATGAAGAAATTGTGGTGGACTTACCTAATTATATTTTCACTCCAAAACAAGTCGTATTCATAGCAGGCTCCTATACTACACCACTACAACCCATGTGCACATTGTTTGTTGTCATTGTTTGCACAATACACTTGTTTATAAAGCCAATATTGTGCATGTGAATTGACTTTATCAATGAAAAATTGAATGCACATTAGATGTCTTTATCCCAATTCACATTCACAATATTGATTGTATTTAAGACATCCCACGACGCAAATTGAATGGTAGTGGGATGTAATTACTTCAGAACTTATAGTTCATTCAATTTATTGGTGTGGAGAAGATACAATTTCAAGCACAGCTGTATTTGCATTTGTTATTCCGACAAGATGCATTCGACTCATACGAGAAAGTCGTGTTTCATATAAATGGACAAGAAATAATCTTTGAACCGAAATAGGTATGCCTAATAACTAGATTGGAATCTGGATCATTGCCTCCATATCCAAGCACTTTGAGCTACTATAACACATATTTCAAGGGAAGGAGCGTCGTCTATATTTCAAACATTGAAGATGAATTTACAAAAGCATGTAAAGAAGATGGTGGAGCATCCGAGAGGTGTTTGAAATTAGTCTTGCTATACTTCTTTGAAGGCATGCTTTTGTCATGGGATAAAACAAAAATAAAGATTGAATTGAGTCACATGCACTTGTTAGATGACCTAAATCGATTTAACTAACATCCTTGGAGAAAGTGGTGTTTAACATAGAGAGATAAGATGTAAGAGATGTCAAGAAGAAGGTCACATCAGTGCATATGAAGAAATATATGTATCATAATATGTTTAATTAACGATCAATGTTAGGTTGATCCTAACTTCTTTTTTTAGGATGCCATGATGGTTAAACATTATAAAGCAGTAAATGATAGTGTATACGATGTAAAAAGGCTTTGACCAGAAAACCGATGAAGTATTAATTGCGTGTGTTGGATGAATTGAAGAAGAGTATATATGCTTGCGACCATGGTTCAACAATAAACTTGAGTGTGGTCATTCCTGTGATGCGAGCATAATATTCAACTTGACCATGATCCATCCAACAAATTAATATTGTGTCACGAATCTGAGTCTAAGGAAGCGCAAAACATGTCCAACAACCATGAACTTGAATGTGTTCATTCTTGCGAGCATCATATTCAAATTAACTGATGAGGTCCCCACCGAAAATGAAACAACCGTCGTCTTCAACAAATTCGTCGGTAACAACATAAAAAAAGTCGCCCTCGGGACTCAAGCGCACGAACCAAATCCCGCCAGAATTGTCAAAATTGATTGGATTTTCAATTGGCTGAAATGGATTTGTGGTTTGAGCAATTTAAATTTTGTCTGAATCGAATTAATTCTGTTAAGGTGAATATTCCATTCAAAATTGTTTCTGTAGTGCACATAGTACGGAATATATAAACGTTACAAAATAATATGTTTGTTGAGCCATTTTCGGTCATTCATTCTTCTTGAGAGTTTTATCAGATTTTGATCTATTTAGTTTCAAATTTTGATTCTGGTTTAATTTCTTCTCACCGAATTTGCCAATAGGTTTTGGTATTTTGTGTTTTCTGTTTTCCTTTATCAAATTTCTTGGTTTTATTTGAAGTTTCCGGCGTAGGCTGAACGCACTGGCATTTACTTCTAATGATTTTTGGATTTGGAATGCCTTCAGGACGGATTGTAAGTGGGCTTCATCCTATTAATTTGTTTATTATTATTTGGTGGAATTATAGGACATTAGATACTTTGGTTTTTCAGAATTTCATGGTGTATGATTTGAGAATGGCTTAAGAAGGAGACCAACTGAAAATTCTCTTTTTAGAAATTGAATCACTTCATTACGTTTGATGCTCGAAGTAAAAGACTGATCATGTAGGTTAAGAGAAGATAGATAATTATTATCTAAAAGTATATCCATGTCTAATTTATATTTGACTATTTGGAGTTGTTTGTTTGGAATCCATTGAAGCATGGCTAATTTTAGGCCACTTTGCAGGCGCTTCTTAGAGGTAGGTTCTACTAAATGATGGATTGGTGTTGGATCAGAGACCATCTTCAGTGGCTGCAACTGAACTTAGTTTGTTGAGGGCATGAGGCAAAGGTATATAGTGGTTGCAACTTGACACGTGTTTTGCAACACACTAACCCTCTAAAGTATAAGAGGGTCGTTTCGTGCCCGATTAAATATAGATCCACGGGACTAGGATGGTGAATATAGCCCAATTGCTATGTGTTGTCGCATGATTATAGTGTGAAACGATTTGGAAACCTAAAAACAAGCAATTATCAACTAAGTAAACAAGTAACAAACAATAAAATAATAAGCAAACAAGTAAAGCAACTAGATCAAAAGTGTTTTGTGTTTTGTGAGTGAGAGGTGTTCGGGTGTTGATCCTCGGATGATGTTCGATTAACTATTGCCTAGGTGGTTATCTCTACGTCCGGTTACTCCCTAAGAACGATCACAATTCATTAACCATCACCATACTTGGTAAGCCTAGGATCCGGTTTCATTAAACTCCTAAGATCGGGATGAAATTCACTCTTTCTCACCCGGGTAATTGCAAAGGAATGGTCCTCTAACTAACTAACTACTCCCTACCCTTGTGTTCCCACTTGAAGCATAGAGATCATTCACATTAATTTCTTCATTTTCAACACTAGTGGCTAACTAGTGAGTCAATGTGAACTAAGGGAATTCTAACGATCCTACCCAACTCTCGTCGCAATAGGATGTGAATTGACTCAAAACCGAGAATCAAACCAATACCTATCCGTCTACCCACATTTACCCAACTCTCATTGTAATAAACTAGACAAAACGAACAAGCTAATAGCCCAACCCACCGAATTTGATCACTAAACAACCCATAATTCAAAAGACAATAATCCACCATTAACAAGTAATTAATCAACCATCAACCCAATTCACAACACCCAAACACAAAAGAACCTTAGCCCATGGTGCTACAAGCAATACCCATGGCTAATATGCAAATAAACAAGAAACCCATATGAAAATAAACAATAAACAACAAGTAAAAACAAATAAACACCTTACTCTTAAGATTCAAGCACCAATCCATACAAATTCCATCAATACTCCTTGGTTTCTTGCTCAAAACTGAAATAAACACTCTATCTATGCTATGCTATAACTATCTAAGCTATCTATGGAAGCAAAATTGAAAAATAGGAAAAAGTATTAGTTGCAGCTCTCAAAAGTATCACTTGCTATCTTCCCCTTCACTCCCTATTGCTGCTCAATGATGAAAAAACGAACTCAAGGCTTTTTATATGGTTTTGAATCCTCTGGCACGTGTCCCTAGGTCAAAAATGGGGACCTCAGATATTTTGACTTGCTCGACTCGAGCAGGTCTGCTCGACTCGAGCAGAGGTGAAGTCGTGCACCCGTTTTCATTTTTTTCAGGCTGCTCGACTCGAGCAGCGCTGCTCGAGCAAAACTGGATCGAGCAACTCAAAATTTCGGAAATCACCTCCCTTTCTCGACTAAAGGGAGGTCGAACAAGGTTGCTCGACTCGAGCAATAGGTCGAGCAACTGCAAGTTGTGCAGCTTCGGTCGTTTTCTTCATAACTTGAGCTCACGAACTCCGATTGACTTGATTCTTTTTGCGTTGAGACCCTCATTTCAAGCTCTTTCACATGGTTCCACCCTCTTCTAAAATATCCTTCTAAATCAAAGCAGTTTTTAATTCATTCTTGCTCGTTTCCACTCGTTTCCTACACAATAAATAAAACAAGACCTTTCTCCACATTTGAGCACAATTAAGGGAAATTAGTTCAATAAAATCACAAAATGCTATCAAATTAAGCTCAAAATCATATTAATACAAGCAATGACGACCCCTAATCAACCCCCCCTAACTTAAAGTGTTGCTTGTCCCCAAGCAACAAAAGAAAATAGAACAAGGGGGAGGAATTGTGAAGTATGCAATGTATGGACCCCAAGACTCATGCAATGGACTTCAAGACTCATATCAAATGAACAAGGAATCACAAGTGAAATTTCATACCACAATCAAACATGCAATGATCAAGATAAGACAAGTTCAAGTGCACTATCCCCACTCTCTTATGGAAGTAATTCACACAAAGCTCACTTTTCAAGGGACGTGTTTACACTCTTTCAATCAATCCACTCCATGCAACATCCATAGGCTTGCCCCTCATCTCCATTCTCCACCAGCTCTTTTGGTAGGTAATCAAATCAAGGAGGTCTTTCACAAGGTGGATAATATAGGCTCTTTGGACAAAGGTGGGGTAAAATTTGGGACAAAGTGACTCAATTCCTTGTAGAGCAACAAGTGTTGGTAAATCACTCAAGAATTTTCTAACTCAAACTCACTCATTTCTCTTTCTTTTATCATTTCAAGCTTATAAGTACCCAATTCACATTCCCTTTCTTTTCTTTTCTTTTGGAGCCATTTTTCTTTTTCAAATTCCTTTGAAACCTTGTTTTCTTCATTTTTTTCTTTTCTTTTCAAGGTTCCTTCTTTCATTTTTCCTTTTAGAGCTCTATTTCTAGCCTTGTTTCTCTTTTCCACATTTTTTTTCTTAAGACTTATTTTATTTCCTTCCTCATCCTTGTTCAACCTCTTTTTGCATTTTTCTCAACTTTCTCACATTGACAACTCAAAATCCACTCCTTTAAATTTTAACCTTCCATTATTTACCAACCATGAAGCTCTACAAATCAATGGGGATCAAAATGGGGCTCAAGAAAGAAATGGAAAAAATGGCTAAATCAATATAGCTTGCCAACAAAAATAAGCTTAAAGGCTCAAAGGGGCTTACTACGGATTGACTTCATTAGGTGAGATTTATTTGGTCAAGTGACTCATTCAACCAAAAATGGCCTCCAATCATCTTTAACACATTTCCAAAAATATGATCTCAAACAAGACAAAGGGACAAGTTCTAGCATGCATTTTGTGAATGATCTACTCAAGAAAGAAATTAAATCACAATATGCATGATTCAAATGGCTCAATTCTCTCAAGATTTGCATTAGGGAATAGTTACACCATCCATAGTCTATCCATTTCAAAGCATGTAATCAAGTAGTGCAATCCTCCAACAAGTAACCACCTCATCACATCAAACACTACCAATCATCCAAGCAAAAGTCTCAACATCACATACAAAAGCATCCACCACAATCCAATACCCAATGAGCAAATAATATCACACAATCATCAAGAAATATAGCACAATGCCAACCACCAACAAGTAATGACCTCCACCAAGTAGACAAATGGCCGGTGCAAATGAAACGTAAAATAATGACTACCCTCCCCCCAAACTTAGATATTGCTAAGCAATTCTAAGTTTGGAAAAAGGAGTAGTTTACAATGAAATTGCACCAAGCACCAAGAAACATTAAGCTCTATACTAACCACATCTTAACAATTAAGCTCATCATCATTCAACTTCAACAAGCAAGTATACCAATAAAAGAGAGTCCAACACGGCAAAATTCATATACAAGTATTTTCACCATTAAGCTAAAAAACATGCCACAAGGTGAACGTCACCAAAACCAAAACGGGGGTGTGCCAGTGCAACAAAAACGCATAAGAAAATGCACACCCCCCAAACTTAGACTTTGCAAAGCACTAAGTTCGGGGAAAGTGCTTGTACCTAAAGTTCCCTTCGAGTACACATCTTCCTTTAAAGCTCGATAATCCACCAAGCCTCGAACACACGACCACCCCATCACCTACAAAAAACAACACTATACAAAACACTATCAAACGAACACATGAACACATAAAAGAAGTAAAAATGGGTTGCCTCCCATTGAGCACTAGGTTTAACGTCCTTTGCCGGATGGAGCTTAAAGTCGCTCAACTTTATTCAAGAAAATCGACACCAACGATCCCAACTTGGAATGTAGAAAGGTAATGCTTGACCCGGTGACCATTGACCATGAAGTGGTCACCCTTTTCATTCTTCCACTCCATATATCCACTTGGAAACACTTTGGCAACCTCAAACGGCCCACTCCAACGAGATTTCAGAAAGAGTTTCAACCAGGAATTGAAAAGAAGCACCTTATCTCCAACTTTGAACTCCTTCTTTTTGATCCTTTGGTCATGCCAACGCTTAGTCTTTTCCTTGAAAATTCGGGAGCTCTCATAAGCATTCTCACGGAACTCTTCCAACTCATGGAGTTAAAGCAATCGATTCTCCCCCACCTTATCGCCATCCATATTCAATTGTTTGGTAGCCCAATAGGCTTTGTGCTCTAGCTCAACCGGGAGATGACACGATTTACCAAAGACAAGTTGGTATGGAGACATGTTCAATGGAGTTTTATAAGCCGTTCGGTAGGCCCACAAGGCATCATCAAGGTGAATCGCCCAATCTTTCTGATTCGAGTTCACTGTCTTTTCCAAGATGTGCTTGATTTGACGATTTGAAACCTCCGCCAATCCATTTGTTTGTGGGTGATATACGGTGGCGACCTTGTGCTTGACCCCATACTTCCCAAGCAACTTTTCCATGGCTCGATTGACAAAGTGGGTCCCCCCATCACTTATCAAGGCTCTTGGCACTCCGAATCGGGTGAACACATTCTTCTTGAGGAATTGAATCACTGTTTTTGCATCATTGAGCTTGGTAGGAATGGCCTCAACCCATTTTTAATCCACCCCCACAAGGATATATATGAATCCAAATGAAAGGGGAAACGGTCCCATGAAATTAATCCCCCAAACGTAAAAAATCTCTACCTCCAAGAAGATGTTCAAAGGCATTTCATCTCTCTTGGTGATGGTCCCCATCATTTGACATCGATCACATCTTTGAACAAACTCTTGCCTATCTTTGAAGATCGTAGGCCAAAAGAAGCCCGGTTGGAGAACTTTCATTCCCATTTTTGATGCTCCGAAATGGCCTCCACATGGCAAAGAGTGACAATGACTAAAGATCTCGTCAACCTCTTCTTTTGGAACACATCTTCTCATGATTGAGTCTTGACCTCTCTTGTATAACACCGGATCATCCCAAATGAAACTCTTCACATCTTTGAGAAATTTCTTTTTGGCATGTGAAGGGATTTCATTGGGAAGCTTTCCACAAGCCAAGTATTTGGCAAAGTCGGCATACCATGGCTCTTGCACCTCAATTCTCATTACCAAAATCTTCTCAACTTCTTCAAAGAACTCCTCCAACTTCAAAAGCTTCTCATCCGGAAATTCTTCCTTCACCTCAGTTTCTTCTTCTACAAAGTCTTGGTCCCTCTCTAGCCTTGAAAGATGATCGGCTATCACATTTTGGTCCCCTTCTTGTCCCGAATCTCTATATCAAACTCTTGAAGGAGAAGCACCCATCGGATCAACCTTGGCTTTGCATCTTTCTTTGCCATAAGGTACCGAATCGCCGCATGATCCGTATAAACAATAGTTTTCCCCCCCACAAGAAAGGGGCAAAACTTATCAAACGCATAGACCACGACCAATAGTTCCTTCTCCGTTGTGGTGTAATTGGCTTGGGCGGGGTTGAAGGTTTTCGAAGCATAATAGATAGCTCTAAACTTTTTCTCCCGAACTTGCCCAAGTACCACCCCCATTGCATAATCGCTTGCATCGCACATGAAAACGAATGGTTCCTCCCAATTTGGAGTCACCAAAATCGGAGAGGCTATAAGTGCTTCCTTCAATGCTAAGAAAGCTTCAAGACAATCATTAGTGAACACAAATGGGACATCCTTTTCAAGTAGATGAGAGAGGGGCTTTGAGAGTTTGGAAAAATCTTTTATAAACCTTCTATAGAAGTCGGCATGTCCCAAGAAGGAACGAATGCCTTTTTCATTAGAAGGTGGAGGAAGTTTCTCAATTGCCACCACTTTTGCTCGATCTACTTGAAGTCCCTTTGAAGAAACATGGTGACCAAGTACTATCCCGTCCTTAACCATGAAATGACATTTTTCTCAATTAAGGACAAGGTTAGTCTCTTGGCACCTTGTTAGCACGAGTTCAAGGTTAAAGAGACACTTATCAAACGATTCACCAAACACAGAAAAATCATCCATAAACACTTCCATCACATTTTCAATCAAACCATGGAAGATCGACATCATGCATCTTTGGAACATAGTCGGAGCATTGCTCAACCCGAAGGGCATGCGTCTCCAAGCATACGTTCCATAGGAACAAGTGAATGTCGTCTTTTCTTGGTCCTCCGGGGCAATCATGATTTGATTATACCCGGAGTACCCATCAAGAAAGCAATAGAAATCGAAACCCCCAAGCCTATCTAACATTTGATCCATGAAGGGAAGGGAAAAGTGATCATTGCATGTAGCTTTGTTCAATTCCCTATAGTCTACACACTCTCCACCCCGTAGCTACCCGTGTAGCTATCACCTCATCATTATCGATTTTGATAACCGTCATTCCACCTTTCTTAGAAACCACGTGGAGTGGTGACACCCATGGACTATCCGAAATTGGGTAAATCATACCCGCATCAAGAAATTTGATGACCTCTTTCCTAATTACCTCTTGTATGATAGGGTTCACCCTCCGTTGGTGTTGGACAATTGGTTTACTACCCTCCTCTACTCTTATTCTATGCATGCATAAGGAGGGGTTAATCCCCTTGATATCCTCAATTGTCCACCCAATTGCAGACTTGTGCTTACGAAGCACCCCCAATAATTTATCTAACCCACACGAATTGAGAAAGGAAGAAACGATTACCGGAAATCTTTCACCATCCTCAAGATAGGCATATGTGAGATGCTCGGGTAATGGTTTTAACCATGTTTTCTTCTCCTCTTGCTTTTCCACTCCTTCAATCGGTTCCCTTAATGGCAAGCTTGGGATCTTGTTCCTTCCCCACACTTCATTGACTTGATCCACTTCTAGCACATCTTTGCAATCATTCTCCTCAAAGGAGCTTTCATCGTTCTCAAAGAGTGCATTGTAGTATCCATTGGCAAAGTAGGGGTCAAAGGATTTTTCAATTTCCGTTTGAACACTATTTTCAACAACATCAATCGTTATGCACTCCTCCTTCTCAAGTGTATGCTTCATGGCTTTGTAAGAGTCAAACACGAGCTCTTCATCATAGAGCTTCAAGGTCACCTTGCCCGTGTACATGTCCACCACCTCCCTTGCGGTAGCTAGAAACGGTCTACCCAAGATCAAGGGAATTTCAACGTCATCTTCCATCTCTAGCACCACAAAGTCCATCGGAAAGACAAATTTGTCAATTTTTACGAGCACATCTTCCACAATACCATCCGGGTAGGTGATGGAACGATCCGCCAATTGTAATGTTCACCGATTTTCAAACGATCGTAGATTGATCTTGGCATAAGATTGATGCTCGCCCCAACGTCACATAGGGCATTTCTCTTCTCCGTATTGCTTAGCTCACACATCAAAGTGATGCTCCCGGGATCTTTGACTTTCTTTGGAAGGTTTCTTTGTAGTAGAGTGCTACACTCACTTGTTAGGCTTATCATCTCACCACCTTCCGCCTTCCTTCTCTTGGTGACCAACTCTTTAAGAAACTTTGCATAAGATGACATTTCCTCAATTGCCTCCAAGAAGGGCACGTTCAAGGTCACTTTCTTGAAAATTTCCAAGAATTTGGCGAACTTATCAACAAGCTTCTTTTTCATAAAACGTTGAGGAAAAGGTGGTGGAATGGGGGTTTTAGGAATTCCCCATCCATCACACTCAACCTTTTTGTTTTTCTCCTTCAATTCTTTAGCTTTCTTCCATTTCGGAACCCTCTTTTCTTCAACCCCTTCCTCCTCAACACATGTATCCTCTACAACAATCTCCTCCTCCTTATCTTTCTTTTCTCCCTCATTTTCTACCTCATCATCTTCCAAAGGCATACTTCTCAACTCCACGGCCTTACAATGTTCTCTAGGATTCACCTCCGTCGTGGAGGGGAACTTTCCTTTGTCCTTCCCTTGGCTTGATGATGCCACTTGACCTAGTTGGAATTCCAAGTTCTTCAATTGGCTAGAGAGTGATGTAATAACATTTGAAATATTTCCAAGATTCTTCAAGTCTTCTTCAATCTTATCAAACCGTTGATTCGACTTTTGAGTTTGTTGGTTCGAAAGATTGATGAAGGTGGCCAAACTATCCTCCAAAGTAGGTCTTCCTTCATTGTTTGGGGCACGGGCTCCGGAATCAAATATTGGTGGTAGATTGAGGGCGGCCTTCGGGTTAGAGTATGAAAAGGTTTTCATGTTTAAGGAGGTTTTGGTTGTAGGAGTTATTGTGTGGGAAGGATTGGGTGTTTTGGTTTTGACCTTGATTTTGGTTAGATGATTGGTTTTGGTTTCTTTGGCCTTGGAAGTTTGATGATGTATTTTTTGGTTTGAGAAGTTTTGTGAATGGTTGTTTTGGTAACAATTTTGGTAGTTTGAGGATTGGTTTTGGAAGTTTTGGTTGGAATTTTGGTAGTGTGAAGGTTGGTTTTGGAAGTTTTGGTTGGGGTTTTGGTAGTAGTTACCTTGGAGTTGTTGATTCCCTTGGTAGTTTCCTTGATAATTCCCCCTTCCCATGTAATTAACTTCCTCAACTTGATTTGCATTCAATAACACCTCCATGTTCCCTCCCAATATTCCTCTTCTTTGGCTTTCCACTAACGAATCAACCTTGTTCATTAAAACTCTCATTGCTTCCGCCATCGCGTTGTTTGGATCATTATCCATTTGTGAGATCTTTTGAACATCGGACGGCCAAGTGAAGGTGTTGTTGGCAATCTGATCAATCAATGCCAACCCTTCCTTACCAGTCTTGTCAAAAATCGATCCACCCGATGATGAATCGATGAACATCCTTCCCTCATCGTTCAAACCATAGTAGAAATAACTCACCACTTGATCGTTGACAAAATTGTGTTGTGGGCATCCCTTAACATGGCATTATATCTCTCCCAAGCTTCGTATAAGTTCTCCCCACCTCTTTGTCTAAATTGGGTGATCTCCTTCTTGCATTGAAATGTCATTGCGGGTGGAAAGAACTTCATCAAGAACTTTTGGCATAGTATGTCCCACAAGCCAAGACTATCGGGGGGTAAAGAGACTATCCAATCTTTTGCCTTGTCCCTCAAGGTGAAGGTGAAGGTTCGAGCTCTCCAAGCGTCATCCGTGACCCCATTGATCTTGACGGTGTCCGCATACTCCAAGAATTGAGCAATATGCCGATTTGGGTCCTCATTCTTCCCTCCACCAAATTGTTGTTTTTGGAGCATTTGAATGAGGGCCGACTTGATTTCAAAGTTATTCGCCGTAATAGCCGGACGGGCGATGCCATCATAGTGTCTTTGCACTTGAGGGTTGAATTATTCCCACATTGGGCGATCTCCATTGTCACCCCCTTCCAAATTCATCCGATTGTTTTGATTTTTGCCCATTGCTCTTTGTTGGGCTAATCTTCAATTCCGGTCTCGATTTCTTCTCCTAGCCGTGGCTTCAATCTCAAGATCAATGGGAATTGGTTCAATCCCACTTGCTCTTGTGATCATACACACCTAGAGAATCAACAAACACCACAAATCTCCAAGCCAACTATTAGCAATGTCAGTTACTTAAAAGAAAAAGACACTAATAATCACTTTCAACGAACAACTAGTTATACTCAACACAACCTAGTCCCCAGTAATGGCGCAAAAAACTTGACACGTTCCATAGGAACACACTAACCTCTCAAGTATAAGAGGGTCGTTTCGTGCCCGGTTAAATATCGATCCACGGGACTAGGATGGTGAATATAGCCCAATTGCTATGTGTTGTCGCATGATTATAGTGTGAAACGATTTGGAAACCTTAAAACAAGCAATTATCAACTAAGTAAACAAGTAACAAACAATAAAATAGTAAGCAAACAAGTAAAGCAACTAGATCAAAAGTGTTTTGTGTTTTGTGAGTGAGAGGTATTCGGGTGTTGATCCTAGGATGATGTTCGATTAACTATTGCCTAGGTGGTTATCTCTACGTCCGGTTACTCCTTAAGAACGATCACAATTCATTAACGATCACCGTACTTGGTAAGCCTAGGATCCGGTTTCATTAAACTCCTAAGATCGGGATGGAATTCACTCTTTCTCACCCGGGTAATTATTGCAAAAGGAAGAGTCCTCTAACTAACTCACTACTCCCTACCCTTGTGTTCCCACTTGAAGCATAGAGATCATTCACATTAATTTCTTCATTTTCAACACTAGTGGCTAACTAGTGAATCAATGTGAACTAAGGGAATTCTAACGATCCTACCCAACTCTCGTCGCAATAGGATGTGAATTGACTCAAAACCGGGAATCACACCAATACCTATCCGTCTACCCACATTTACCCAACTCTCGTTGCAATAAACTAGACAAAAACGAACAAGCTAATAGCCCAACCCACCGAATTTGATCACTAAACAACCCATAATTCAAAAGACAACCATCAATAGAGATAATCCACCATTAACAAGTAATTAATCAACCATCAACCCAATTCACAACACCCAAACACAAAAGAACCTTAGCCCATGGTGCTACAAGCAATACCCATGGCTAATATGCAAATAAACAAGAAACCCATATGAAAATAAGCAATAAACAACAAGTAGAAACAAATAAACACCTTACTCTTAAGATTCAAGCACCAATCCATACAAATTCCATCAATACTCCTTGGTTTCTTGCTCAAAACTGAAATAAACACTCTATCTATGCTATGCTATAACTATCTAAGCTATCTATGGAAGCAAAATTGAAAAACAGGAAAAAGTATTAGTTGCAGCTCTCAAGAGTATCACTTGCTATCTTCCCCTTCACTCCCTATTGCTGCACAATGATGAAAAATTGAACTCAAGACTTTTTATATGGTTTTGAATCCTCTGGCACGTGTCCCT
Organism: Stenogyne calaminthoides; assembly: GCA_037126765.1. Classification (NCBI taxonomy): domain Eukaryota; kingdom Viridiplantae; phylum Streptophyta; class Magnoliopsida; order Lamiales; family Lamiaceae; genus Stenogyne; species Stenogyne calaminthoides. The sequence goes on from JBBCBC010000026.1 coordinate 8,773,136, forward strand.
AGGTCAGAAATGAGGTCCTCAGATATTTTGACTTGCTCGACTCGAGCAGAGGTGAAGTCGTGCACCCGTTTTCATTTTTTTCAGGCTGCTCGACTCGAGCAGCGTTTCTCGAGCAAAACTGGGTCGAGCAACTCAAAATTTTGGAAATCACCTCCCTTGCTCGACCAAAGGGAGGTCGAGCAAGGTTGCTCGACTTGAGCAACAGGTCGAGCAACTGCAAGTTGTGCAGCTTCGGTCGTAGTTTTCTTCATAACTTGAGCTCCCGAACTCCGATTGACTTGATTGTTTTTGCGTTACGACCCTCATTTCAAGCTATTTCACATGGTTCCACCCTATTCTAAAATCTCCTTCTAAATCAAAGTAGTTTTTAATTCATTCTTGCTCGTTTCCACTCGTTTCCTACACAATAAATAAAACAAGACCTTTCTCCACATTTGAGCACAATTAAGGGAAATTAGTGCAATAAAATCACAAAATACTATCAAATTAAGCTCAAAATCACATAAATACAAGCAATGACGACCCCTAATCACAACTAAACTCAATCATGCCTTAATCAACTGCAGCAACTGCTTTTTCCCAGTTCAATTTGTGTGTGAGTTATTTTATCATATATTTCCATCGTCTTTGTGAGTGCTGCTGCCGTCAGCCTTCATAAAGTAGCTACTGCCATCCATGATTACAGGTAAGTGTGTTATATTTTCATGTTATTACTGTTTTTTCAAGAGTAATTTATCATCTCCGGATTTTGTGTAATATCTAAGCAATTTAATCATCAGCTTGCTTACTAATTGACTTTAGACATGGATATACTTTTATATATTTTAATCAATATTTTATTTGACTAACTAAAGTAAGATCCTTTGAACTGTTGGATTCTTTGATGAAAACGTTACGACCAAGTTCACAGTCTTTGATTTAGTTTTGCTTCAATTATTCTATACTGGGTAGTGGAAAAACTGGTAGGCGAGTATTGAATAACTTCCTTTGCCTATGACATTGTCATTTTTACTTGATGAGATTGACATTTTTACTGTCTTAAAAGTAAGAATTCAAGTTGGTTGATTTTTGATGAAATGTCCAAACAATGTTCTATTGTGTTTGTATTTGAATTTTGATTGGAAGAATTTATATTGATTGGATTATGTTTCTTATCACCATTTGTGTCATCTCATCTGAAATTTGTTCTTTTAGGTGTTTCTCAAAGTTATGGCAGAGACTGGCAAAATAGAAACTTTATGTTGAAGAACCTACACTCACTGAGAGCTCTCTTTATAGAGCTAGACGACATATTTATAAAGAAGGACGGTATGATATATATCATATCTTTTGATTTCTATAGCTAAAATTTATATACACTGGATTTTATGGACATGTAAGTGTGCTCCCAATTATTTTTTACTTTTTCTGCTTATGATTCATCTAGGTACTTGGGTTTTATATTTCCAAATCACAATTTATTTTTCTTTTACCACTTTATTAGTGGAAGCTTATATTTAGATATTCCAAAGGTGTGATTGGCAAGTATTTTGCCAAAGTAGAATTGGATGTATATGTGCCTGAAAAGTCTGTGAAATGTTGCCTACATATAATGTTTGGTGATTAAGGTAGAATTATACCATGTGAAAGAGAATTGAGTAAGGTGCCAGAATTATATTGTTCGCTGATCAGGGACTTCCAAGATAATATTATTAAGTTATTTAGTACACTAATATACCTAATTGTACACTGCAACAAGCCTTCCCATAATATCTTTTTTCTAATAGGAAGCGGTTAGCGCTTTGTTTCCGACTGATGTGCAGAAAATCAAAGCAGGAGTGCAGAGAATCGTCTTTGACATCTGATGATTGGGAGAAGTTCTTCACTCGCCGACTTGATAGGTTTGTGTTTCCACCATTTCCATCTTTCTCCAAATTTGTGGTTATTCATTCAATTTCATTATTTCAATATATGTTAGCCAATATCAATGAATTTTATTTAAAATAAAATAAAATGAAAGCTTACAATTGATTGGGTATTTCGGTTCCGCTGGGATTAATTATGGTTACATACCATTAATGTTGTAATTGAAATGTGGGTAGTTTCATGTTGTATAGTTTGTACACCTGGAAAGACACGCATCTAATCTTCTGCCTTTGTGCTTTGCTACTTGCAAAAATCCATTAACTAATATAGAGATTGCAAAGATAATAATTTCACCATAAATAACAAGCTTGACGAAAAATTGAGTATGTTGTGTTGAATTTTTAAAAGGTCTGTCTAAATTACTTATTAAGTTTTTGAAAAGAGAATGTTAATATGCATAGGAGGAGAATGTAATAATGTATTTATATTTAAGAATGACGTGCCTCCGATATGGATTTGATTTGGAATTCAGCAACCCATTTTACGTGTTGTAAATAGAAGATATACACCCAAATTGTCTCTTCGAACCTAAGTAAATATTTTTTTAATGATTCATGACCAAATTCTTTCGCAAAACATGCAAGAAGAAAAATCATGTAAAGAGGTTTGATAATTCAACAAGACATTGCCTATATCAGAAATCCAGGAAATAGATATTAATTTCAAGAAAAGTGAAACCAGATTGAACACGGCCTTTGAGTTCTTTGTGGTTTAGAAGAAGAATCATCGATCTAAAGAGGCTTAATAATTTTAACTTGATTATAAGTTTCCAATAAACCCGGCATTTATGAGTCTGAAATGATTTGCCAAGACCGTGTAGATTGGCCCATTGTGATGTTTGTATCTTTCTATGTTATTGTGAAATTTAAAATAAATTACAATTCCTGCTTTAATTTGACAGCTCGGCATGGTCAGCTATCATATGTCGAAACTGTTTAAATAAAGGGATGCGTTCCTTCAAAAGCTCTACTTGCAGTAAGTGGTAGGATACATGAGATTCAAGATGACCATCACTTGAAAGCTTTAGGTTTGCAGGTGCGTAATCTGTTGTACCTAATAGATCGTAAAAGATTATGAATTTTATATTCTTTTATCCCATAAGTTGGTATGAGTTTGGCATGCTATTTCAATGTATGCCTTGGACTTCATTGATGGCGACTAATGCTCCAGCTAATTTTCTATGCATTAGATTATTTGCTATTGCTTTACATATGTACTTCAAAATGCATTTCATACTTTTGTTTGTACCCGGTTGTCCGTACAAGATTTCAAATCATCGATTTCATCCCAAAAACAAGGATTGACATACATTGATCATATGTAAAAAAAAAATACACTTCACCTTATTTACGATCTCCTTTGGGTGATTAATGCTATGAAGTTTCATTTTTTTTTGAAGATAAGTGTAAATGCATATGAAAAATGTGACATTGCTGCTCTGTTTCTCATTATCCCAATTTTCTGGTGTTCTTTATGAAGTTCCCAGCACCCTGTTCAAGGTGTTAAGTATTTTAAGTTTTATTAAGTATCTAAAATCCACGTATCTACGTCTCCATCTTAGCATGATTAAGCAAATTAAATAAAGAGTATCATCAAGTGGAAAAATTCCTTCTATGCTATTCTATATAGATATGGTTCTTTCTTGCATGTTTTCGTGTTTGATAGACATTAGTGCTGAATAGTGGTAGGTTTAATGAAAAATTGATACAGTGGCGAGCATCAAAATCGGCGGACATGTGTGCCTCTGGTCAAGGGTTGCTTAGAAGTTGTAATCAATTGAAATTTTTGCTGAATGAATAGATTGCACTAATTTTCTCTGATATAGCATCCAAGAATTACAGGAAATAACGAAGGACCATGTTCTATAAGGAAAGATGACTAATTTTGTTTATGTTCTCCAATCTAAACCTCATTTGGCGTATACATGTCGTATTTGTTTTTCCATCGGCAGATAGTACCCTGTTTTGGTATTTTATATTAAATATTTCATGCAGGTTTCTCCATTACTACAACATTACTTTAAGCTATACTAAGCATTTTAAATATGTTATTTTTAGTTCAGTGGCTCTGGTTTCTCTTGGGGTGGGTGGTTGATGTTGACCAATTAATAAGGAAGTTATTTTCTTTTTTTTTTCTTCGCTTACAGATTGAGCCAATACCAAGTCGAAATCTATCTCCTAGGTTTGATCCGAGTATATGCCACAGTGTGTAAGTGTTTCAGACATTTTGTTTCATTTTCTTAAAAAAAAAGGACAAATGTTTCATTTTTATTATTGTCTTTTCTTATAATTTGTTTGCATGATGTGCTTAGCTTACATGCCGCTGTGATAATTTAAGTCCAAATGTTCTGTCTGAGTTTTTGCATATTTGGGGATTATTTTAAGTTCGTTTAACTTTTTTTGTTTACTTTTCTTCATTACTTCTAATCTTGAATATTGAAGGTATGTTGGGAATATTCACACATAATTGACTAACACTTCTTCAAGTTCAAATACTATATTTCTCTCTCATTCATGCAAGACTCTTCAAGCACTATCCATGTCTTGGCGAAGACACCTTTGTGAGATACAACCTTGGAAAAGCTGAACTGGCTTTGAGCTGCCATTACTCATAAGTTTTATGGCAGAGATTGCTTCCACCCATTTCAAGTATGTCACCCTAAATAAGGTTGAGATGCTTCAATGGAAGTTAGAAGTTGTGACAAAGAAATTTATTTAAATTAATAACTTCAAGGCATTAGTTAATTTCTGAATTTTTTATTACTTTTAACTAATGTAGTCTTTTGTTGATAAGTTCTTACTCTTTAACATTTTTATATTAATTAATAATTAATAATTTTTTTATCTTTTTATTCAATAATTACATTGGAAACTGGTCAGGAACCGACTTTTACAATATGAAGAGAGTTGGGACTTAAAAAAAAAACTCATGGTTGGAAGAGACATTTTTTCGAATATTGCTAGACAATTTCTTAGCTAAGGTAAGCTAAAACAAAAATAGGGTTGTTTTTTTTAAGATTTTTTTTCTAATATCATAATGTTGAGATTTGAGAGGAAATATTTGTCTTAAAGATTATAAATACTCTGATGAAATTGTGTAAATTCATTACCTTTTATGTTCTTTAGCCTATCACCACAGAAAAAATAGCGGAAGACTAAAGGAGAGTGACAAATGTACATAGACTAATATTCAAGAATCATTCAATATCTAATGTAGTAATATAGTTCAAAGAGTCTGTGAATCATAGGAGAGTGGCCAATGCACATAGGCTAATATTCAAGATTCCTTCGATATCTAATGTATTACTATAGTTCAAAGAGTCTGTGAATCAAGAAGATAGTGAAATAATATTTGATTAAAATATTTCAATTATTGATCAAAAGTAGCTCTTATCTCTTCGAAAACTCTCCATTTATTAATTACTTTTTATTTATTATTTATTTGTGACGTTCGATGCACATATGTGTAGGCTAGATTTGACTGAAAAATATATGTGTAGGCTAGATTTGACTGGAATTTTTTAAGTGAAATGTGGCAACGAATGGATGGAAATGTGGAAACGTGGAAACTCTCCATTAATATAATTGAAATGTGGGAGTTTATGAATTTATATGAGATTTGGTGTATTTTTTAATAAACTTAAAAAATAAAATTATAATAGGCCCGTGCATTGCACGGGCTAAAACCTAGTTATATAAAGTACACGTGTTCATATTTTTTGTATCATGTACTTGATGACATTCATATAGTGAAAATGACATAAGTTCCGTTTAATCCATTAGAATTTTTAATGTTATGTGGTTTGCTAATCTTTACAATCTATCGTAACCAAGGATGAAAAAATCGCGATATATTCGCGAAATATAGCAGATATATCGCTTTTTTGGACTATGAGATATGTATATCGGGTGTAAATTTTTTCTTACCATGAACAGTGCAAATATTGCATAATATCGCTAAATATCGGGAAATTATTACAGTTTTTTATTTTTTTATTTAATTTGATTCCACCATTTTTCTTGTCATGAATATTTTGCAGAGATTCTTCAACCTTTTCTTTGCCTTTGCAGAGATTCTTATTCTCTTCCCCATTTTCTTGTAATTATTGTCTTTGAATTATTACTCTTCATTATTGTCATTGCTCCATTACATTTGCACCATATATTTGTAACTTCATTGCATTTGCTCATAATATAGGCAACAACAAAACAAGTAAGCAACGAACTACATTTTCAAGTTGAAAGGTATAGTCATCTCTCTCTTTTCTTAATTTTTTTTTGTAATTGTAATAGTTATAAATGTAATTATTTACTTTCTTAATTAAGATTATTTTAATTTTATTACTTATTATTAATTTTTTTCTTGATTAATTAACATGTTATTAGTATTAGTACGTAAAATTGGTATATATGTTTATAGTCTATATTTATAATCATGGTTGGTATTAAAGAAGTACATGTTAATTCTAATACTAATGCGAGATAGTAAAAGTACAGTATTAGAATTATTTTTATTAGTACGTAATCATATATTTGAGTTATGTTCTAGAGTTACAACTTAATTTAGTATAGTCTAGCTAATCTACTTGAAAATTTGATATTAATTTTAATATGTTTTTTTTAATCTTAATATGCTTATATCATCTAACATTAATCTGTCATTTTGTAAGGAGTACCTATAAAGTAAATGGCAACCGCATGTGGAAATGGTGAAGGTAGAGCTGAAAATACAAGACTTGATCCAGCATGGAAATATTGTACATCCATTCCTAACAACAAAAATGGAGCTATTTTCAACTATTGTGGTCATTTACTTCAAAGTGGAGGTATTACGCTTTTCAAATATCATTTGAGTCATACAAATCCTAGAAAAAATACAAAAACATGCCCAAATGTGCCACCCGAAGTTAAGCAATAGATTCGTAATATGCTAAAAATGAAATCAATTGCAAAGCAAAGGAAAGATGAAATGTAAAGGATATTAGAGCAGAACTGCGTGATGGCTTAATAGATGAGTACGATGATGATGTGTTCATGTATCCTGCTGACCTTGATCGATCAGAATAAAAATAGCATCGTGCTGCAATGAATGCTTCTAAGGCAAGTGAATGGGAAAGACAACAACAATAGAGTTGGACTAGTAATAAGGGAGGATCTTCAAGTCGAAGTGCGGATACACCTTCTTCCCATTTTCGTCGAACACACAGTATTCGAGAATCGGGGAATGAAGCTCCAGCTGCACCGTCATTATATAAATCACAAGGTGCAAAACAAAGAAAGGTCAAAGAAGTATTTTCTCGTGGCAACCTCAAAGAAAAATTGGGCAGACTAGTGAGCAAGTTTTTTATTTATGATAATTTAGCTCCCAGCAAAGCATCGTCACACCACTTTAAAAATATGATTGCGGGTGTGCAAGAAGTAGGTACAGGAGTGCTCCCACCCACTCCATACGAGATAAAAAATAAATATCTTGATATGGAGTATAAAGAAATGAGTGAGTACGTAGACGCCCAAAAGGAAAAATGGAGTACTTATGGGTGCACGATCATGTCAGATGGATGGACTGGGCCAACAAAGTTATCCATCATAAATTTCATGGGGTATTGTAAAGGGAGAACCGTATTTCTCAAATCAGTTGATTCATCTAACAAAATCAAGGATCATAAATACATATATGGTTTGCTCAAAGATGTGGTGTTGGGGGTTGGGGAGAAGAATGTTGTACAAATAGTTACTGATAATGGGTCAACTTTTGTGAAAGCGGGGAAAAAAACTAATGAGCAGATATAATATGTACTGGACTCCAGATGCTGCCCACTACATCGACTTAATATTCGAGGATATTGGAAAAAGAGAGAGTGTTGCAGAGGTAATTTCAAAGGCTAGAAAATTAACAAACTATATTTATAATCATGGTTGGTTACTTGCATTAATGCTAGAGGTATGTCAAGGAGAGCTTGTACGACCAGGGGCTACACGTCTTGCAACAAATTATATCGCATTGGACAGTCTTGTGAAGAGAAAGACTAACTTGAAGAAGTTGTTTACAAGTGATGAATGGGAAAACAATCGGTTAAGTCAAACTGATTTGGGAATTTTTTTTTTAGAAAGACAGGTTCTTGATAACACATTCTGGGATGATGTACACCATGTAGTTAATTTTTATGAGCCCCTGTATCAGATTCTAAGAGTGGTGGACACCGAGGTGGTTCCAACTATGCCCATATTGTATGACTTAGTTCGTGTTATGAAAGAGAAAGTTAAGGGCTTAAGAGGATCACGTTGGATGCTGAAAATAATTGAGTCCAAGTGGGATCGCACACTCTCTCATCCATTACACGCGGCAGGTAATGCCTATGTTATTTTGCATGAATTTTTTACACTGTACTTTAAATCCATGATACTCTGACGATCGTTTATAATATTTGCAGCTTATTACTTGAATCCGCGATTCCAATATCAGTCAGGAGTTGGTGATGATCCTACATTAATCAAAGCGGTTCATGATGTTTAAAATAAGTTGGACCCAAGCTCTGATGGTATATCTCAATTTGGAAATGAGGTGATATAATTTTTATATTTTATTAAAGTACAAATATTATATTAATTATAATTTCAAGATAAAAACTCATAAAATGGTATTGATAATAAATGTGAAGCTCACATATTTTCGTGATGGAAGAAGGATTTTTTGACCGTGCTGCAATGACTTCTCGAACTACAATGATTCCATGTAAGTTTGTTTGTTATTTTTTTGAAATGAGTTGAATTTAATGCTAAAAAATAGTTTAAACTATGTGTTTTATATTTATTGGCGTTTGACAGCTGAATGTGGTTATGTATGGTCATTCATCACCTATATTGCGAAATTTGCCCATACGGATATCACAAACATCATCATCTTCTGCATGTGAGAGGAACTGGAGCACTTTTGCATTAATACACACTAAGCAACGAAATTGTCTTGAATATCCAAAACTTCACCAACTCGTCTTTTGCTATTACAATATGAAGTTAAGGATAAGAGATTTGGAAGCTGAAAATGATAAGGTATAATTGCTGAAGAAAATGATGAGGAAGAAGACCCATTTTTTCAATGGATCCGACCTGCGCACTTAGATGACAATGAGGAGAATCTTGATCCAAAAGTAGTGAAGATGGCTCGTGATTATGGCATTGATGTGGATCAAGTATTACAACAAGAAGTTGGGCATACTGCTTCTGGTTCAAAAACAGATAGCTCAATTGATGATGGAGGGAATAGTGGAAACAGTGATGATGGAAATGGTGGAAGCGATGGTGGAAATGATGGTGGAAATGATGGTGGAAATGATTGTGGAAATGGCGATTTTTCAAACTAGGTGTTATTAAGTCCATTCACCGGTGAGGCCGATTTCACTCATGCAACACAAGATATGGACCATGGAAGCAGAGCATGTGGTCCAGGGATAGGAGTTTACAGTTTGATTGGAATACTCAAAATGTTTTTCATCGCCCACCTCCTCAAATGTCCTATGGAGGTCAAAATGTGTATCAACAAAATACTTGGGTCATGACACAATATCTAATCCATGGTGAAGCAGTTGGAAGAGATAGAGAAACATATGAATGACATGTGCATAATTATATTAATGAGTACTTTAATGTGATGAGTTGGTACCAATATTGTTTGGATAGAGATGACATTCCATCTTCTATTTTTGAACCTCATAGGTCATCATTTTGGTACTAATTATATTTTTATCATGTAATTTTAGTCATTTTATATTGTATTATGTATTGCATTGCCAGATGTTTTTCGATACAGTGTTTATGTAGTGTATTGCTAATATTTTTTATTTAAACATTTCATTTTGTTGTGATTTTAAATGAAATGTATGCATAATTGTGTGTTATAATAACCTATAAAATTTCATGTCAAATTTCCAATTTTTAACATAATTTCCGTCATTTTTCTAATTTTTTTGCGATATCGATATGCGATATCAATATATCCATCGATATATCCATAAAATTAAGGGTGCGATATTACTTGCGATATCGATATATTCATCCTTGATCGAAACAAAACTTTAATTAGTTACACAGATGTATGATATTTATTTTTGTTAATATGGTCACAATTAATTGCACACTTTTAGTATATTGTTACTTATATATTGGTTGGTGAAGCATATTGATGAACTTTTGAGTTTGGTCATTCAGAAATCGAAATTGTGGCTAGTGTTTTTTTGCAAGATTGAATCATCACTGAACTCAATTTTTGAGGTTAGTACAATAAAGTATTATTTATAAAAAAATATTATATAGTTAATTATATAACTATTTAACTATCTTGTTTTAAATAGAGCAGCTTAAAATGATACTACAGACCGTTTGAAAAAAAATTCTAAAGTCATGCCATGAAGAAATTGTGGTGGACTTATCTAATTATATTTTCACTCCAAAACACAGTCGTATTCGCAATAGGCTTCTGTACTGCACATTGTGCATGTGAATTTAGTTATCATTTACTTTAATCGACAGTGTATTGTCACATGTGTTTTATAGAGTATAGTTGTTGATAAAGTCAACATTGTGCATGTGAACTGGATTGATCTACATAGATGAGTACATGTCTATATAATGGAACACTCGCTAGCATCAAAGTTATTATATTCAATTTTTATTGTTGTGCTTAATTCTCATTAATATTAAATAATTCAATTTATCTCTGAATTCTTTTTTGCCATAAAAAATAGATATATCTCATTTCGATTCCTATCATACAACAATGTTGAAAAAACTCATTCTCTTTCTTCCAAAATATATAATAAAGCCATTAAAACACTTCACTTTGCATATCACAAAAAATATTCCACTTGCTGAGTACTATATATCAATATCAAGAGCAAAGGAGGACGAATTAACCTCCAGATTTTGGGTAGGAGAAGCAACTTCTTCAATCTTAAGTTAAGATGTGATTTCTAAAGCCCTAGGCGATTTTTGAAGTTAGCATATTGTGTAGGGGAAATCAATTTTTTTTGAAGCCCTAGACAATCCTGAAGTTAACAAGCTCTATATCTTCATACTTGGCAATTTTTCTGAGATTGACGGACATAAACCTTGCTTCGAAGAATGACGTTTTTTATAAAGACAGACAATAGAAATTTATTTTCTCAAGATTACTAATAAATGAACAATGTAAAAATTTATTTTCTTAAGAAATTATCCATCCAAGATTTTCGATAAAGAGCGACGATGAAAATAGATGACCAATGTGGGACTTTGTTTAAAATATGTGTGTGACATTACAGAAATATATATTTAAAATTATATTATTGAATTCATGCATGGAGAATTACTAGTTGTTATTACAAAAGTGAGCATACATGAATGTAATATTAATTTCAGTATCCTCGAAAGCTCTTTGTTTTATTTTGTCCATACAAACGAAAGAGACTAAAAGCAGAAATAGCGGAGAGAAGGACCATGGATAGGCTAAGAAGCACCGCGGCGGCTATGCCCTCCCCAATTTGGTTGCAGAATTTGGTGTACATATCACAAATCTTCATCCATTGCAACTCTGTCTGCCCCAACTTTGCCAGTGCCGCCGATTGTGACGCCGCCGTCGTCGCTGCTACAGTCAAGTACGCCATTACCTGAAATCACATTCAATATACCCAAATTATAAAGGAACTGAAGGAAATCGACACATATAAAATTAAGAAAAAATCCAAAGTTAGACAAAAGTATTTAATATTTTTTGGAAAATCAAAAGCCCATAGATATTTTGCAACATCTGTATTTTTCTAAAACAAATTTAAAGTGAAGTGGAAGGAGTAATTTAACTCCATCCAAGCCATTTTGTTTATAGTCTCACACAAACTAAAAAAAGTCATTAAGTGTAATGTGTCATTTTTATCGTTTTATTTACATATATATGGTCTTATAAAAAATACTCTCTCCGTCCTGCAATTACTTGAACACTTGCCTTATTTGGACGTCTTAATATTACTTAAATATTCCCAAAATAAAAATAAATATAATATTTTTAATACACTCACAACTCCCTTATTTTATTCCACTAAAACCCACTTTACTTGATTTGCATGCCATTTTTTGTGTTCAAGTCCTCATGGGAGGAAGGGAGTATATTATTATAAAAATAAATATACAGTAAAATTGATATATAATATTTAATTCTCTTAAATTAATGCAAAACGACCGTTATTTTGGGACAATTTTTTTTAGAAAGGCAAATAAAATGGAACAAATTTAGTATATTTCTTTTAGGTATTAAGTATTAACCCATTTATAATCAGATATTTTGCAATTAAAAATTATTGGTTTTTATAATTTACTGCTTACCTGATCTCCTGAGAAAATGGCCCAGGCCAAGGGCTTATTGAAAACGACATTTCCTCTGATCATACTCACAACACACCTCAACACTTGCCCCATTGAATACGCTGCGGCTAACCCATTCGCTAACACCATCAAACTGCAATCATCCAAATTTAATTAAATTCCTCATTAATATACTGCAATCATCCAAATTTAATTAAATTCCTCATTAATATCCGCACTCCTATGAACCAAGTTTATATATAAATTTTATTACTGTTATATGTAAAAATTATCACTATTATGCATAAAAAAATTTACTATTTAAAAATATAAAATATTTTTTAAATTGTGAGATTTTTTTTTGCATAACAATAATAATTTTTATGTATAACAGTGTTACTAAAAAAATTCTACACCATTATGAGTTAAAATTTAATTTATTTCGAATTTTTCAACCCAAGATCCTGATTGACTATGCTACGATTTTTAATTTAATCTCATAATTTATCAATTGACCCGGTTTTTATCATATTATTACCAGAAAATCAGAAAAGACGTCATATGGTTTAACCTTTTTTGCACTATATATATACAACGTCTTTTCTAATTTTCCGGAGACCAACATTAATTGGACTATGATAAATTATGAAATGAAATAAAAAATTCCAAATATTTTGGACTTACATAAGTGCTTTCATATCTGTAAATTTGGCCTCCTTTCTAATAGTGAATATCTCCTTAACTTGAGTATCCGTTCCCACAAGAAGAGCAGCCAAAATCGCCAAAGCACAAATCACACACCTTAAAACTACCTCTGCAATCCTGACCCTCCGATCAATCACCTTCAGATTGCTCCCGTGGTACACCGGAACATTCCCCGGACTCACTCCCACCCCCAAATAACTCATCTTCACTATAAAACAGTGTACACCTTGTTATCACCTACTTACTAATTTCCACTACTTATATAGACCCCCCTAAATAATTTTTTTTAAAGAAAATTCCAAGGTTATTAATGACGTAAGCCAGATGGAGACCATGCAGAGTGTATCAGGACATGTGGAGAGAGAGTTTTTGTGGGACATTTATGGAGGATTAAATGTGACCCATCTAGATATTAAATGAGGATCAGTTGTGTAAAGGCATTTACGTACGCGTAGGATTTAGGACTTTTTTTTTATTTTTTTTTTGGGAATGTGCAATAGACGTTTGTAGTCCCGAGAGAAATTTAAATTTAATTTAAATTTTATGGGTTTGTTAGTATATGTCAATTGACATTAAAGAGGGTGTTGCGAAATGGTAACCCACTCCACCTTGCGCTATGATTTTAATTCGTCTGCATGCATGTAGTGTACAACTGTACAATTCAACGGATCACGATTCTTTTCCCATCTATATATGCTTGTGTTCATACGTCTGATATTAAATCATGCATTTTTTTATGGTGATTAAAGGACATTTAGGTTTGAGTTAGGGGCATAAATCAATTTGTCGAGATAGGGAAGCTTCAAGATTCTTTAATTGGATCGGTTATGAGAATAAGTATGGGGTTGTGGTCTTAATTATGAGAATAAAAAGATAGATCAATTTTGAAGTCTCGCGTGAGGTGCATATGCTTATTTCGGATAAATTTCGGCGAGATTTTAAAAATTTTGATAGAAAATGATAGAAATTGACACATTCAAGACTAAAATTGAAAAAGTTAAATAATTAAAAATTAAATTATCCGAAGTTACATGACTAAAAATGATATTTTCTCTTATATTTTTTTCCATACAAAATAAAAAATGTCATTGAATAACAATTAGTGTAAGTGTATGTGTAATGTAGGGATTTAAACCATTATCGTCTCATGAATTTTTATCTCTATAATGGTTGTTGGAAAATATTAGAAAATTCAATAATCAAAATAAGACAAGGAAAAGATAAAAACGAAGATCAAAGGAAAAACACTTGAGGCGTGCTTGAAATGCACTGTCCTTATGGATTTACACTTAGCAATCCCCAAGGATTCAACAAGTCTTCTAGGATAAACCTAGGATCAGGAGCAACAGAATAATAAACCCAGCAAAAGGAATAGAAGAAGAATAAGAATTTACGCAGTGTTTTTTTCTGTCATCTGTTCTCAATAAACACTCTATTATATATAAAATAAAGCTGCAAGTAAAACGGTTTTTTGACCACCTTAAGAATAGGAACAGACTCATAGTGGTTTTAATTAAAAGATAAGCACGGTTATATTTGTTGAGAAGAAATAGGAAACAAACTTGGTGGATAAGTTTTGATAATTAATATATTTTTGAAATACTTTAAATAATAAATTTACAACAATCTCCACCTATTTCAAAAATATTTATAAAATCAATTATAAAGTCTCGAGGAAGAAGATTTATAAAATGCCAAAATAAAATAAAAACAGCTGGGTATCACAGGACTATGTAATGCATCGAATCTGGTGTCTTTTGGACTATGAACCAGACCTAGAAGAGATAAGGTATAAATTACTAAGCATTGGTGAAGCATATAGCTTCTATGAACCAATAACTTATTGTTGTAACTTAAATTGCTATCCATCACATTACATGTGTTTATTTTGTTGCTCAACGCGGTTGTGCGCGAATAGGCCATGCGCTTGTCTGGTTATTCATGAGTGCTCTAGAGACTTAGTCACTGTCTCATAGGAGCGGCCCCACTCCATACTCATATAGGTGAGTTCATCAAAGTATATTCTGCAAATAATATACCACCCATAAGAGCTATGACTCATTAAAAGCTTTTAGCTTATCCTCCCAATTTGCAGTAAAGCACCACACTTATTTTAGAAATCATTTGCTTTAAAGCACTACACATTTAGGAAGGAATATAAATTAAGGTGCTAGCAGAACTAACAAGTGGCTTGTTATTACCCATATGAACCTTATTCATGGGATCTCCAATCACAAAGGTTGGGTTCCCACCACTGTTAATTTTCAATTGGCTTGTCCTATTCCTCTTCAATTAAGACTAGTCAAATCATTTCATCTTCTACCAGCTGGTTAACCACTTCATTTCGTATACGAATATGTCTATTTTACCATTGAAAGTTTTATTCTTAGCAATGGTTATTGCTTCTTAGCAATCACAAAGCATCGACAACAGAGTGTCTGTTTCTCATCTAATTGAAATACAAGCTAAGCAATTTCTTAGCTTCATGGCCTCATTGCTAGACAATTTCAGAGTATAAAACTCTGACATCATAGTATGTTTAACAATTATAGTTTGTGCATCAAATTCTCAATAATTTGTGCAAACTCAAATTGAGCCACAAGATCACCTTGATATACACAACTATATTCTTCAAGAGAAGTAAAGTCACTAGATAATAAACTTGATCATATCACTCATGCCACTTATATAAATCTCATAATCTAAATCTCTTTTTAAAAATTCTTTAGACGTCCATTTGATGAATAAAACTTTTTTTTTTTAAAGAAAACAATTTAATTAAACCTTGAATGGACGAAATTATAGACATTTGTCAAACAATGTCAAAAAGAATAAAAGTTTTATTTTGAATAAAACTATTTTGAAAATCCATTCACAACCAATAGGTTTATAACCAGATGATAAATCATTTAAAAAGCATGTCTCAAAATTGTTTAAATACTGGATTTTCAATAGAAATAATCTTGCAAAAAATTGAATCATTTGAAATAATATGATTTGAAAAATTTCGCGAATCCTTCTAAAACAAGGTAAATATAAAAAAATCATTTGCAAACATTCTTTTCACTCAATTAAATGATCAACTCTATTGTGGTGCATGAGAAATTAGCTCATCATTCAAAAGAATACAAGTACAAATAATACTATTTGTATCAACAATAGTATTAACACCCAACACATCACTTCTCAACATTATAAATCTATAAGCGTACCAAGCTCAAGAAAACCAGTAAACATGGAATCATATATTTAGAGTTGGAAATTCTCACACTTTTAAACATTAATTTCCTCTTTCAATAATTAAACATGTATGAACCATGTAATATGCATAAACATTCCTAAACAAAGTTGGACATTGCATCTCAAAACTGCAAGCGTAAATAATATGCAACATAAAAACTTTAATCCTTTTAAGACACACGTCTTCTGCAGGCGATACGTGCAAAATATAAAAGCTGATTTTAAAGCTCAATCCCTTTTACACTTGAATCACAATTAATTTGTTTAAGCGTATCAAGGACATTGGATAACAAGATTAAAAAACTAAAATTGGGAACAATGATTCTTTGCACGCAGTGAATCAAATTTAAATCTAAAAAAAAGTAACACAAGAGATCTCACAAAATTAATTTGTATTGTTATCTTCAAACAAATCATAGTTATTCTTAAATATCTAATAATAATAAAACAATTCACAAATTATTCATTCAATAACTAACCTGATTTGTTCTAACGCAGTAACTATCTTGATTTTCCTTATCAGGGGGTTCAGGGTAATAGCCACGCTCCCAAATCTTCCTTGTTATCTCCGTCTGAAGATGGCGCATATTTTAACCACACCAAGTGCTCGACAGAAGGCCTGAAAGAAACTTTGGCATGGCTATTAGAACTAAACCCACAAAATAATGAATTTCTTGCCGAAATTGCTTCTCTAAGTTCAACATTCCAAGGTTTGAAGAAATTTATCAAATGGGTTCTCAGAAAGAGAACAAAACGAAACCCCCAGAGGCTGTTTCTTCGAATTCAATTGATTACAGATTCTTAAATCGCAAAGAAAAAAGGGGCTTTCATTTTTTAAGAAATTCGAATTAAGATTGGAATAACCCAATCAACAAGAAATGATCAGAGAGAGAAAAGGAATTCTTGAGTTGACATGAGCAAGACTCGTGCTCGCAGAAAAAGGGGGATATAATAAATCTGAGAATCAACCCTAATACAAGCAAAAAAGGCGCAACTTTTGTTGGGTTTTCTTGATCAAAAAATTGAAATGGCGTTTTGGCAAATTTGGATTGAAGGAGGAGACGGTGGGGTGGGCCGTAGGCTACACTTTTTGAAATCAAAACATGAATGATATTTGGTGATTGTAAATCCTTAAGATTGTTGGAAAATATTAGAAAATTCAATAATCAAAATAAGACAAGGAAAAGATAAAAACGAAGATCAAAGGAAAAACACTTGAGGCGTGCTTGAAATGCACTGTCCTTAAGGATTTACACTTAGCAATCCCCCAGGATTCAACAAGTCTTCTAGGATAAACCTAGGATCAGGAGCAACAGAATAATAAACCCAGCAAAAGGAATAGAAGAAGAAAAAGAATTTACGCAGTGTTTTTTTCTGTCATATGTTCTCAATAAACACTCTATTATATATAAAATAAAGCTGCAAGTAAAACGGTTTTTTGACCACCTTAAGAATAGGAACAGACTCATAGTGGTTTTAATTAAAAGATAAGCACAGTTATATTTGTTGGGAAGAAATAGGAAACAAACTTGGTGGATAAGTTTTGATAATTAATATATTTTTGAAATACTTTAAATAATAAATTTACAACAATGGTTTCATAATTATCTGATTTAGTCTCGTATATATTTAAATTTAGCCAAATCAATCTGAAATAGTTGGAAAACGTTTAAAACAACGTCATTCTGTCATGTGCCGATTACTTGCTCCTTCTTTCCGTCGAAAACTATTGATTGACGTTTTTTTTTCACATGTGACACAATGAATGTGTTTAACCATTAAATAAAATATGAAATTTCAAATTAATTACAGAATATTAAATAGTAAAATTAAAGATAATATTAAAAAAATTAAATTTTAAAAAAAGTAAAAATTACTTCTTATTAGACGCTCCGTACGCATAGCCTCTCGGGAGTTGATTTACGAGGTCAAAATTAGTTTAAAGGTTTGCTGATGACAACCTTATGTTCTTTAAAACCAACAAGGAGGACGTTTCAGACTGTTAAGAAATGTTTGAAAGATTATGAGAAGGCCTCTGGACAGCTTATCAATTTCGATAAATCAGCAATTACGCTTAGCAAAAACACTTGCCCGGGCAATATTGAGTTCACAAAGGAATGTCTCCATATTCAAGTCTGTCAGGGTCACGACATCTACCCTGGTCTACCTACCTTTACAGTCCAAAATAAGCGTCTTCAATTTGGGTACCTGAGGGACAGGGTCTCTAAGAGGCTAGAGTGTTGGAAAAATCAATTCTTCTCAGATGGAGGAAGGGAAGTCCTCCTTAAATCGGTAATCCAAGCCATTCCTACTTATGCAATTTCATGTTTCAGAATACCCACCACTCTTTGTGGGGATATTGAATCTATGTGTGCTAGATTCTGGTGGGGTGGCAATGAATCAGAACGAAAAGTACATTGGAAAGACTGGAAGAAGCTTACCAAACCTAAGACTGAAGGAGGAATGGGATTTAGAGACCTGGTTACCTTTAAAAAAGCTCTACTTGCCAAGCAGATCTGGAGGATTATCCTATACCCGGATTCATTGGTGACTAGGGTCCTCAAAGCCAGATATTTCAAACACACTGATATTATGGAAGCTTCGGTTGGATCGAACCCCTCTTACATTTGGCGCTCGTTGATGTGGAGTAAATCGGCCTCTCCAACGGTCTCTATTAGAAGATTGCTAATGGGAAGGATATTCACGCGAGAAATGATAAATGGATCACGGACCTTGCAAAAGGAAAAATCACTTCATATACCACCTACGACAGTAGCGTTACTGTTCATGAACTTATTACACCGGATCATACTTGGGATGTCCCTAAGCTCGATAGCCTCTTCCTCACTTACGAAGTTGATGCCATCAGGAAAATCCCTATTGATCACCATAGCCCCAAGGACTCGAGGTTCTGGATCTACAACAAGAAAGGTCTATATACAGTGAAAATAACCTACTGGAAGGCTCTCTCAAATTCCTATTGCCAAGAGGACGGGGGGATATGCTCTTCCAGCGCAATCCCTCATATTTGGTCCAAAATCTGGAGATTGAACCTCCCACTGAAAGTCAAGATCTTCCTATGGAAGGCAGCACACGAAGCGATTGCCTCAGAAGCAAATTTGGCCACTCACCACGTGTCTTGCCCACCCAGGTGCGTTCTTTGCGGGTTTCATTGGGCTGATACTATTCATGCTATATTTTCTTGTCAGGGGGTCAAAGAGGCGTGAAAATACACGGAGTGGTGGACCCTTATCAAAGAGTTATGTAAAGATTCCACGGATAGCCTGACCATTTATTGCATCAAAACAATGAAGGATGCTGACCTGGAGAAATTTGCAATAAAGATGTGGGGTGTATGGAAAGAGAGATGCGACATCGCACACAAAAAACGAGTACAGCCGTCGGGGGCACTCCTAGGACACTTGCTACATGGACGGATGCTTATCTGGATCAATACCATAATGAAATGAGCAAACTCTCCCAACGACTTTCTATTCCCACCAAGATACCCCGACCTCCTCCGAATAACATGAATAATGAATATTGGTCCTTGAATGTCGATGCGGTGTACAACGAACCCACTCTTACCTTTGCCATTGGTTTCTACATCAAGGATCAGGATGGGAAACCCCGAGCGGCTGGGTGCCATAAGATTTCTCCACCTGGATTCGTAATGACTGCAGAAATTACGGAGCTGGCAGAGGGCCTATCCTTTTATTTGGACAGGTTTCAAGAACCGATCAAGATCTTCTCGGACTGCATTGATGCCATTCAAGCGCTTACCTCAGACTCCATCTATAAGGGATATGAAGAAAACTTAATTATTGGGACCCGTAAGCTCAAACTACGCACCTCAATGAAAGATTTTTGGTACTGCCCTCGATCGGATAATACAGCGGCACACAACCTTGCACAGCTGGCTACTAAATCTCCCCTCCCTCACGCCTGGGTGGGTGAAGATATTCCAAGGCATATTTGTCTCTAGCTCAGGATCACCTTTCCTTGTATTAGACTACGAGGTTTCAAAAAAAAATTAGTTTAAAGGAGGTCGCTCTGCATGCCAGAGAGGCAGATATGTTTAAGTAAAAAGGTCAAGTTTTGTATTCATTCAAGTGCACTCATAGTGAATTTTAGAATTGTGCAACTTATTTTACTGAAAGGTGTAATTTTTTTACGCTAAATCGTGCAAATATTAATATGAAAAAATAATTGCACGATTCGATGTAAGAAAGTTGCGATTTTAAATTAAGTTGCACGGTTCTAAAATGCACTATGAGTGCACGACCCTGGATGCACATGATACCCGCTCAAATAAAAACTAAATGAATTTCATAAATTTAGTTATTTTAACAATTTTGAAGAACATACATATTTTTTTACTATCTATAACAGTACGTCGTAAAAAACTAATTCTTTTTTTGAATTCACGCATTCACTATGTTTCAATTATACTAGTCCATGTTTCATTTCATATAATTTTTAGTTAAATTTAATCTGCATATTTTAATTATATTTGTCTGCATTCACTTCTATACCGAGTTGCTCTATACCATTGGTGCAATATGGTTTGACTCATTAAATATATGTTATCATGATTTTATTAATTTTTCATTTCCGCCAAAATTCTATAAAAATTAAATTAAAATATGACTTGGTTTTATTTAGAAATTAATTATAGTATATTTTAGTTACTCAAATTGGATTCGTGTTGTACATGAGTTGATTTATTTAATATTTGCATGTTAAATTATTTACTATATTTGGAATGTACCGATAGACATGCTCACGGTTTCGGAATCGCCGGTTCCGGTTCCGAACCGGCGGTTCTAAAATTCTGGGAGGGGGAACCGGAACAGAACCGTGGCCAAGGCGGTTTCGATTCGGTTCTCGAACCGGCGGTTCCGGTTCCGAACCGCCGGTTCGGCCGGTTTTATTTATTTTTTCTTTTTTTTTCATATATTTTTTCTTGCGTTTCTTAGTTTTTTGGATCTAAAATTTGAAGGAATGTATAGATAGATCATGAAATTGGACATTGTTATTGTTAATATGAGAATTTAAATTGAAGATTACATTAATAATTGAACTATTACAAATTAGTAGCTATTACAAAGTAATTGAACTATTACAAATTAGTAATTCTAACTTAAAATAAGCTAGTAATCTACTGTTACAAATTAATTGAACTATTACAAATTTACAAATTACAAAGTGAACTATATCGAATTAGTAATTACAATTACAACTTAAAATTTTAAACTTTACAAAATAAATTTGGGGGAGGGGGGGATTTAAAGAAATTGGACTTGCGCTTAAATTTAAGAAATAAACTTAGAAATTCTAAGTTTGAAACTTAAAATTAAGTTGCCTACGTATCCAAATAGGAATCAAAGTCCACGTAGTTCTCTTACCTCAAACTTACCTCGTTGATTTGGATCGATTCGATTCTTCATGCATCACTTCCGGTGGTAGTTTCTTCGGAGCTATCTTGATCATCATTATCAATTAATTCTTGACTTCTCTTTTCGGCTCTTACCCAATCATCAAGCAAGCATTGGTTTTCCACGTTTTCAACGGTCATATTCGATCTCGTTGCATCCAAAGTGTAGCCTCCCAAACTAAAAGCTTGTTCAACGGCAACGGTTGAGGCGGGAGATGCAAAAATTTCTCTTGCTAGCATTGACAATATTGGATAGATATTTTTTATCCTCGACCACCACTTTAGTATATTAAAAGTAGTGTTGTCTTCATCTTCATCAAGCCGAACAAATGTAGATGATAAATAATGATCAAGTTCGTAATAAGGGTTAGAAGTAGACCTTGGACGTTTTTAAGAACGCTCATCATAAAAACCCGTTAATATATCTTCATCTTGACTCATAGAAGAGCCACCACCAAAATTTGCTTATAAACCGGGACCACTATATTCTCTAAATAAAGACAATAAAATAACTTTAATCCGATTACCAATCTCTTCCGGATTATGATATACATCATCTTCACCCATGACCATATGTCTATTAGGAAATAAATAATTATAATACATATTTAACAACATTATTAATTCGTCCAATCTTACTCTAGGATCAAACACTTTAGCAACCAAGAATAAATCGGGAATATTTGTAAAATATTTTTTCCATTTTTGCATCATAGAGAAAGTAGCACCACTTAATAAAGGATTTATAATATTTTCATTTAACACATGAGAAACTTTAATACAATAATCAAGCGCTAAATTACTAGTAGGATAATAAACACCGGATAACACTTTTGTGGAATCATTAAAAATTCCCAAAATTTTACACAAAGAAGTGCATGAATCTCAATATTGAGGATATAAACGAATACCATAATTTTCTTGAGTAAAAAATGTACATAAAACGTCTTTATAATCCATAGACTCCTTTAACAATTTATACGTGGAATTCCAACGAGTTGACACATCAAGAGAAAAATTTTTGGGATGCATATTGTATGTTCTACAAAAAACTTTTTATTTTTTCAACAATTTTGAATGTCTCGACATATAATAAATAGAGGATCTAATAGGACCAACTTGTTCTTTCAAAGCATCTAAACCATCTTGAACACATAAATTTAAAATATGACACATACATCTAACATGCAAAAATTTTCCACCAAGATATGATTGACAAATATTTGTAAGATCTTCAATAGTAGCCGTATTTGCATTAGCATTATCAAAACCAATAGAAAATATTTTTTTAGTAAGAGCATACTCATTTAAAATATCATGCAATTTATCTCTAATATTAACGACATTGTGTTCCGTATCAAAATCTCTATAAGCAATCAATCTTTTGTTAAGAGTCCACGAATCATCAATCCAAGTGCATGTAACTCCTATATAACTATACTTTTGAAAATTATCACTCCAAATATCCGCACATATACAAACTTTAACATTTAAATCGGCAAATAGATTAATCAAAGCATATTTATACTCATAAACAACTTTAGCAACATCACGAGTAGTAGTATGACGTGAAACTTTTTTTGCCGCGGGTTGAAAACCAAGGTTAACAAAATCATTCCAAAAGGGATTATCGGCAAATTGAAAAGGAAGGTGTTGTGTGCACACAAATTTAGCTAACAATTTTCTATATTTCATTTGATCAAATGTAAATAGAGAAGTGGGGTTACTTACCTCGCCTTGAACTCCACCACCGCCACCGGTTGACGTAAATCCACGAAATTGTGCTTGGTTTGAACTAATTCTAACTCTATCCGGGTGAATTTTTTTCAAATGCTTCTCGAATGTCCCATATCCCTCTCCTTTGACAAAAGAATATATTTTCTCACAATAGTTGCAATGAACTTTAATAGTACCATCCTCGTTGATCACTTTATTAAAGTGACGTGCAAAAATATCCGACTTAAGTTGAGCTTGACTTGGAGTTGGGGTTGGAGTTGGCTCGGCATTGGAGTCGGTTGGGTGGTTTTGACTTTCTTGAGTAGGACGTCGTGGATCTCGTGGTATAGCATCATCTTCAAGAGGATTCTCATAACCGGGACCAAGTGTGGCATCAATATCATCTAAACTCCACTCGATCATTGCCCGGTGCCGGTGGGCATGGAAGACTTAAGCGGAAGAGGTGGAAGAAGCTTTGCCTTTACCCTTACCCTTGCTTTGATGGCTTGCCATAATATGTAAGTGTATATGTAAATAATAAATAGTGTAGTGTAATATACTAATATGTAGTATAGTAGTATAGTGTAATATATAATGTATATAATATATAGTGTAGTATAATATGTAGTGTAGTATAATATATAGTTTAGTGTAATATACTAATATATAAATTATAGTGTAGTGTAGTGTATGTAATATGTAAGTAATGTAAATAATAGGTAAATAATAAACTTTTAGAATTGAGTGAGAGTTGAGAGAGATGAGAAGAAAGTAATGAGTTGAATCACTTTGGGGTGAATTTTGGAGTGGAATGAGGTGGTATTTATAGATGAAATCTTGAAAAAACTAAAAAAAAAAAAAAAAAAACGGTCGAAAACCGCCGGTTCGAACCGGAACCAGCGGTTCCATGGTTCGAACCGGCGGTTCTAGTAACGGCTATTTAATCTCAGCCGTTGGATCTCAACGACTCTTTAATCTGGGCCGTTGGATCTCAACGGCTCTTTAATCTGGGCCGTTGAATCTCAAAGGCTAGAATTTTCAAATTGGAGGCGGTTTCCGGTTCGAACCGGCAGTTTCGGCGAATAACCGCCTGTTCCAGTTCGAACAGACGGTTCCCGGTTCTGGTTTTGCTAGAACTGGAACCGAACCGTGTGTTTTATGGTTTCGGTTCGGTTCCGGAACCGGAACCGCAGAACCGACGGTTCCAAAACCGGTGGTTCCGTTTTGAACCGGCGGTTCCGGTTCGGTTTGAGCATGCCTATGTACCGACCATGCACCGAGCGTCTTTGACTATTTGGTATGAAGAGATTGGAAGATTCAGTAAATTACGGAGTGGTCCTCTTGAAACTAGATATGTACTGACCATTCCACTTTCTTCATCTCTCACCAGTCCTCACCACCTTTATACTTTTCCACCTAGCTCCCACAGTAGTCAATTGTGTACAAGGCATTAAATATTGCATAATTAATAGAATCTGCTATCATTAAAAGTAAAAAAAAATATATACAGATTCACCTCGAGGTAAATAGTTCGAGTAAAAGAATACTCCATGCGGTTTCTAATTATTCTTGCAGTTTTAATCACTTTTTCGCCATGTTGATGAATAATGATTACCATAATTTGTGTGAGATCGTGTTTCACGTATTGTGTTCCATGCTATTGAAAAAAAAATACACTCCCTCCGTCGTCCGGTATAAGTTTCCTCTTTCTTGTATTTTAATTAAGGAATAATAATAAAATAATAAAAATAAAGGATCATTTTAGATATTGGAAGAGAGGAAAAAATATGTGGAGTAATGAGTGGAGTAGTAAATGACATTTTTTTGTAATATTATGTGAAAAGTAAGTATAAAAATTATGAATAGTGGAGTTACTCTTTCAATTTATGAAATGTGAAACTTATAATGAGACGGATAGAAAAGGAAAGTGACACAAATACAGAATTAGGCTTTGCACAACGGTTAATTTACACCTTAGACAGCGGTTATAAAGGTTGTCCAAGTGACAACTGTCTAAGTTCAGACAACTGTTAAAAAACCGCTGTCCAAAATTGATACTGACATTTTTTGTAATATTATGTGAAAAGTAAGAATAAAAATTATGAATAGTGGAGTTACTCTTTCAATTTATGAAATGTGTAGAAAAGGAAAGTGACACAAATACAGAATTAAGCTTTGCACAACGGTTAATTTACACCTTAGATAGCGGTTATAAAGGTTGTCCAAGTGACAGCTGTCTAAGTTCAGACACCTGTTAAAAAATCGTTGTCCAAAATTGATACTTAGACAGTGGTTTTTAACCGCTATTCAAATTGATACTTGGACAGCGGTTTTCAACCGTTGTCCTTAATATTGGACAACGGTTATTAACCGCTGTCTAATATATATATATATATTTTTTTTTTCTTCACTTTAGAATGCGGTTAAAAACCGCATTCCAAGACCTTAATTTTTTTTTATATTTTAAAAATCCTGTTTATACAAAATCAAAATCAAACCTATACCAGTATAATATATATACGTCAAACATTAAATAAATAAACATACACATCAATTAAATACACCAAAAGCATGAAATATCATCACAAATATATAAGTTAATTACATGCTATCAAAAGTTATTATAATATAGAATACAAGAATCGATTGTAAAAATACCCCGTACAATCTCTTTTCCATTTCTCCATTCTTTTGTTGGAGTAAGAATGGAGCGGACGTTCATAGACAAACTGCAAACAACGATCAATCAATATAGTTAGATAGTATGAATTTTTATTCAATCAATAATAATTTAAATAAATCGATAAATCGACTTACATTGTAAGGAATGGTCGTTCGAGAAGTGCTACATTATATCTTCAATGTAGTAGCACACAAAATGTCCACAGTGGTTATCATCTTGCTGCCTCGGAACCTGTTGATTAGCAATTATAATAACGTATTACAATTATAATTATTTTATATTAATTTGAAAATTTTCTAAAGTAAATTTACCTTAATGTTTGTCCAGTTCACTTTATTGAGAGATCTTGAGCCTTTACTCGGAAGACGACTCCGATACATCGTCATCACACCATTATTATTATAATTAAACATTAAAATAGATTACATATGCATAATTTTAAAAGTAAAACAAATCATTATATTAGAATATTAAAAATTATCTTACGCTTCCATATATGACATGAGATCAGGGTGATTTGAAACAACCCCATCCACAGCTGGGTCCGTAAAATACACAAATAATGTATTCATGTTTATGGCGACCAACACTCAATGGTTCCTATATTATATTAAGAATATTAAAATTAACTGCATGTTTATATGAATACAAATTTTAATTAAATATTTATTGTACTCACCCCACATTTGTTGGCAAAAAAACGAGATAGTCTCTCCCAGTATAATTCAGCATATGTGCAACCATCCCCTCCATGGACTGTGTCTTATCACTCAAGAAGCAACACATTTGGGGGAGACGAAGGAATACATTGCACCTGCCTCGGCATCTCTGGAGAGATA
The DNA here is from genome assembly GCA_037126765.1 of Stenogyne calaminthoides. NCBI lineage: Eukaryota > Viridiplantae > Streptophyta > Magnoliopsida > Lamiales > Lamiaceae > Stenogyne > Stenogyne calaminthoides. The sequence continues at coordinate 8,799,989 of JBBCBC010000026.1, forward strand.
TCTTTCACCCAAATACCTTTAACCAACATACGCTAATTAATATTTAATAAAAAAATTAAACTAAATAGGAAGCAAATACTGAGAATTAGTAAACACATACATGAGGTAAAAAGTCATGGTAGTTGCACTCAACCACTGGCCGCGTAAGACTTTAATCACATGCTCCCGATCGATCCATTCATCAAAAGCACTCCGATGAAAGTGAGCAAGTATGGGAACTGTGACGACATTGAAAGTAGGGGACGTTACTAGCATGCTCACTGTAGTCTGTAGAGTGATGTCGTAATCTAAGTCTCCTAGCAAGGGATAACCAAATAGCCGTCTGCGCGCACTAGCAGTGGAGTCCCACGTTCTCTCCCTCTCACTGTCTGCGACATCCCTTGATTTATGTTTAGCCTTTTGTGGAGTCGGCAGTTTCTACAATCAATTTGCAACATTATTTAGAACAAAAAATAAGATAATGAACTTTAATAACATATATTTTACCTTCTTGGTGAGAGAGGCCAAGTTGCTCGGCCATTCGAGGAAGTGCCCGACCGCTATTCCGACTGTGATGACATCATCTATTGGTTTCGGCACCGGTGAATCCTCTTGTCCGAGTACGGGTACATCGAGCGTGACCCTCACAAAACCAGGAGTGAGGGGACGACCATGAATCATTCCATTGGAGCTATTGTGCAACATTCCTGTGGCCACCAACCTAGTAGGATCCTCCAAATAAAGGTAGCAAATGGTCAGGTGGTTGTTCGAAGAAGATATTAGTTAGAAAATTTTAATATACTAGTCTTTACTTAAAATAAATGTGAGACACATCTGATACCTGAGAGACATTTTGAAGTGGATCATCGAAGTCGTCCCTAGCATCAGCGGAAAACATAGCATCAGCGGCACTATTTTCACAGCTTGCTCCACTCGACGACACCCTGTGACTCGATCTTCTCTGAGAACTCAAAAGTTCCACCTTTTTAGCCAACATGGCAACCTAATCCGAAATTCTACCCACCATATGCATGGCCGCAAGACCATACGCCATTGCCAATGATGTCTTCGTCACACCATATCCACTACTCCGTGTACGGCCGGGATACTCCTGACAACCTATAGCCGGTGCAAGCAGATCATCAGTACCGATAATACGGAGATTGTCGGGCATCATGGTCTGAGATATGCGCTCCTGAATCACAAAAAAATATTTAGAAATAATAGTTTTTAATTCAAAGATAAATTAATGGATATATTACCACTTCTTCCAGGATACGCTGTGTACTGGCATCGGGAATATTCCCGTCTCGAGTCTTTCTGGTAGCCTGAAATAACTCGAAACATGTAACAACAGGCGCGCTCTCTCCAGCTTTGTTTTTTTCTTCTTTCTAGGATAATGATGAATGTGTCCCTTTATTAGATATATTAAAAGTGAATATATAAAAAAAATTAAAAGTTAGGATTTTGATCTCACCAAATCTTCCCTTATGCGTGCATAACCTCTGGAAGATCCACGATATCGCGCCTCCATCGTCTTAACTTGTTCACGATTTTTCTTACTTTGATTCTATTAATAGAAATACGATAAACATTGAAAAGCATTGTGTATTAGGAATAGAGGAAATGACATTGATCAATTTTACCTGGAAATCGTCAGTCATAGCTGTTGGTCCCAGTGCAAACGAGTCTTACACGTGTATGGGGGGGGGAATACACGTGTTCAGTGTTTTTAAAACTTTTTCTTACTGAGGTCAGCTTGGGTCAGATAATCCTGAAGATTAGGTTCTGAGAAGCACAGATCGCTCTGAGTCAAAGTCTACTGAGACAGTGATCCTGAGCTGCTTTCAGATACCTCAGATAATCCCAACTGAGTCCTGAGTGTCAGAGATCCTGAGTTGCTTGGATCAGATAACTAACTTACTGAATTCTCAGAAGAGAGTTCAGTTTGGTAACTATATGTTCTAGCTACTCAGTCGTGCGGAATGGTTGGCCCTTTAGTTTATACTCGTTTTAAGCTTTGCTGAAAACCTTCCCTTTATGAAATAGTGATTAGGTTGTGATTCAATTTACATGCAACTTCAGTGGATTGATTCCAACTGAATATCAGTGAAAAGTATGCTTTCAAAATCAAGTCAATGCAACAGTTAAGCACAGATAAGGAAAGCAATAAAGAACACAACAATTATAGTGGTTCAGAGACTCAAGCTCCTACATTCACTCTCTCTGATCCTCAGAGAAATTCACTAATCACTTCTGAGCTTTCTGACTACCTCGCGTATTTTACTTACTCAACTCGGCCCTGAGTTTTCTGACTACTCCACGTAGTTTACTTACTCAACCCGACCTTGAGCTTTCTGACTACCTTCGCAGTTTACTTACTCAAACACACACAAGTTTTCAGACTACCTCTGTAGCTTACTAACTTCTCCTCTAGAGTTTTCTGACTACTCCGCGTAGTTTACTAACTCTTTACAACTCTTCTCACCAACAAACACACTCCAACTACCTTCTCAAGGGTTTGGGGTTTCTCGGTTGGTTTCCAATTAGGATGAGATATCCTTTACAATGAAGCACAATGCAAAGGGTTAGGATATCTCGACTAAGCTTTTGGATAATTCTTATCAAGCTAGACTTAGTATAGTGAGCTCTCTTCAATATAGAAGCACTTGGGAAATTCTAGGTTTTTCGAGTGCTTTAACTTTTGCAAGAATAAGTTTGAGCTCTTGAGTTGCGTATAAATTTCCCGTAACCTTACAATGTAGAGGGTCACCAGTATTTATAGGCATACACCAAGGTCACTCTTGAAAACTCTCCATTGGAGAGATAACTTCGTGAGTTTCCTCTTAAGGTGTGTGAGGAACGACTATATTTAGGGTTTGAACCTCCCTAACACGTTTTAGGCAATAGCCTTTTATGTAGCCAGTCTTTACTTTTTGCAGTCTGGAACTTTGTACATCTGACATCTTTTTCAGCGACCTGTCACTGTCAGTGTCAGTATGGTACAGTGCTGTCTTCCTCTTTTTGACTTTTGTCTCCAGTTAAAGGTAGACACCTTCAACGGCTCTTTTGGTTACAAACTTTGAGTTTGATATAACCTTAACAACACTTCTGACTTAGTTCCTTTTGTCTGCATTTGAATGTCTTGGCAGATATCTATTATCTAAGGAATCGTGATCTTCTCAGTATTGCATCCTTCAGATAGATATATTCAGTGCCTCGGAACATTCAGGTTTATACTGAGCATTCAGTACATTACTGAGTCTTCAGTAATTACTGTGCCTTCAGTATTCTTGATCTTCAGTCTTCAGTCTTCAGTCTTGTGTCTTCAGAGTCTTTTGAGTCTTCAGGGTCTTCTGAGTCTTCAGAGTCTTCTGAGTCTATTGACTGATACACTGAATTTTCATGCTGAGCCTTCAGTTCTCAGTCTCATACTGAGTCTTCAGTATCTCAGTTTCTTACTGAGTCTTCAGAACCTTCAGTTTCATACTGAAACTTCAGTTTCTTCAGAAACATACTGAGTTTTTCAGAGTCTTCAGAACCTATCCTGATATATATCTGCTGACTATACATTTTGCAGATAACATCCTGAATACTCTAAAACTGAATCCTGACTCAACTATCAAGATCATTCTGAACATGTCATACTCAGGGGTTTTGGGATCTTGATCAAAATCATATATCTTCCATTAAATTCATCTCCCAACAATTTCCCCCTTTTTGATGATGCCAAAACCTATCTTGTTACAAACATATAACCTATACTCAGGTTTCAGTTTATCTTATTACAAGATGGTTATGTCTCCCAACAATTTCTGAATCAGAGAATCTCCCAACAATTTCAGAGAGTCTCCAACAATTTAAATCATTCAACAATTTCTTCAGTAATGAATCTCTTTAAGTAGTTCATTACTAAATACTTAAACAATTTCCCCCATATAAACATACAAACAGTTCAGAGACATTCATTCAACATATCAAAATAAAAGACATGTAAATAAGATAATGAGATATTATCTTGTGAGCATAAAGATAAATCTTCATTGATGATTGGTATCCCATTACAGATTACAATGAGTTTATCAACAAAATCAAAAAGACAAAAATTTAGAGATTACAGAATCTTCTGAGTCTTGAGTCTTCAGTCTTCAGATTTGGCTCTTCAGTTTGCTTCATTCTCAACTTCATCAGCGGGCACCTCCAGGTCGGACATTCCGAAAAATATCTTCTTTAGCTCATTTCTCTCCTTGATAATGTCCGGACTGTTCCCCGTTAAACCCAACTGACCCGCATACTGAGCAATTTCTTGAGTAATGACCTTTTCATTCACTAAGCCATTACCAAGTCTTGGAGGAGAGTAGGTATATGGACTGGGGGCTACTATCTGTACTCCTCCTTCATCCGCAAGGTTAATCCAGCCTTGGAGATATTTTGGATAGAAGGTTAGAAGATATTCAATGAAAGCTTCATTTTGATCTGAGTTTTCCCCTCTCCATTCCCTGAGAACATCATAATTGAACCAGAAGGTTCTCTTGACTTCTTCCCACATATCGTTGATTTTGATAGGCATCCATTTATCAACGTGGGGCCACTTCAGTGCTTTTGATGTCCCTTTCCTCTTGCTCGCAAACTTCATGAATTCACTCATTCGCTTCTGCTCTTCGTCTATCTTCTTTCTGATCACAGACGCTCCTGAGACCGAAGCAGCAGCTTTCTTAGCTTGTTCTATTTGGAGTGTCTTCAGAGCATCTCTTGTGTTGAAGACTTTCTTCTGAGGTTGAGACTCAGATTCTTCCGTTTCTTCATCATCCGAATCAACTTTCTGGATTGGCTTAGAAAGCCTTCAGACGCTTGCTTTTCGGGTTGAACACCACCCAAGGCTTTCCTCTTCATAGGCATTTTGCGAAAGGTCGGCTTGTTCCAACCTTTGCTCTAGCTTTTCGGTTTCTCTCTTGCAACATCAAGCATTGTTTGCTCAGAAACTCGAGTGTAGATAGGTTTCTCCACCTGAGCGAACTTCAACTTCTCAATAGCTTCGACTTCTCTTAAGGCTTTGACTAGGTTATACATTTCAGCATCTTTCTGAGCCTTCTTCTCCAAAGTACGTGCCATGAACTTCCTGAGGTCTTCACCTTCCTTTTCCCCCCTTGGCACCGTAATTTGGAAGAAGTCTGGAGAGTCTTTGTGTCCATGTGATATTGCTCTTTGCTTTCACTTTGACAAATCTCTCACCGCTATCTCGATCTTGTTTCGTCTTCGGCCTCCTTAGATGGTTCTTGGCCACAGAAAATTCTTCAGATAAGTGGGCAAACTGGTCAGAGAGTGCTTCTTTGAACATCTTTGTCATCTTGGTCATGAGCATTGAGCTCATTTCCTCAACAATAGATTTTATCATCACTTCATTCATCTCTGCCAATTTCACCTCTAGAAATGCAGTTGACTCTGGTCTTGTTTCATTTCAAAGATCGAAGCTCGGCCTTGACTCCCTAAACTTTTCATTCAACTTATCTTCCATGGAGGTCATCTGTGAGGTCGAGTGTTTTGGATTAGCACCGGCTACGAAGAGTGACTAAGACTTTCCATCTTCCGAGCTTGATTGGCCAATGTTTCTTCCATCCGAGCAATCTTGATCATCATTGGCTCAACCTTCTCAAGTTTCTCCATTAAGGAGTGAGATCAATCTCGGGGAACCTTCGCGACCTTATGTCTTTGTTTGATCATCTGAGCTTGACTTCATCCTCGAGCTCCGGTCTCCAATCGAGCTCCGGTCTAATCGAGCCTCGATCGTTTTATCGACAATTGAGAATTAAAGATAGAACTTTCGATAACTTTGGCATAATTGTTAATAGTGCCAAAAAGGTACTGAAGAGCTAACCGATCCGAGGTTGACCAATTTCGGAGTTGATCGGCATGAGAAGTTTCCTTCTCCATCCGAGGCCGATCCTCAACATCTCCTGTTGGTCCCCATCTCCATCTTTAGATTTGTCTCATTGCTTTCGGGCACCAACCCGATAACTCTCCTCTCGGCCAACTTCTTGAAACGGCTCATCAAAATCGGAGTTTTTCATCCCGAGCTTTGTTCTCCTGAACCACGAGAAGTTCGGTCGGGAAGGCATCTCCTCATTCCACCAGTCTTCCCCTCTGAATGCAGCAATATCAAGCATCTCGGGAAGAATCTGATTGAGGATGAACACAGTTGTCCTTAATCTGAAGAAAACATCTTGCAGATCGGGGTATGGTGAGCTCGAGGTAGTGTGATCAAGAATGAACAGTTCCCCCCTTGCTCCTCCACTCGCCTTCTTGGCCCTCGCCCTTCTTCCATCTCGGGCTCTCTGGTTGGTTGAAGCCTCTTTGAGGATCAAGAAGTAGATCCTTTCGGGAGCTCATCAAGAATATTTTGCTCCGAGTCTCAAGACCTCTCGAGGTTGTCAATCAGTCCTCGGTTTGCATCTGAGTGGGTTACGAGGCCTCTTTGGTGGCGTATCCTCGATTGACTCGAGTTGGCTCTTCTATTTGTCCGAGCACGCACTTTTTCGATAGGAATCTCTCGAGGCTGAGTTCCTTTGAAAATTTCCGAGAAATTTTATGCGAACTTAGAGATGTCTCAAGCACCTCAGAGAAGACCTGCTCCTCAGTCTGGTCTTGTGCCTTGGAGATAACCTGAGCCAAAACTTGCAATGGCGAACTCTGAGTGGTTTGGCCCTCAGGTTGAATCTCCTCAGAATCACTGCCATCTTCATCGGTGAGAACCACCAATCTTCTGCGCTTTGGGGCAAGGTTCTTACCTTCATTATTTTTGCTCCTCTTTCCATCTTTGCCTCCAACAAAACCTTCCCCCTGGTTTGTTGAGTCTTTTTTTTAGCCGCAACTGGTGATTCTACCTTCTTTTCTCTCTTCCCCCTGATGGCCTGCTTCTTTGCAGCAATGGGCTTAAAGAGAATTTTGGACTTAGGGAATGAGGTCGAATTGGCGAAGATATCCTCCTCCTCTCTGCACATCTCCAAAATATAAGCAATTTTGGTGGCATGGTGGATCTTGCCTTTTATTGAGATCGCCCCGTCAACCTTCTTCAACACTTTGGTCTGCTCACTCACCGTCTGAATCAAAAATTTTAGCCAGTTGAAGTCGGTGGTGGGTGAGGCCTCTATCGCCGCCATCAATCTGAGCCGAGTCTTGATCGCTTTCGAAACTCCCATAAGACTCATGATGCTCTTGCTCACAATATCCATCAACACACGATATTGTGGCTTTAAGTGCCTTTTATGCAATGTCGCCTCAAATTTAACAGATTCTCAAGCAATCCTATCTAAGTACTCTGCTCTCTACACGATATATACATCGCGGGATCCTCTCCTCTATCACGAGCTCAAAAACATCATTGATTTTTGAACTATATACAAATCCCTCTCAAAATCGATGTATTTGACGATTTGCTCTAAATGTGATCTGATAATCTTAGAATGCATCTGATCCTCTTCATCTATCTTCAAGTTATAGATGAATTCGATTACCCTCTTTTCGCAAACTCACGGTGCGGGTCGACTTGAGACTAGATGGGTGAGTTTTTTGATCGAATCATATCAGAGCCTCCTCTTCTGGCTTTGAGTTGGTTGTGATTTCGAGTGAGACAACGAACTCGTACCAAGGCTTGTTGGTTTCAGCTAATCTCTCGAACAAGGTTGGGGCCATTTTAGAGATTGATTGGAGAAATGAAGATTTAGGGTTTGGGATTTTCTGGGCAAAGGGAATTTTTATTTGCAGAGGATTTGGGAATGAAGGGTTTGATAAAATTTTGGCTTGAATGGCTTATTGGGGTATAAATAGCTTTGAAATCGTGGGGAATCGCGTTGGTTAGGTGAAAAACAACGATTGAGATTAATCTTCGATTAATCGGGTATACGAATCGACGATCTCCAAAAAGTAAGCCGCCAAAATATCCTCATTGGTCATTAATGTAGCAGAGCATTAAATGACTGTTGACCTTCTTCGGAATTTCAAACGATCCCGCCCAAAAAAAAACTTTCCTCAGGTGTTTTGTCTTTATTGCGAATGATTACTGAGTTTTACTTAAGCAATAAATGTTGCATGAGTCATTACTTCTTCGGACTAATTTCCTCTATCGGTCTTCGAAGTAATCGACCTTGATAAAATGTCGAGATATAATCGAAATCTTGAATTGGTTCAAGATCTTTCTTTAATCTTGACCTTGAAGAATCTGAGTTTCACGAGACTCGATTCAAGATTTCCATTTTATCCAGAGCTTCTCAGTAGAATTCTGAGAAAACTTCATGCATCTGAAAATCTTCAATTTTTTTAGATTTTACTCTATACACCTGGTTCTAGCATCCCTAATTCAACTGAAAGTTCCTGAAATCTTGATTGACCCAAAGGTTTAGTCAAGATATCGACTCTCTGCTTATCGATATGAATTTTCTCCATCCTTATGTCCTTCTTCTCGACATGATCTCGATGAAGTGATGTCGATATCCACATGCTTGCATCCGGTGTGCAATACCGGATTTTGTGAAATAGCAATGACACTATTATTGTCACAAAATATTGGTACTTCATTGGCTACAACTTTATAATCCCTTAATTGTTGTATCGAGCCAAAGAATCGAGCACAATGACTTCCTGCGACCATGTATTTGACGATGAGTACTTGTTGCTCTCGAGGTGCTTTCTTCAAAAACCAAGATATCGACTTACTTCCTAGAAACCGACAAGTTCAGTAGTGGACTTCTGTCAATCGCCGCAACCTCCATAATCGAGATCCGAGTAACCGGTTAATTCAAGGTTATCATCAGCTGGATACCATAATCCTCTATTCACTGTACCTTTAAGATACCTCAGTATCTTTTTGGCAGCTTCCATGTGACTAGCCTTAGGATTAGCTTGGTATCTTGCACATATCCCAACAAACAAATGTTATATCCTACTTTACACGTAAGATAGAGCAATGATCCAATGATTCCTCTATAATCGGTATGGCTTTCGATTTTTGCCTCGTAATCGAGGATCCATCTTGTAGTTAGTATTCATGGGAATCTAAGCGCATTTGGTCAGACACCATATTTGGCAATCGGATCTACGGTGTACTTTGCACGGTTGATGAATATTCCTTCCTTTGATTGTTTCACTTGAAGACCTAGAAAGAAATTCATCTCTCCCATCATTGACATCTCATACTTGCCTTTCATCGGTGTTGAAAACTTTTCACACACGGTGATGGTTTGGAGATCCAAAAATGATGTCATCAACATATATATCCGAACTAGTAAGATATCTTCCCCATCCTCTATCCGAGCGAGTTCTATCAACGATTCCTTTGACAAAACCATGGTCGAAGAAAACCGAGAAAGAGTATCATACCATGCTCGGGTGCTTGCTTAAGACCATACAAAGCTTTTACGAGCTTGTAAACTTGGTCATTATGTTTGAAACCGGAGGTTGTTCCACATAAACCTCTTCTTTAAGCACATCGTTCGAAATGCACTTTTCACATCCATTTGATGGGATCGTGAACTTCATGTGGGCAGCATATGCAAGAAACAATCGATGGCTTCTAGTCTTTACTTTGGGTGCAAAGGTTTCATCATAATCCAAGCCTTCTTCTTGGGAATAACCTTGTGCAACTAGCCTTGCCTTGTTTCTCACAATGTTGTTGTTTTCATCTCTTTTATTCTTGAAAACCCACTTGGTTCCAATGACATTGTGCCTTTCAGGTCTATCAACTAGCTCCCATACTTCATTCCTTGAGAATTGATTCACTCATCTTGCATAAAGAATAATCCAATGAGAATCTTGTAGAGCTTCACCAATCTCAAGAGCTCTTTCTTTGATAGGAAGCGGAAGAATAGTGCACTCTCACCATGGAACCTTCTTGTTTTAACACCTTGGGTTAGATCACCCACAATCGACTTGTAGGATGACTATCTAACCATTTCCTTCTTGATGTTCCCCCGAGTCCGAGGTGGGTGTGCATTCGGATTGGTCACCTTTTGAGTGTTGGTTTTCCCTGAGTCTCACCATCCACGAAGTTCCATCCGAACTTCTTTATTCGAGTCCGAGTCACTCCAATCATAGATAGTGGATTGACTTCTTCTTTTACTGGTTCGATGGATGATTTATCTTTTGTTTTGAGGGCTTAATCTGGTGATCCTCTTAGTGGGTTCATCTCAAGATCATGTTCCTATTTCTTCCGAACACAAAGCAGATTCATCAAAAACAACATGAGGTGTTTCCTCCACAATAAAGTCCTACAGTTGTAAACTCGAAAGCTTTCTTGACTTCGAGAATATCCTAAGAATATTCCTTCACCAAACTTTACTATCAAATGTTTTCAATCGATCTTTACCATTATTGTGTATGAAACACTTGCAACCAAACACAGGCTTCCTTTCATTCCAAAGCTCATAGGGTGTTTTGCCTTGACTCTTGGTCAGCATGGATCTGTTATGAGAGTAGCATGCGGTGTTGGCGGCTTCAAATTTCAAAATCTTTTAGGAATATCACCCGACTATCATTGTCCTGCGCGAAACTTCTTTCGAGTCCTGTTTCCTTCTTTTCAAAGAACACCATTTTGTTGAGGGTCCTTGCGGTGATGTTTCATGTGAAATTCCATTTCTTTGCACAATAATCGATATGATATGATTTATAAACTCGGTTCCTTTGTCGGATCGATTTTGACCACACTTTCGATTTTTCTCAATCTCGAGCCTTTTCAAGAACTCTGGCGACTTTATCTGGAGTCTCTTTCTTCTTGAGTAAGAATATGACCCAAGTATATCTTGAGTAGTCATCAACTACTACCAATGTGTATTTCCTGCCATTAGTGCTTACGGGTGTTATAAGACCAAAAAGATCCATATGCAGTAACTGAAGTATTCTTTCAGTAGAAACCTCAACTTTGCTTTTAAATGATGCTTTTATTTGTTTTCCTTTCTGGCACGCATCACAAATATGTTCCTTCTTGAACACTTAATTAGGCAACCCTCTCACAAGAGCTAATCTTGCAAGCTTGTTCAGGGTTTTGAAATTTAGGTGATTCATTCTTTTATGCCATAACCAACTGGTATTTGTGGAACTTTTAGCAACTAAACATGTATCTTTAGGAGTTGAACTCCAATCAGCAAGATACACATTCCCTTTTCTTGTACCAATCAAGAATATTTTTACGTGATATATCATCTTTCACAAAACATAAGTTCTTAGAGAACTCAACATTAAAACCCTTATCACATAATTGGCTAATTGAAAGCAAGTTATGCTTCAATCCAGATACATATGAAACACCATGGATATGAATCGAAGTCGATTTCCAAAGTTCCATATCCTTGATCCATCCCCTTGAGTTGTCTCCAAAAGTGATATGTGGGCCTCTTTGTTCAACATAGTCCTTTGAGTATCTTCTTGTATCTGTCATATGTCTTGAACATCCTTTGTCAAGATACCATATATCGAGGAGCTTTTTTCATCTCTGCTCATCGATTGCCATGTGATCTTTAGTCGATTCGGTGGCCTTTTTTTTCCTCTGAAAAAGCAGATCAATTCTTAGGTACCCAATTTGTGTAGGGTCCTACAAGGTTAGATGTACCTTTCGGAATCCAAATCTTCCTGACAACTCTAATCACTTTAGAGTGGCTAATTTGTCTTCCATAAACATCAACATACACATCTACTACTTTGGGTGCCTTAGCAGTTTTACGTGTATGTGTGCTAGCTTTAGCATGAACATGGGCTTTTGAATTCTTCTTTGGTTCAGTCTTACATTGGATGCTTAGGCTTTTTTGTGCAATCGGGGTCTAAATCTTTGATGACTCGGGTTGAGATAACCTTTACCCTTAAGGCAAGTGGGGTTCAAGTTATGCATCTTTGAAATCTGGGTCTTCAAAGCATCTTGAGGACTTGGTCTCTTGATTGAGAATGTCTCTGCTTGAGTGTTTCTCATCGAGGATTCCTCCGATGGTTTGATGTGGAGCCTTTTCGGGTTTGCATTCTTAGCTTTGAGGCTTTGAAGTACTTGCTCGAAACTTTTCAACTGACCGCTTCGGGTTTTCTAGCCTTCACCTGAGGTTTGGGCTTTCTAATCTGATCATTCAGTTTTACTGCGACCATAGGTCCTTTTCCCTTGTCTAACACCTTGGGCATTACTTCAGTTTGAAGTGTGGGTGCCTTTGGTTTTACAAAGATTGTCTTCTTGCTACTTGATGCAAAGATTCGGATGACCTTGTGAGGTTCCCCCTGGAATGTATCCCAATCCAGATTTTATAGTGGCGGATCTCTGGTAACTCTGAATTTCATCTATTACATTAGATGCTTTATTCAATAGAGTTAACTTCTTCCTGTGCACTATCCTCACAGTTCTGTAGAGTTTCATGCTTCTCGAGAGGTCATTGAACTTAGTTACGATTATTGAATCTCTTGATGGATTTCTCTAGCTTTTTCGGTTAGGGACATTATCAACTTCTCTTTTCTCGAGAGTTGTACTTTCGAGAACATCCAGTTCACCAAAGTAGCTCCCATTAATTGAGAAGTGATTTCAATATTGCTAGAGTCTTTCCATTTTAGATTTTCAACTTTTCGGTTCCTTTATTACGCTCTTGAGTTCTATTTAGCGATCCTTGTAAAAAAAGATAGTCCTTCATCGATTCTCAAAAGAATCCATCAGTCAAAATGATTTGTTTTTCGATTGGAACTTGAAAACTCTTGTCTTGCTAGTGTAGGAGCAACAACAACAGAGAAAGAAGAGTTTACCTCCTCAATGGCCATGAGACGGATGTCATCACTTTCACTTTGTCGAGAATATCTCATCCGAAGAGCTAGATCCTCCTCAGTGTTCTTCTTCCGCAACCATGTCCTTTTTGCTAGAGAACTTCTTGTCTCTTTTAGCTTGCCTTTCTCTTCTCTCCAAGCACTCAAACTGGACAATCATCTTTGGAAGTGACCTTTCTTTTGGCAATTATAGCATCTGTTGGCATCATCATCCCGATCACTTTCTTCTTTGGACTTGGAGTCCTTCTTTCTGGATGAAGATCCTTCAACTTTCAGGTCCTTCTTCTTCTCAGTTGATTTGTCCTCAGGTTTCTTCGGTACGTGGTTCTGTAATAGCTTTTGTATTTTCCAAATCTATTATTAAGTCTGTCAAACCTCCTTGCCATCGGTCTTCTAGCTTTTCCTCAAGCTCATCCCGATTTTTTTTGGCATGGGGGTTCTCGAACTCTCTAGATGTCTGAGTTTTATCTTTGGCTTTTTAAAGCCACATTCTTACTAGATGATTAATCATCTTTTTTGTCGACCTTTTTGGATTTCTTATCAATTACAAATTCATAGGACTTCAACTCAGAGAAGACTTGTTGGTATGGCATTGAATTAATGTTCTTGGTGTTTTCAATCACCACTGCATGAATATCCCATTTCTTAGAAAGACCTCTAAGAATTTTCAATGCCACTTCTCTTTGTGGATATTTCTTTCCAAGTGCATTTAGATCATTCATGATCTTTAGTGAATCGACTTCCAATTTGTCTATTGATTCACCATCATCCATTTCAAAACTATCAAACTTTCCAATTGCCCTTTGAAAGTTTGTTTTCTTTTTATATGATCGTGCCTTGGCACATTCTGCCTAGTGTATCCCAAATCTCTTTAGCAAAGTATTACGGTGAGAGATCATTCCCATCACACCATCATCAATTGTCTTTGTATAGTGTGTCTTTTGCAATGTAGTCTAGATTGACTAACTTTTCTCCTCAGAGTCAGTTGGTCATCGGACTTAGGAAATTCTGCTTTCAAGGATCAATTCTCTCATCTTCATTTCTCTGGGATTCACCACGAAGAATGGAATGGTCCTTGAGAGACCACTCTCCACATATGCTCATGTTTGAAATACGAGATGAGCCTGCATTCTCGATCTCCATAAATCATAGTTCTCCACCGAGAACATGGGAAGTTTTTAGAAGACATTTTTATATCGATCTTTTGAAAAGAAAAAATTTCAACAAATAAGATCGATTCGGATAGACCACAAGTATTTTTGAAAATAAAACTTTGGTCAACAAAACCAGTGGTCAAGTTGAACCACCGCTCGATACCACTTGTTGGTCGGTGCAAACGAGTCTTACACGTGTATGGGGGGAATACACGTGTTGGTGTTTTTAAAACTTTTTTTCATCGAGGTCACTTGGGTCGATAATCCTCAAGATTAGGTTCGAGAAGACAGATCGCTCTCCGAGTCAAAGTTTATCGAGACAGTGATCCGTTTGCTTTCGGATACCTCGGATAATCCCAACCGAGTCCCGAGTGTCAGAGATCTGAAGTTGCTTGGATCGGATAACTAACTTCATCAATTCTCGGAAGAGAGTTCGGTTTGGTAATTATCTGTTCTAGCTACTCATCGTCTTGAATGGTTGGCCCTTTAGTTTATACTCGTTTTAAGCTTTTTTGAAAACCTTCCCTTTATGAAATAGTGATTAGGTTGTGATTCAATTTACATGCAACCGGTGGATTGATTCCAACCGAATATCGATGAAAAGTATGCTTTCAAAATCAAGTCAATGCAGCAGTTAAGCCGGATAAGGAAAGCAATAAAGAACACAAAGCAATTATAGTGGTTCGAGACTCAAGCTCCTACATCCACTCTCTCTACGATCCTCGAGCAATTCAATAATCACTTAGAGCTTTCGACTACCTCGCGTGGTTTACTTACTCAACTTCGTACGAGTTTTACGACTACTCCACGTAGTTTACTTACTCAACCCGACCTTGAGCTTTTCGACTACCTCCGTAGTTTACTTACTCAAACACACACAAGCTTTGGACTACCTCTGTGAAGCTTACTAACTTCTCCTCTAGAGTTTTCTGACTACTCCGCGTAGTTTACTAACTCTTTACAACTCTTCTCACCAACAAACACACTCCAACTACCTTCTCAAGGGTTTGGGGTTTCTCGATTGGTTTCCAACTAGGATGAGATATCCTTTACAATGAAGCACAATGCAAAGGGTTAGGATATCTCGACTAAGCTTTTGGATAATTCTTATCAAGCTAGGCTTAGTATAGTGAGCTCTCTTCAATATAGAAGCACTTGGGAAATTCTAGGTTTTTCGAGTGCTTTAACTTTTTGCAAGAATAAGTTTGAGCTCTTGAGTTATGTATAAATTCCGTAACCTTACAATGTAGAGGGTCACCCGGTATTTATAGGCATACACCAAGGTCACTCTTGAAAACTATCTGTTGGAGAGATAGCTTCGTGAGTTTCCTCTTAAGGTGTGTGAGGAACGGCTATATTTAGGATTTGAACCTCCCTAACACGTTTTAGGCAATAGCCTTTTATGTAGCCGGTCTTTACTTTTTGCAGTCTGGAACTTTGTACATCTGACATCTTTTTTCAAATGACACATCCTTTGTCGATTGATGGTATGGTGCGATCTTTGTCTTCCTCTTTTTGACTTTTGTCTCCGGTTAAAGGTAGACACCTTCAGCGGCTCTTTTGGTTACAAACTCGAGTTTGATATAACCTTAACAACACCCGACTTAGTTCCTTTTGTCTGCATTTGAATGTCTTGGCAGATATCTATTATCTAAGGAATCACGATCTTCTCAGTATTGCATCCTTTAGATAGATATATTTAGTGCCTCGGAACATTGGAGTTTATCTTGAGCATTGATTACATTCTCGAGTCTTTGATAATTACGTGCCTTGATATTCTTGATCTTTAGTCTTGATCTTGTGTCTTGAGTCTTACGAGTCTTGAGGTCTTCCCGAGTCTTGAGTCTTCGAGTCTATTGGTGATACTTTGAATTTTCATCTTTGAGCCTTGGTTCTCGGTCTCATCTTGAGTCTTGATATCTCGGTTTCTTCTTGAGTCTTGAACCAACCGGTTTCATCTTTGAAACTTCGGTTTCTTGAAACATCTTGAGTTCTTGAGTCTTGAACCTATCGATCTATATCTGCGACTATACATTTTGCGGATAACATCCGAATACTCTAAAACTGAATCCTGACTCAACTATCAAGATCATTCTGAACATGTCATACTCAGGGGTTTTGGGATCTTAATCAAAATCATATATCTTTTATTAAATTCATCTCCCAACAATAGCTCTACGCACAAACTCCTCCCAGTACGGGGCCACCATAGGGCAATCCTCATAGAGCTTAGGCGGCCTAGGCGAGTAATGACCAGTCGTAGGGTCTCGTGTGCATGACCATAAATGTTAACAAGATCCGGATTATCATATTCATCCTCATCTTTAATTATTCTCTAGTACGAGCGTGGATTTGCAGGATCATCGAAAGAGGGTACATAAAGAATGAAATTCTGAAAATGATCATAGACTGTAACAACATCTTCATCGACATGGTCGCTAATCTGGTAACTATTGTTAAATTTGTTTGACATAACCACAATGGACCATTTCTTATTAACTGGGTCGGGGACATAGAAAATTTGTTGACCTTGACTGACCATTATGTAAGGGTCATCTATGTATCCCACATTCTTCAAATCAACGCGTATGAACCCAGAACTTTCAACTTGAACCCCGTTAGGGATCCTCACCCAACTAAACTCAAAGATTGGTTGACGGTGACCAACATAGTCGAGTTCCCAAATTTTGACAATTTGTCCAAAGTAAGTAGTAATCGACTGATTCCCTGCAGTTACAGTAATGGACATCCCACTATTCTGCATTGTACTTGTGGCATCATGATCTCTGGTATAAAATGTGTATCCGTTAATAAGATAACACTTGTATGAATACACATGCCTATCAGGCATTCTAGATAACCACTTAACTCTTTCTTTCACTGATTCTTTATTATGTGACAACATAATAACCATTGAACCAGTCAACAAACATGCGATTTTGCTCAACTTCAATCCATGATCTATCTCTGGTGGGAAATGTCTCAGAAAGTGCTTGCATGAGCAGGTCAATAAAAGAAAGCACGTCTACCGTGTTGTGAAGTACGCACAAGTGCATCCGTGTTAGTTCATCTATACTAACACTTACAGGTTAACCACCGATAATGTCTTCACCATCCATCATATTGGTGTATCGGGTAATTGGAAGTCCAATTGCATCGACATTCGGAATAAATTCAGACCAGTACTCGATTGTTTTTTCTACTAAATAGCGTTCTGCAATGCATCCCTCCGGCCTGAACATATTCATCACATATCCTTTGAGCACTTTCATATATCTCTCTACACCATACATCCATCCAAGGACGGACCCATGTGGGGGCTGTTGGGGTTATACTGGAAAGCATGTTTTTACTTTGTATAACCAAACTGAATTTCTGTCTTATTTACTGAAATAAATTATTTATCACTGATGCTTTAAATATCATTGAATGTTACATATATTTACAGCATAACTGTTCAATAAATAGTACGTGTTACATTGTAGTTAATTTAGTGATACCAGATCACATAAGATTAAATTAACAGTCCCTTGTAACTAAAAGTACGTTGTTCACGACCTAGATGGAGATGAACAATCCATCGTGAAAGGTTGAAGTGTAAGGCCCAGATTGGCTTGTCTTGACCAAGAGATTTGAATAGGACCTACAAGAGGATAAATTCTTCAGCACTGAATTATGAAGAATTAGACCTCAGTGGTTCGTTATTTCTTAATCTTCGTCCCTTAAATAGGATCGTGTGTGGTTAGTAATTATTGTTCCTTGACCAAGGACAAAAAATATTAATTAATGGAAAGCTATTTCAGTGGATTTAATTAATTAATGGGCTAGATAATCTTAAACACGGGAAATAATAACCGGGAGCCATATTAACAGTAATATGGGTTAAGATGGATAGTGCACTATTAGTTATGTAGTGGATTAATTAATATTTATGGGCTTGAATAATATTGTGGCTCAATATTAGATTTTCAAAGTCCATTAGAAGGTCCAATCTTAATTCTCCTAAAGGCCCCTCAAGTAGCCCAAACATAATGTCCAATAACTGAAAAAGGTGTTTAAAATAAAATAAATTATGGTTGCTTATTTTTCCAATTTTTTGAAAAATACAAATAAAAGAGGGAGAAAGATTTTCTTTGAATTTTGTTATGGAATGAGGATATGTATTCTTGGAATACAAGATTATCTCATTAAATTCAAAAAATCTCCCACTTGGCTATTTGTTGGGAAATTTCGAAAATTATGAGAAATAAAGGGAAAGAAAGATTTTTTTGATTTTCTTGAAAATATATTATGGAAGATATGTATTCTGGGAATACAAGTATATCTCATAAATTCAAGAAGACCCAAATTTTGGAATCTTTATCCTAAAATTTCGAAAATACCATAACAATAAGAGAGTAGGATTTTTATGGAATATTTTAATTATGGAGAAAAGAATATATTGGATAAATATTCAAGATTTCTTGGAGATCAAGAAAGAGATTTTCTCTCCCTTTTTCCTAGCAAAAAATCGGCCACCACCCTCTTATAAATAAGGGATGATTTTTTCATCCTCAAGTGCAATTCCATGTGTTGGAAAAATTAGAAATCCACAAAGGTGGTGCAACATAATTTTATTTTTCCTTTTGTTAAATTGTTCGCGAGTTCCTACCACCGGATTGTTGAACAAGGATAAGGGAATACTTGAGAAAGTCTTTTGGTGTGTTCGTGTGAACGGGATCCATCTTCTCAACTGTTGTCACTCCGAGAGGTTAGTTCACGTAAACCTGTAGCAATTCCGCATGCGTAGGATTTATGTGAACTGTTTATATGCATGATTTGTTGTTGAATTATTATTTGAATTAATATAAGATTAATTCATGCTAGTAATAATTGTTAGAATTAAATTTGTATTTAAATATTACTCATGAATAGATCCGGACAATTAATTCTCCAACAGGGTCCAAGGGGTGAACTGGGCTCCCCTGGAATTTCCGAAAAAACGTTAATATATTTATTAATTTGCAATAATATCATAAGATTTTTTGGTCGAGTTGGTCCTGTGTGTGCTTTGAGGTGCTGAGGTCACGTGTTCTATTCTTGTTTGAAGCAATTTTACATTTTTTTAACCACAAACCTTCAAATACTTTCAAATTTCACCTCCTAATCGTAATATTTTCTACATATATCATTATTGTTATTAATTTTTTTCATTTATAATTATATATATATATATATAACTTTTATTTTTATAATATTAAGTGGACCCCCCTGAACATTATTTCTAGGTCTGTCTCTGCATCCATCGCATACGAGCAGGACCACACATCCTTATCTGTGTACCAAATGAACGGTTAGGTGAACCATTATATCAAAATATGATGGAGGGAAATATATTTCAAGCTCACAGAGCGTCCCCACAATCTCTCTCTGAAAACCAAGTAATTTTCTAGGATCTATGACCTTGCTACTCATTGCCTTGAAGAACTAACATAACTTTGTTATGGTTACGCGCACATTTTCAGGCAAGATAGAACGTATTGCAATGGGCAAGAAAATCTCCATGATGACATGATAGTCATGCGATTTCAGATTCATCAGTCTCACGCTATCATCTGATACAAGTCTCTGTATGTTGGACGAATAACCCTCTGGTACTTTCACATCCTTTAGTGTCTGAAGTAACACTTTTCTCTCATTCTTGGACAAGGTGTGTGTAGCAGGAGTTAAGTACGGTGCTCGCCTTTCTATAGGCACAAGTTTTAGTTCTGCTCTTATTCCCATATCAATCATATTCATTCTTGCATTGTAACCATCCTTGGACTTCTTATCAGCTAGCAGAGTATTGAG
The DNA here is from genome assembly GCA_037126765.1 of Stenogyne calaminthoides. Taxonomy (NCBI): domain Eukaryota; kingdom Viridiplantae; phylum Streptophyta; class Magnoliopsida; order Lamiales; family Lamiaceae; genus Stenogyne; species Stenogyne calaminthoides. The sequence goes on from JBBCBC010000026.1 coordinate 8,819,725, forward strand.
CAAGCTGGCACAAACGTCTTCTCAACGTGCATTAGATCAATGAAGTGTCTAACATACAGCTCTTTCTAATAGGGCAATTGAAAGAAAATTGATTCCTTCTTCCAACCGCTAGTGGGGACACTCTTTGCGAAGTGTTTTCCGTACTGTGTTGATATTCTTCATCTCATTCAATACATCTGAACCTGACAATAAACGTGGTGCTTCATCTTTCTCGATTGTGCCATCAAATGCATCGGCCATTTTTCTGTACTTATGCGTTGGGTCCAACCACCTCCTATGACCCATGTAAACGGTCTTCCTACAATGACTCAAGCGAATGTGATGTGTTTTCTTGGTACAAAAAGGACATGCATCGGCCACCTTCACACTATATCCAGATAGATTCTCGTAAGCGGGAAAGTCATTGATAGTTCCAAACAGTATGACCTTCAACTTGAAATTCTCCTTTCGACAAGCATCATACACATCGACACCCTCATCCCACAGGAGCTTCAAGTCCTCTATCAAAGGAGCCAGATATACATCTATGTCGTTACCAGGTTGTTTGGGTCCTGATATCAACATAGACAACATCATGTAAGTGCGCTTCATGCAGAACTTGGGTGAAAGGTTATAAACTAACAAAATCACTAGCCATGTACTGTGGTTGGTACTTTGGATACCGAACAGATTCATTCCGTCAGTTGAGAGTGCAAGACACAAGTGTCGTGGCTCGTTGCCAAATTCTGGATGTTTGACATCGAATGTCTTCCACTGGGGTGAATCAGCAGGGTGTCTTAGCATTCCATCTTTGATCCTATAATCATGATGTCAAGTTAAATGTCTAGCATCCACAACGCTACTATACATTCTCCTGAATCTTGGTATTATTGGAAAGTACCACATCACCTTCGCGGGAGATTTATTTTTCTTATATCGCTTCTCCCCACACTTTGGACATTCATTGAGGTCTACATACTCCTTCCAAAATAAGATACAATCACCCGAACAAGCATGAATTTTCTGATGTGTTAACCCGATGGACTTGAGTATTTGTTTAGCATCATATGCTCTCGTAGGCAGTACATTTACATCAGGCAATAGACCACTAACAGCTTTCAGCATATTTGTGAAGCACACATTGGACAACTGGTGAGCTGCTTTTAGGTTGAACAATATCAACCCAGTTGACAGTTTTATTGCCTTCTTACACCCGGGCCAAAGGGGTAATTCAATGTCATCCCTTAACTTCTTTGATATATAAGGGTGATCTCGCAGATTATTATCATCCCCACTCGATGTATCAACACTCGATACATCTCTGAAACTATCCTCATCCACTATATCTTCAAACCTAAAGTCAGTTCCTAGGTTGCTTGAGCTACATCCATCTCTTCCCTCACTATGAGATGTCCAAATAGTTTATGTTTTATCAATATCGTGAAACATCAAGTGGTCGAACAAACTTTCTCGACCACTAACGGTTTTTTCATATTCATACATTTCCAACACAGACATGGAATGTACGGATGGTCGGTGCAGTGTCTAATTGCATGATTACAAAATTCTTCCACCCCATTCCTATACTCCTCTGATAATCGATCTGCTCGAACCCACTTTCGATCAATATAGAACTAGAAATGCCTAAAGGAAAGACAATATGATTTCCATTTAGCTGTTCAGATTTTTGTTTAAGTTTGATTGATGAACTGCATAAAAGTCACAAGATTCTTGTGAGGTCCCGATTAAAACCGATTTTGCGCATGCGGAAGGAAACATTTTGTTCAATGCATATAAAACAGGGGTGAGGGCAGAGTGATTCCATATTTTTTGCTTTTAAGAACGATGTGTGTGTTTTGCTTATAATCAAATGCATATGGCAAGTAAGAATATAAAACAGTAAAGAACACATGATTTTATAGTGGTTCGGAGTCCAACTCCTACATCCACTCATCCCTATCAACAGGGGCACCTACTTAACCAACTGGACTTAGTTTAACGTGTTAGTCCAACACCCAATAGATGTTTACCGAGTTCACACTCAAATGGGACTTATCACCCTCACGGGATTGCCTACCCTCCCTTTCGGGATTGCTAGATGTTTACCGAGTTCACACTCACCTACAAACTTAACCGACTGATTTGGGTAAGGTTTGTTTGGTTTCCAACTAGGTTGAGATTTTCCCTTACATTTGTTTAGCCTCAATGCTAAGGATGGGAAAATCTCTCTAAGCTTAGGATATGACATTTATGCTTAGATACAATGAAGAACACTCTTGGGTAAATTTGGATATTTAATGCTCTGTGTTCTTGAATGGAGTTGCTTGAATATTTGGCTTTAATTTCACTTTGCAGATCCTCCATTATCTTCTTTTGAAGATAGTGCAATGTATTTATAGTGTGGATTTGAATATTACCGTTGGAGAGTAATATTCAAATCCATACTAATAGTCTTCCAGCTTTTCTTTGTCCTATTACCTTTGTTGTTTGCGACTTTATGTCACATTCATATATGTGTTGTTATCTTTTTATTGATCATTTGCTTTTTGTGTGTAATCGGATCGATCATTTCACGGATTCTTGTTCATTGCTTCGATTACGTGCCGATCCGGTCATTTGAAATATGATCTGTAGATTTACGGTGTCTTTGAAATCTTTGTTCATCGGTGATTTCCTTTGTTCATCGATTTGATTTCCTTTCGCTCAAATTTGATTTCCTTTATTCATCGGGACTGATTTACGGTTACTGATCGATCACTCACTGATCGGATCATTTCTCGGCGAGATCAGTCCGCGATCTGATACGGATCGACAAGAAGCGCATCGGAAAAAGCGCTATAGAAATCACCAACTAAAGAATCCTTTCTGATGTCGAATCACCTTCACGAGAATCGCTTCTGTTGATCATTTTGCTCTGAGAATTCCATTCTGATGATCATTTTCTCTGAAAATCAAGCATCGAAAGCGCATTGCGGTCGGTTTAGACGCGCCCGATTAACTTTCGGAACTCATCCTTCTCATCGATCTTGATCGGCCTCGTCTGCGACCTAAATGCGGTCTTGATCATCTTTGTGCGATTTCATGAGTTCTCCCCTCAACTTGTTATCGTAAAATAAGCTTCAAAAAAACACAAGTTGATAATGTTTTGCATAATTCATCAAAACTAAAATATCCCAACAATTTCCCCCTTTTTGATAATGGCCCAAAACATTAAAATATATGCATTTATCTGAGAGATCGGGTTTTTGTTTTTAAAAGATCGATTCGGTGTTCACTTTGAAATAAATGAGTGAACCTTTTGAACAACCCGCTCTGATACTTTGTGAGGTCCCGATTAAAAACCGATTTTTCTTGGCGTCGCGAGAATGAAACATTTTTTCAATGCATATAAAAGCAGGGTGAGGGCAAAGTGATTCCATATTTTTTTGCTTTTAAGAACGATGTGTGTGTTTTGCTTATAATCAAATGCATATGGCAAGTAAGAACATAAAGCAAATAAAAGAACACACGATTTTATAGTGGTTGAGTCCAACTCCTACATCCACTCATCCCTATCAACATGGGCACCTACTTAACCAAGCTGGACTTAGTTTAACGTGTTAGTCCAACACCCAATGAGATGTTTACCGAGTTCACACTCAAAGCGGGACTTATCACCCTCACGGGATTGCCTACCCTCCCTTTTTCGGGATTGCTAGATGTTTACCGAAGTTCACACTCACCTACAAACTTAACCGACTGATTTGGGTAAGGTTTGTTTGGTTTCCAACTAGGTTGAGATTTTCCCTTACATTTGTTTAGCCTCAATGCTAAGGATGGGAAAATCTCTCTAAGCTTAGGATATGACATTTATGCTTAGATACAATGAAGAACACTCTTGGGTAAATTTGGATATTTAATGCTCTGTGTTCTTGAATGGAGTTGCTTGAATATTTGCCTTTAATTTCACTTTGCAGATCCTCCATTATCTTCTTTTGAAGATAGTGCAATGTATTTATAGTGTGGATTTGAATATTACCGTTGGAGAGTAATATTCAAATCCATACTAATAGTCTTCCAGCTTTTCTTTGTCCTATTGCACTGTTGTTTGCAGCTTTATGTCACATTCATATATGTGTTGTTATCTTCTTATTGATCAGCTGCTTTTGTGTGTCTAACGGATCGATCATTTCATGGGATTCTTGTTCATTGCTTCGATTACGGTCGCTTTGATCTGGTCCATTTGAAATTTGATCTGTAGATTTACGGTGTCTTTGAAATCATTTGTTCATCGGGTTGATTTCCTTTGTTCATCGGGTTGATTTCAATTTCATCGAGGGCTGATTTTCATTTGTTCATCGTCTTGATTTGATTTTCACTGCTCATCGTCGATTTCGTCGATCGATCGAGATCGGATGACGATTCAAAGAGAGTCCAAGCATCAAGATTCGCATCGCAAAACAAATTGCATCGAAAAATCGCTATAGAAATCATTTACATAAAGAATGGCTTTCTGATGTCGGTACTTCTGAATCGCTTCTTCTGATGATCATTGCTCTGAAGAATCGCCATGATGATCTTCTTCTGATAAAGAAATCGATTAAAGCGCATTGCGGGTTGGTTAGTTTCAAGACGCATGGTTAACTCGGAACTCATCCTTCTCATCTGATCTTGATCAGCCTCGTCTGCAGCCTCGTCTGATTTCATGAGTTCCCCCTCAATTTGTTCTTTCGTTCCCCCTCAACTTGTTATCTGTAAAATAAGCTTCAAAAAACACAAGTTGATAATGTTTTGGCATAATTCATCAAAACTAAAATATCCCAACAATTCTTTTTTTTTTAATTCTATTTATACATTTGAATTGTAATAATTAATTACATGTTCTTTGTATAACCGATTCTTGCAGAAGAGATGAGTTCACCCCTTATCTCATACCATGTACCAACTGACGCTTTAGTATACAAAACTAGTTAAGATACTCAATTAAGATTAGACGAGAAGCCATTTAAATAAGCTATATATACACACCTTTATATCTATCGAACAATACAAATGTTCAAGGAAAATATGAGTTTTAAGAGCATTTGAAGCAGTAAGTCTTGAATTCCAACATAAGAAATCGTTAATCGACTCCCCAAGATAAGTAAATTTATGCATATCCTAATATATTAAACCTAAAAGTATCTCAATCCTAATTTATGCTTAAATCCACACACACGCATATGATCAAACACCTGGAGTGCATCAAGTTCATCTATAAATTAGCATAAAAAATCACCAACCAACTCAAAAATATATGAATTCACATCTGAATTGACACAACTACTCACAAGAGCATTCAAAACATGTGCAATTAGACATCCCAAAAAGTAATTTTTTTTCAAAAGAAGCAAAATGAAAACCCAAAAACTAAACAACCTATTCTTACCGTGAGAAAGGGCGGACGGCGACAAGGGCGTGACGACGGCGGCATCGAACGGTAAGTCTCAAATTGGCTTGTCTTGACCAAGAGATTACACTAGTGCATTATGATGTGTTGAATATGACCTATAACGAGGATAAATTCTTCAGTACTGAACATTGAAGAATTAGACCTCAGTGGTTCGTTATTTCATAATCTCCGTTCCTTAAATAGGATCGTGTAAAATTAATAACCATTGCTTTGACTTATGTTGGGTAGAGAGTCATTTTGACTCGATACTTTATATCTTGGGCAATATTATTAGTTACACGACGATTGCTAAGATTTAATATGGAGAATCGTGTTAAAGTACGTCTTGCGTGATTTGTCCCCTTGGGAGGCTCAGAAGATTTATCATACCAAATCTTGCAAGTGAAATTAGTTTCCGGTATGGATAATAATGTTGAGCCATTCTTAAACCAAATTTAAAAGATATTAATTAATATAAAGCTTTTCAGTGGCTTGAATTAATTAATGAACTAAGATAATCTTAAACACATAAAATAATAATCGGGAGCCATATTACAATAATATGGGTTAAGATGGATAGTGCAATATTAATTATGTAGTGGGATTAATTAATATTTATGGGCTTGAATAATATTGTGGCTCAATATTGAAAATTCAAAGTCCATTAGAAGGTCCAATCTTAATTCTCCTAAAGGCCCCTTTAATAGCCCAAAGATAAAGTCCAATAACTGAAAAAAGATGTTTAAAATAAAAGAAATATTGTTGCCTTATTTTTTCCTTAATTTTCAAAAATTATGTGTAGGAGAGAGAAAAAATTTTCTTGCTTTTATTGGAAATATTTTATGGGATAAGTATTCTTGAGATACAAGTTTATCACATAAATTCAAGAAAAGATATTTTGTGATTATTATGGAAATATAATATATGAGATATATTCAAGATTGTATCTTGTGAAGATACAAAGAAATTTTCTAACCCAAGTTTACCTCAAAATTTTCGCCCCCTCCTAGATCTATAAATAGGGGATGAATTTTTCATCCCCAGCACAATTTTATGTGTTGGAAAAATTAGAAATCCACAAAGGTGGTGACATATATATATATATATATATATATATATATATATATATATATATATATTTTTTCCCTTTTGTTAATTATTCGCGAACTTCCTGCCACCGGATTGTTGAACAAGGACGTGAGAATACTAAAGAAGGACTTTGGGAGTGTTCGTTAAACCGTTGCTCATCTGTCTCCGTTTAATTCGCAAAAAAGGTACGCCTTACGTAACTCCTAGAAAACCGCATGTGTAGGATTTACGTGGAATTATTATATGCATGATGTGTTGTTGTTATTTGATTATTATTTGAATTAATATAGAATTAATTCATGCTAGTAATAATTAAATGATTTAAATTTGTATTTAAATTGCACCCCGGACACCCTATTTCCCAACAAAAAGGATAAAAAATCCAAAGGCAAAATTGAATGCGGTTATTAACCGCTCTCCAAAATTAACTTGGAGAGCGGTTAGTAACCGCACTCTAATAATTTTTTATTTTTTTAATATTTTGTGTGAAACCGCACTCCATAAATGATTTTGGAGTGCGGTTATTAAAAAGAGCTTTCCAAGTGGAGCTGTTTAAGTTTAAATGTGTGGCATGAGAAACTTATAATGGGACGGAAGGAGTATATACGATCACATATTATGTTCCATGCTATTAAAATATATATATATATATATATATATATATATATATATATAACTCAATTTGAGAAAACCCTCATTTTTAATTCTTTCTAATTAAAAAGTTCTTTTTTGTCAATGTTTTTAATTTTTTTTAGTCAAAAAAATGATTTTTTGAGCCATTGTATAATGAAGTAAAAAAAAAATTAAAAAAAACAGTGGTACGCTTTTCATTAAATGGTGGTACGGGATTAATATTTTGTAGTTCGAACATAATTAAATTGTGGCACAAACTTAAAAATGATGATACCAGTTGAATTGTGGTACAAGCTAAAATGATGGTGGTATGGGGTTGAAATAAGGGTGTTATGAGTTTAATTTAATATATAGTGGTACGGTACAAGCAAAAGTGATAGTCTTACGGGGTTGAAATAAATGTGGTACAATGTTAATTTAATAGTGGTACGAAATGAAGTGATAGTGCTACGAGATTAACTGGATGACATGATATGATCTGAAATGATGTTGGTACATGATATATGGTAGTACAAACTAAAATAATGAAATGATGAAAAAGGGTTGTGTTGGGAAAAAAATTATTATCTTAACTAAAAAAAATATTACAAATTTTATGACACAAAAGAACTTTTATTTTTATATTAGGGTATTTATAAACTCATTTCATTTAATTTTTCAAAAGTACCACTTATGTTTTCATCATAATTAAAATTACCCCTTTGTTTCACAATGATTGTTTTAGTGATTTTAGGGTAGAGTTATAAATAGTATAAAGTAAAAAGAATTTTTTTTTTTGTTACTAAGTTTTTTTTTCTTTAGCGAAAAGAGAATACTCATTTAGACCTATATACCCTTAATAAATTAACTAGAAATTTGAATAGAAGAATAAAAAAAACCTAACACTAAAAACTTGTAGCCCATACCACAATATATATGTTAAGCCCGTACTATTATTTATTTAATCTCGTATCACCATTAATTCACCTCGTACCATATTTTTATCGACGCCCGTACCACTTTTAAGTCACCTTGTACCACACTGTCCGTAACACCATTAATTCACCTCGTACCACCATTTTCTCACCCGTACCACACTTAATTGAAGCTCGTATAACCGTTAATTCTCCACGTACCGCATTTTATTTAAGCTCGTATCACCATTAATTCACCTCGTACCACATTTTATTTAAGCTCGTACCACCATTTTTTCACCCTTACCACACTTTATTGAAGCCCGTACCACCATTATGTACCACATTTTATTTAAGCTCATAGCACCATTAATTCCCCTCGTACCACATTTTATTTAAGTTCGTACCACTATTTTTCATCCGCACCACACTTTATTGAAGCTCGTACCACCATTAATTCACCACGTACCACATTTTATTTAAGTCAGTACCACTATTTTTAAGAATTATATAATGATATTTTTAAGCTCCTTGTATAGTCATATAATTAGGCTCATACCATTCTATATCCTAAACCCTACAAATTAAAGGAGAGAGTACCCGTTAATTTTGTCTTGAATAAATCTCAAGTTGGAGGAATATGACAAATAATGGGGTTTCCTCTTAATTCAATAGACTCGGAGAGAGATTAAGAATGATATTATTGACATTCAATTTAATTATTGAAAGTCGACGAAAAAAAATCATTTCAAAAAGAGATGGAACAAAATTGATGAGAAAATAAATACCTTGTTGAAGCCTTGAACAAAGATAATGATTCATTTATTTTCAAGGGTTTGAAAGAAAAAAGACTGACGAAAGATGTAGCGAAGAAGAATATGAAAAATGGAAGAAAAAAAAATAAAAGAACTAGTCTTTTAAAAAAAAGAGGGATGATGGTATAGTTGGTAAAAAATATTATCTTGGCTAGAAAAGAATAAAATTAAAATCATTGACAAAAAATAACTTTTTAAAATAAATTTGGCTAAAAATTGGGGTTCCGTCTTAAAAAATGTTTGTCTAAAGACAAAAAAAATATTAGGAGAAACCCTCTTTCTGCCACCTTCTTGGTTTTTTTTCTCTCTCCTTAATTCGATCTATGTATCTCTGTTACTCTATTGTTGAAGGTGTTTTTTACGTTTCTTGTTCGCAATATTTATTTGTTTCCGCCAATTTATCACTACTTTTGTTCACATTTTGTGTTCTTTTTCCGTTTGTAATTTATGGAATTGGCCGCGATATGTTTTGTATATCTCTCCTAAATTGAGAGCATGTGATTATCTCTCCCCTGTTGAGAGCTTTTTGTTTTTCTTAAATTTATCTACTTTTGGTATCAAGTTTTTCAACCAAGAGTGTTGGTGGCAGAATGAGGGAGGTGGATCGACGAGTGCAACCAACTGTAGTTTCAGAGGTTTCAGGGGTGATTTTTTTGTGAATATTATAATTGTAGTACTCTTACTACGACGAGTGAAAGGAAGGAATTTCCTGTCTGCAATGATACAAGGTGTATTAAACAATATAAAGATTACAAGATTATCATATTCGTAGAAATGTCAATGATTTGGCCAATTGTTTCATCCGAGCATCTGGGTCTTTTTACCAAACTCTCATTATTGGATCGGGCCTCCAACTATTGTGGATGTGGCCTTCTCAATAGCTCATTTTCTTGCATTCTTAAAACTATAAGAATAAATAAAAAATGATAATATTAATGGTATTACAAGGTGATGAGAAATTCGTTCTCAAAAATCAAATACAAAAAAAGCTCCCAGTCTGAAAGTACAACAGCTAAATTGCATTTGTTGATCGTGGAGAAAATTGGGCTCTTAAGGGAGATACACAAATTTGCACGAATCATGGCCTGTCATTCATCATCAAACAAAAACTCTTTTGGTGAATTTTCATCACATGAGGGATAATAACATGAAAATGATTAAGTAATTTAAAAAATTTAATCAAACATGCATAAGTGAAATAAATGTGGGGAAATTATTAATAGGTACAAAATTTGGGATCAACTTACTAATAGATACAAAATAAATTGCATATGCAGTTAAAGTTGCACCAAAAAATACAAATACATATCCATATCTGCAATCATTTTATATGTATTAGTAAGTTGCAATCTTGAAATGTACTTAGCCTACCGCATAAATGCAATGGAACTAAAGTGGTTCTCGATCCATACAAACTTATTTTCACTTTCCCAAACATTCCATTTTCAAATCCAGCTAGCTTTTAGAAAAGATCCAGAGCTAGCTTTGACATTTCTTAATTACTTCCTCGATTAAGGGTCTTGCTTTTTCTTCAACATAATCAAATCCTAATCCATCATTGAAATCCTGCTACAAAATTAATAGGCTCATTTATGCCTTGTTCCTATTCTGCTAATAAAGTACTTTGAGATTGTCTTTTTAAACTCTAAATTTTGTACTTAATTGCATTATTAACTATTTTTCTCCCATTTCTTCCCAGTTCACTCACTCCTAGTACTTTTTATTTAAAAAAAAAAAGTTTATTCCACGGCTCGTACTTTTTAATCTTCAGTTATCTCTTACATCCTTCCTATCATACTTCTTCATCTTCATTTATTGGGTAAATAGTGACTCCAACCTTCATTTATTGGGCAAATAGTGACTCGAATTCATGACCTCACGTCATAGGTAGTGTTGCTCTAACCACCTGAGTTATTCCATTTAGTCTTATTCTTTAAATATTAATAGGAAAAAATAGTTGCACGATTCAGTGTAAACAGGTTGCACTTTTCAGTATAATAAGTCGCACGATTCTAAAATACACTATGAGTGCGCAGTACACCTAGATGTACACGAGACCCACTCTTCTTTAATAGATTGATTGAGGGTAAAATTATCAAAATTTTAAGTTAGTTTTTTTAATTGCTTAAAGGACACTTGAACCTATTTGCAAACTATATGAAAAGGACATAAACACTTTTTTTTTTTTTTAAAAAAGAGCTCAGTCTAAGCGTCTAATAGCTTCAAGAAAAAATGCTTCTACACCATCAAATTGAAGTTGCAAACAGGCACTTAGTCTGAAATGGTTGTAGTAGAAAATTTGCAAGCTTTCCATCTTCCTAATTTTGCAAACTCAAAAATTGATGACAAAAATGTAGAAAGATTTGGTGCTTACTTGGATCTTGACCTATCAAAATAGCAGCAGCAGTGAAATAGCAGCTGCCTCCATTGTGCTTCATGTTCTGAAAATAGCTGTTGAAAGCATAAGAGGCATGATCTTTAGTGGTGTTGGGAAAGAAGCAGGCACCGTCCGATTGAATCGGCGCGCAATCTGCACCGTTGCTGCAAGCCCACCTCATTGCGTTCACCACCACATCTTCTGTAGCTTGCTCATCCGCTACACAATAATCCTCAAACTGCGCATCTACTAATACTTTATAGTAAGACAACTAATACTCTTTAATGAAACAACTAATACCATTAACCTAGCACATTTTAATGAAGAAACTTATACTGTATAAACACACATACTAAAACTTGTTTGTGTAAGACTTTGTATACTTAAAAAAATGCATGGTTGCATATAAATCAACAATTAGGTTTGGTTCAAAAAAATTCATTGAGAATGTTAATGAAAATGAGCGAGTTAATTAGAGTGGTTAAGGAGAATAAAAGATGATCAATTCATGATCTTTCATCATACTTTGTAGTTTGTACGAGGTTATGAGATTTAAAATAAACACAAATTCGTCTACGAAACTTGTTCATACTATAAAATTGATACCATTAAACTTATAAAATGATATCACCACTCTTATAAACAAATACATATAGCATTTAATGCTATGATTTCAGTTTACAAGTGTAATGATATCAGTTGATAAGTGTTATGGTATTAATTATAAGTTCAGTGGTATAAATTTCATACTATAAACAAATTTCACCAGATACCTAATCTAAAATAAATTAATCTTACCCCATTTTGGTAACTAACTACATTGCCTCCCATAATCATTTTTCTTCACTCACTCCGTTATCTCCCAACCAATTAATCATTTTCCCCCTATTATTTCAATATCAGAGCAAAACACTAATAACATAATTATAAATCTAATTGTAATTCTATTCAAAGATTCTCATAAACTTCAAAGAAAAGAAAAAAAACATAAAACCCAATAAACTTCCTTCATAATAATTATAACAATAAAAAAAGGATGAGGAATTGTAGTTACCAGAAGAGAGTGATATTGACAAGAAGAGGAGCAAGGCAAGTGGAATACAAGACCTGCAACTCGCCATAGTGTAGAATGCAGAAAGTAATAAGTGAAGATGGAATTATTATATATAAAAAACAGAGGAAAAAACATAAACAGATCTTCAGATCTTATGCAATAGATTTGAGATGTGGTCTAACTTTTTGAATTCCCAATCTTATCCTTCAATAAACCACTGGAATGGGGTGGTATCCTATGGTGTTTGTCCATTTTTGTTGACAATCACCACATGAAATTGGAATAACGTGTGCTTAGCTGTTTTAACACGCATAACTCATTATCATTTCATACTATCAAGCTTGACCCCGGTTATGTTTAAAAGGGACTTCTATAAGTGCGTAGTGCACCTTGGATGTATATGAGACCCACTCGAAAAAAAACATCAATTAGTAGGAAAAAAAAAAAGAATGCAAACCAAGTAAATAGATAATAAAATACATTTAATTTGAATCTGTCTCACAACATTCGTGGTATACACCATCTCACCCGATATTTTTCTATATTTTAATAATTCAAACAAAACAAAGCAAGATGGGCAAAATTGAGTCGTTTTGCTGTCATTCATGCAACCAGCACTAAATCATTATAAGGATTTTTTTTCAGCTGGAGTTTGGTTTATGTAATACAGTTGAACCTGCAACGGTTTGACAATCTCTCTCTATATTAAAATCCTATTAAACTAATACCTTTTAATGAAACCAACTAATACTGTTTAAAATAAACTCAAAAATGCAAACCAATTGCATAGTAAAACTGATTTACTCAAGACTTTGCCATTAAAAAAACATACACCAATTACCAGGGAAGGTTCATAAATCAACAGCTGTACACATTTTAAGATACACCACTGAGATCAGGGGATATGGTTTTCACAGCATAACATTAACTTGGCTAATATCTATCCTACAGTAGATTAGTACAAAAGGCACACAGTATAACAGAAAAGTGTCATTCCAAGTCCTAATTTTTCAAACATATACTAGTGTACAAAGTAAGTCAAGGAATACCACCCAGAGAACGAAGCTCCCCAGATCAGGCCTCTCCCTTCGACGGCGTATCATACATATTCTGCAGCAAATCTTGGATTTTATCAAACATTGTGTGCGAAGAATAGCTCATTCCTCCACTATTCCCCATGGGCCTCAAACTTTCCTGAAGCTTAATCTTTTCAAACAAATACTGTTTCTCAGCTTCAGCTTCGTGCAATCTTTGCTTAAGATACCTACTCGTATAATCCTCTTCTGATTTCTCAGTTTTAGCGAGTGCGATTCTTTGTAGCCTCTCAGCTTCTCTTCGGGCCTCATTGGCCTTCAGCTCGAACATATCTGCCTCAGCCTGTTTAAGGCGTACGATGCTGTCGAGCTCGTCGATCTGCATCTTTTTTTGTGCCTTTCCATTTTTAGGGCAGCAACTTCCCTAGCTTTGTCCTTGAGTTCTTGCTCGCAAGCTGATACGGATAGACGGACTTTTTTTACCATTCGCATCTTTTCTTCTGCGACCATTTCCATCTTTCGAACGGCTTCCTGGACTACGTCTGCTATCCTGTTGAAGGCCTCTTGTGGGGATATTGTCCTTCCGGATTCTTCTGTCTCTAGATTCTTTGAAGGATCTGCCTCGAGCTCTGAAAAGGAAACATGGTTTCAAATGGGACGGAATGAGAAAAGGGCAGGAACGGGAAACTGTTCAGAATATTATAGTCACGTATAATCTCTGCTTTTGTTTAAGAAAAATGGATTCGAGTGTTTTCAAATAAAATGCTTCTGCTTAAAATAGCAAATTAGAATCCAGAATATACAAGTTGAAAGATGTATGGTTCTATCTGATACTGCTTCTCACTAATAATTTACTTAATTCAAATCTTTAACCAAACACTCGACCTCTACTTATTACAAATTTATAACAAACACAAGCCACTTTTGATAATAGGCAATTATTCTCATAATCACTAAATTAAATCGCTTTCCTCGAAAGCATATATTTTTGCAAACATGCCCTATGCCAGTTGACACTAATGTTGTGTTTGGCTTTAAGTATTTGAGGATGGAATCCATATAGTGACAAGTCCATTTGGTAGTTTGGACCGCCATAAGGCCATAAGGTTGACACTCTTATTTTGGACTAATTTTTGAGTGATTTTGATGGATTTCAAATCCATTTATTTTAAATCCCTCGATCCAAACACAACATAAAGGTAAACGAGAGTCTTGCATCCGTGGAAATGATCAGAGGACAGAAATTAAGTGCTACAAGGAATTTAGGACACTGAAATAAATAATGTAATACTGAACTAACAAGTAGATGATAAACAAAATTTCATGTGGGAACTGGAAGGGTCCAGCAATGTGGCAATATACTCATAATTGCAAAAACTAAAATTTTCAAAAAAAAAAAGAAAGCTGACCATAGTTATTAAAGGCGCGCCCGAGGCGCGCCTAAGGCGCAAGGCGCTCGGGGCGCTAGCCACCTCGCCTGCCATAGGTCCAGGTGGTTGGGATTTTCTGGGCGCTCGCCTGGGGGCGCCTTTCGCCGCCTTTCGCCGCCTTGACTAGGGCAAAGGCGCGCCTAAGGCGTGCCTTGCGTACATCTAGGGTTTGAAATAAAAATAAACATTTTTTTATTTGTCAAATAACATCAGAATAATAAAAAATACTATCTCTTAAGTCTTAATATTTAAGTGAAACGCATCTAGGGTTTCAAGATTCACTTTTTATCAAGTATAATCGTGCGTTGAAGCATCGGTAATCGGTATGACTCACGTAATCACATTGATCCTATCTCTTTGAAGGATATAGATGAAAGCAATGAGTGGATGGTTGGTCTAATGGAAGATGAAGATGAGTTGGTTCACCAAGGTGAAAATTTGACTTGGGGTATTGCTACAGAAGCAATGGTTAGGTTTACTAAGAAATTATCAAGGTCTTATGTTGTTTTTTCCAGGGATGCAAGGAGCGCGCCCAAGGTAGTCAAAAGCGCTTGCCTTAGCGCTTAAGCGGCCAAGGCGGAGCGTGAGAACATGAAACCGCTTTGTTCCTTCTAAGCGGAGCGGTTTGTTGTAAAGTTCAGGTTTTTCAAGCTTTTTTCCCCTTTTTTCTGATATTTGGGGCGGTTTTTTGTGGAGCGCAGGTTTTTCACACTTATTTTCTTCTGTTTTCTGATATTTTAAGCGTGATTAATGAAATAACTGTGTGGGCTGCAGTTTTTTTTTTTTAATTGTAGGGTTAGCCTACTAAAAGCCCTTTAATGATAGAAAACTCATAGCTTATAATATATAAACAGTAAGCCCTTACCTTAAAAAGCCCAAGTACATAAGATAAGAAATAATAAGATTAGCGTGAGATTTCTCTCAGATAAAAGAGCCAAAAGCAGGGTTTTTGTGTTCCAGAAGAACAACGCTTGAAAAGGCAGGGTTTTCATCCTGCGATAAATAGAAACATCTCAAGTTTTTTTGTTTGAAGATGGTGGTTCACTAATTCACCTTCTGTTAGGATTAGGAACTTGATAAGGGGTTAACTAATTCACTCTTTTGCTTGGATTATGAACTTGAAAATGGTGATGTTCACTAATTTACTTTCTGGTTTGTGGTTTGAATTAGGAACTTAATATTGTGCTTCAGATTTTGAATTATGAAGTATAATAATGTTAGACTTTCATGTTACTCACTTTGTCCCATGTGTTTTTTACTATATGATTATTAAATGTTGTTATTGGTGCATATGATATTATCTGATTTAATATGGATTATGTGTTCGGAATGTTGCGCTTTACTTCGGTGAAGCGCGCTTTTTTTATGCGCTTAAAGCGTTAGGGGGTCTTTGCGCTTTGAGTGCGCTTTTCGCTTTTGACTACCTTGAGCGCGCCTAAGGCGCCAGGCGCGCCTAAGGCGCTAGGCGCTGCTTCGCGCCTTGCGCCATTAATAACTATGAAGCTGACATAGATTTTTAGGAGACTTAAATGAATGGAATTTAAAATCCTATTAAATCCAACTCTACTACAAGTCTACACCTTATAAAAATCTACTTTATCAACTACCATTGGCTCTCTTTTTCTTTCTCTCAATAAACCCACATCATCTGCCTTTTTGGCATCCCAATAATAATCTTTTCATTATTACACAATTTCCAACAAATAATCATTCAATCATTATAACACAACTACATAATAATAAAACATCAATTAACATTTCCACCATCCTACCCTCTAAAATCTCATAACAAACATACATTTTAACTTATTTACAAAGATTTAAAATTACTAGGATATCAAAGTCCAGGATTTCCCCTGGCCACTCTAATCCCATTAAAAATTAGAGATTTCATACGTACTTCCAATATGTTAAGATACATCACACAACTGAAGACACATATCACCAAAGAAAGATATCAACATAACTATAACCTGTTAATAAATCTTACCTTGAAAGAACATCAAGATGACCTTACAAGCCACATTTTCTGCAACCCCACCTTTCAATTTTTCGATAAGCTCCTCGCATTTCCAGAACAATTTCCTGCCTCTCGCATCCTCACTCCCACGGAAAATTCTACTCACAAAGTCAATTTCTCTAATTAAAGCATCCCTATCCCAGCTAGGTGCACAATGCAAGAAGACATCTTTCACCCACCCTACTAACTCCGAAGACCTACTACAAGCCCGACACCTAAAAATCATCTCTGCAGAACTTGACCCATTTGTAACAGTGGGGCCCATTCCAATCAGCCCGTTTCGAATAGCACAATCTGTGTGAGTCCAATGAGAACATAAATTGCACCCAATCCAACGGCATGTGTTAACCTCAAAATCAAACTTGTTGCAGATAGTACACATACAGAGGTTGCAGAAACCATTTCTCATTGAACACAAGTCACAAGTACATTCCTCTGCGAGAGAGACTAACACTTGGATGCAAAAATGCCTGGATTCCAGTCTTGATAGCAACTAGAATTTCTAGCTGAACTTGGTGTGCCATAATCAGTGTATTATCTGTCAAATCACCCCTACTTTGGACCAGCTTCAGAAGAAAGAGAAACTCCTCTCTTTGCTGAGAGCCACCTAAGCCTTCAAGAAAGGAACGGAGCTCGTTTTTAAATTTTTCAAGATACTTATCTGGTAGATTTTGCATTCTTTCTGCAACAATGTCTACCCTTTCTCTGGCCACATCTCGAAGAGACATCTTATCTGAGCTCGAGAAGTGGCGGACAACCGAGTGCTCGGTGGGCCCGTTTTCTCTTTCTTTTTCCTTGTCGAGTTTCGTCGCAACCAAAGGCTCATTCGTTGGCCAGGTTTCTCGGGAACTGGCGCTTTCCTGATCGGAATTTGAGCCACGCTCAGGTGGGGATCCACAGGCGTCTAGGGAGACTAAGGATAGGGAGGTCTGCAGCCCCCCACCACCAGGACGACTCTGCTGACGTGGATGCAGCATTGATGATTGATTATTGAAATGAGATCCAGATGCTGTTCCCATCTGAGAATGTTCTCAGTAATCTGGAGCAAAGAATCAATTAGGTTACTAACCACTCTACTCAATGTGACACATACTTCTCACTCGTTACTCGAATTTAAACATAAACCTCAGCATTCTCTTGAAAAATGGGGTGCAGGGGTTAGAGAAATCTCATGAAATTGGAAAACTTGCAGTTGAACTAAATATAGATTACCAGATTCTAAACTAGAGAAAAAAGTAGAGAGATTTACAGGTGGTACAACCAAAACACTTGGAGACAAGCAGGGTAAGTAAGGGACCATCAAATCATTACAAAGACCATACAGGTAATAAATGGCACACAACGTTTTCAGAATTCCTTGAAATTGAGAATAATGTTATGATCATAATTAAACAATAAATAAATAATAATAATCCAACCTCCTGCCTACCTCCGAAATAGCTATGCCGGGGTGGGATTGGAGAGCTAAGATTTGGCTAACAAAGAGAGTAATCAACATAACAGGACAAAGACAATTAAAAGAAAAACAATCATTTCTACAACAGGAAATTGACCATCCGATTCATCACGGAATTAAGCAGAATTCAGGTTTCAAACCAAAAAAAGAATGCTTTCCAAAAAAAAAAAACCCCAAAAAAGGAGAAGAAAATAGCATATCATAGCAAAGATGGATTATTTTTAAAAAAAAAATCTGTAAATATATGCTTACCCGATCAGAAACCAGAAAAAGGAAACAAAATGTTCAATTCAACATGTCTAAATCGAATCTCACGATTACGGAGCCTCGATTGTAACCACAACCAATAAGAAAAAAAGTAAAGCGTGTAATCGCATCAGGAACAAGAGCTAGCGCCAGTGGATAATAGTTAAGGGAAAAAAACGAAAAAAAAAAAACACATCAAAGAACTTGCAAAGATGCATCTCCTTTACCTGAAAAAGGCTGAGACAAGCTGGTTAATCCGAAGGAATTGATCTCACAAGTGAAGTCAAGTCTTGGATTCAGAGCCTTCTTTATCTAACTTTAGAAACCCTAGTTCATACGAGTTCAATTGGGATTTGGGTTGGGTGAATGAATGCTTCAGTTTTACCTACTCTTTCCTTTGACTCGTTAGTTGAGAATTTAAAATTGAACACTTTCGCGCTCCTTGAGTGTGGGCGATATAAAAATTTAATAAACTGGTTGAACTGTGGAATAAATTTATCAAAAATAGAACAAAAGATGTGGGTGAGTATAATTTAGTAGGGTGATATAAAAATAGGGGAGATTATTTATTAGGGGAAAGTAAACGGTTTTAACATCTTGTATGCCTCATGTACACTATGCACTTTATAATATATTTTAAAAGTATATTTTAAAATTTTACAACTTGTTGCACTGAAATTTGCTACTTGTTACACTAAAATATGCAAGTATGTTTTACGAATACAAGTTGCACATTTTAGTGCAACAAGTCGCAAGTTTCTAAAATACACTATGAAGTGATGGTACACTTGGTGCACAAGAGACTGATAAGTCGAATTTAGTGGGTTATTTATGTATTAATTGTGATTATTTTGTGGTTATTAATTCACTAATCTTTTGTTTTTACTCAATTTATTTTATATTGGTCTCGATTGCTATGATTTTGTGTTTTTCATTGATTTTAGGCTGTTTGGGAACCTTTTTATTAGTTTGAGACAAATTATCAGATCGGGTGCAAGTTGTGTGGACTGAAACTAAAGAAAAAGGCAAACATTGGGGAATCAATGTTAATTGCAGCAGGATAATTCAACCAAGAAATCGAGCACGTAATTTACTCCATTTATATGATTATTAGTGTTGATGTTGCACGGATATTGTTCCAGATGTTGGACAACATTCTGCACAACATCTTAAATTTTTCATTTCTCCTAACACTGACTCCGTTTTATTAGATGTGTTTTTCTATGTTTCCTACATTGCAGGTTGAAGACAATTTCGGATATTGTCAAGCGGTTGCACTGATGGAGTAAGAATAGAAAGATCATGGGTGGTTACACCAAGATCATGGAGATAGTGTAGGAGATGTTCAAGGCTATCCACACCAAGTGGATAGGACAATGCAGTTGGTCCGAATGTCTATAAATAGACTGCATTGGTCGACATTCAAGTTTGAGTTAAAGTGAAATCTCATTTGCTCTACTCCAAACTTAAGAGAGTAGCATCCGAGACACAACCGTGAGTGGAGTGTGAGGGTCGATGCTATGTCTATTTGTACTAGTCGAGTGTATCCCAACATTTTCCATCAGTATTGATTTTGTCTTATTAGATCAAGTTTTAGGTTGAATAAGATCATAGTTACTTGATTGAATAGATTGATTTTTGGTTTGTGGTTTTTCACTACATCTTTTAGAATCTTGTAAGAGATTCATGTGTATCTCACTACTTGTTATAGTGATATTTTTAACCATGAGGTTCGTATAGTCTAATTATAGACTATACACAATTTTGAAATCATTTGCACTGCGTTTTTTATACTTCCACTGTCATATGTTGTTTTATATGTTTCACAACATTTTCAACAACACTCTAAAAATACACGCACACACACTCTCAGTTGGCGCCAGAGCCATAAACTTGATACACTAAGTTAAAGGTCCTGTGTTTAAAGTATGTTTTTGCAATGGATTATCCACTAACTCCTTCTTTAAAACATCCAATTTTGGATGGATCAAATTATCCCTACTGGAAACCTAAAATGTGCATGTACATTAAGTCTATAGATGAGAGAGCATGATGTAGTGTGTTATCTGGTTGGAATCCACCAAAGACGGTTGGTGATAATGATGGTGATTCACAAGTCAAAAGGGAGATTGATTGGTCCAATGATGAATGCACATCGGCCAATTTCAATTCTAAAGCCCTTAATGCGATTTTTACTGCTACTGATGTTTCTATGTTTAAACTGATATCAAACTGTGTTTCTTCTAAGGATGCATGGGATATATTGCAGGAACATTGTGAAGGATCAGAAAGTATTCGAAGAACTAGACTCAGAATGTTGGGAACCAAGTTTGAAAACTTGAAGATGAAAGATGATGAGAACATTTCATCATACAATGAAAGGATAAGTGAGATTGTTAATGAGTCACACTCACTTGGCGATCCAATTTATAACACTCGATTAGTTAATAAAATACTTAGAACTGTTCCTAAACGATTTGATGCTAAAATATGTGCAATAGAAAAGGCTAAGAACACTGATTTATTGAGTCAAAATGAGTTGATAAGTATTTTGAAAACTTATGAGATTAACTCAAATATGTTAGATGATGATAAACATGAGAAAGATAAAGACAAGAAAGTACTTGCTTTTAGAGGTGAAACTTCTGATAATGTTTGTAAACATCCTTATGTGACTGAAGTTGATTCTGATGATGATGTCTCAGATTTATGTGATGAAAATGTTTCTGAACAATTTTCTCTTATCACTAAGCAATTCAAAACTTTTTTAAAAGGAAAGTTCAGAAGACCAAATGGTCAATTTCAATCAAAGGATAAGTTTAACCAAAACTCTTCTCCCTCTAATAAAAAGCTTGTTCCAAGTCAGTCTTCCAACTTCAATCGACCTAGACAATTCAATAAGGATATCAAGTTCAAATATGATCCTAAGTACAGAAAAAAGGCTAAATGTGATGCATGTTCTGGATATGGTCATTATGCTAATGAATGTGCTAATATTGTGTTCAAGAAAAAGATGAACTTTATGCTACCTTAAGTGATGATTCTGATGATTAAACTGATTTTGGTAAATGTGAACTAAGTGCTATGTCTGCTAGAATAGTTTATGATGATACATTTGAGGATGATCTCGATGATTATTGGTCTGAAGCAGATTGAGATGTTCATACAACATCTGAAACAACATTCAGTAAATATAATTATGAGATTAACTGTTTTGCTGGAACTATTCTGAATGCTGAAACATCAAATTATGCTGAATGTAACTCTGAATATCTGAAGTTTAAAACTGATTTAGAAACTCAAAAACAGGTGTTGAGTTCCTTATCTTTAGAAAATTCAAATTTAAAAGAGAATCTGGTTAAGCTTGAAGTTCTTTTAACTAGAAAAGAAGTGGAAACTTCTGCTTTGAAAGATGAACTAAAAAACACTACTATAAGCTTTAAAAAGTTTTGTGATAGCACTACTGAATTGAATGAAGCATTAATGATTGGTAGATATGATAATGCTGGACTTGGTTTTGTGAAAACTTTTGAGAATACTCCTATATCTTTTGAACCTATTTCTTTTGTAAAAGCTGGAACTTCTTTGCCAAAATCTTTGAAAGGTAAACAAGAGAAATCTGATGGTTTGTTTAAAGAGTATGTCTGTTTTTATTGTGCTGGAGTGGGTCGTATTTGTCCATACTGTTCTAAGTTAAAAAGAGACTTAAAAGCTGAAATTATTTTACCTGATAAAATTGAGCACCCTATAAAACAGGTTTACAACACTAAAAAATTGATTCATAAGAACATGTCATGTAATGTAGTTTATACATCTTTGAAAGCATGTGTTCCTGGATCGTGGTACTTTGATAGTGGTTGTTCTAGACACATGACTGGTCAAATTAACTATCTGTCTAACTATACATCTTCTGATGGTGGTCATGTTACATATGGTGGTGGTTCAAAAGGTAAAGTTGTTGGTAAAGGAACTTTGAATGTTCCTGGTTTTCCAAAGTTGACAAATGTGTTACATGTAAAAGGTTTACTTGCTAATCTGATTAGTATTAGTCAGTTATGTGATGCTGATTTACATGTGAAGTTTGATAAGAATTCATGCTATGTATTTGACAAAAATGATGATTGCTTAATGACTGGCAAAAGATTTGCTGATAATTGTTATTTGATTGGTTCAAATCATACTTGTAAAAGTGTTAAAGCATATGATATTATTTTGTGGCATAAAAAACTTGGTCATGCTAATTACAGAAGTATTCAGAAATTGCATAGACTAGGTGATGTTGTTGGTTTACCTGATCTTAACTTTGAAAAAGAAAAAATCTGTGGACCATGCCAGAAAGGTAAACAAGTAAGGACAACACATCAAATGTTGTCAGCATGTACAACAAACAGGTGTCGTGAGTTGATTCATATGGATTTAATGGGTCCTATGGAAACTGAAAGTTTCGATGAAAAGAGGTATTCATATGTTCTTGTAGATGATTTTTCTAGATATACTTGGGTTATTTTTTCTAAAAGAAAAATCAGATACCTTTTATGAGTTCAAAATTCTTTACAAAAGGTTTAAAACTGTTTTATGTTTAAAGATCAGTAGGATAAGGTCTGATCATGGAAGAGAATTTGAAAACAGTTTGTTTACTAATTTCTGTGAAAAGAAAGGTATTTTGCAAGAGTTTTCTTCACCTAAAACTCCTCAACAAAATGGAATTTCTGAAAGAAAGAATAGAACTTTGCAAGAAATGGCAAGAGTTATGCTAACCTCAAAAAGTCTTTCTAAGAAATTCTGGGCAGAAGCTTTAAATACTGCTTGTCACATTGTGAATAGAGTCTATATTCATTCTGGTAGTAATTGTACTCCCT
Organism: Stenogyne calaminthoides; assembly: GCA_037126765.1. Classification (NCBI taxonomy): domain Eukaryota; kingdom Viridiplantae; phylum Streptophyta; class Magnoliopsida; order Lamiales; family Lamiaceae; genus Stenogyne; species Stenogyne calaminthoides. The sequence goes on from JBBCBC010000026.1 coordinate 8,843,020, forward strand.
ATGAGATTTTGAATAACAAGAAACCAAATTTGAAATACTTTCATGTGTTTGGTTGTGTTTGTTACATTTTTAATGATAGAGATCAGTTGCACAAGTTTGATTCTAAGAGTCATAAAGGATTTTTCTTAGTATATTTTAAGAATAGCAAGGCATATAGAATTTATAACTTGAGAACTGATACAATGCAAGATCTGTTAATGTGGTATTTGATGAACTTGCAAGCCTTGCAGGTAAAAGTGCTGAAGATAATGTATCAGATTTGATAGAAGTACCCAGAAATACTGATGACACTGAAGATAGTAAAAATGTTGATCAGAATCAGAATGTTCCTTCAATATCTGATGCAACATTACCTAAAAGTTCAAATACTGAAAATTTGTCACAAGATTTACATTATCCAAAACATTTGGTACCCTCAACAAAGATAATGAAAAGTCATCCATTAGATCAGATCATTGGAGAAGCTACCACTGGTGTACAAACTAGAAGAAGAATGTGTATTCATATCAATAACCTTGTAAGATCAGTTTGCATGTCATCCATATGCAATTAGGTAACTTTTGAGTGTTATCATTCTGAAATTGAGCTTAAAAATGTGAAATAAGCTCTTGATGATGAAATCTGGATAAATGTTATGCATGAGTAGCTTAATCAGTTTGAAAGAAATGATGTTATGACACTTGTACCTAGACCTAATTCTGATATTAATGTCATAGGATCAAAGTGGATTTTCAAGAATAAAACTGATGAATCTGGTAATATTGTGAGAAATAAGGTTAGATTGGTTGCTCAAGGCTATACTCATATTGAAGGAATTGACTTTGATGAAACATTTGTTCCTGTTGCTAGAATTGAATCTATTAGATTACTTCTTGCTATTGCATGTTTCATTAACATTAACTTGCATCAAATGGATGTTAAAGCTGTTTTCTTAAATGGTATTCTGGATGATGAAGCTTATGTTGAACAACCTAAAGGTTTTAAAAATTTAGAATTTCCTGATCATGTTTACAAGTTAAAGAAAACTTTGTATGGTCTTAAACAAGCACCTAGAGCTTGGTATGGTAGACTTACTGATTTCTTACTTGAGTTTGGATTTTTAAGAGGTGAAGCTGATAGAACCTTGCTCATTAAAAATTCTAAGAGTGATATCATGGCTGCTCAAACATATGTTGATGATATTGTATTTGGTTCAACTTGTGATGATATTCTTGAGAGTTTTGTTAAGGAAATGACCTGTACTTTTGAAATGTCCATGGTTGGAGAACTGAATTTATTTTTAGGTCTTCAAATCAAACAAATGAAAGATGGTATTTTCTTTTCTCAAAACAAATATGCTAAGAATTTGGTGAAAATGTTTGGTCTTGAAACTGCTAAAAATATGAAAACCCCTATGGGTTCAACACAAAAGTTGAGTAAAGACTTGATTGGAAAAGATGTTGATCCTACTTTCTGTAGATCAATGATTGAAAGTCTTTTGTACTTAACTTCTAGTAGGCCTGATATTATGTATAGTGTCTGTATTTGTGCTAGATATCAAGCTAATCCTAAAGAATCACATCTCAATTCTGTGAAAAGAATTATAAGATATGTAGCTGGAACATGTGATCTAGGTATTTGGTACTCAAAGGATACTAATTGCTCTTTAGTTGACTATAGTGATGCAGACTGGGCAGGTGATTGTGATGACATAAAAAGTACTAGTGGAGGATGTTTCTACATGGGCAACAACATTATATCCTGGCATAGTAAGAAACAAAATTGTGTTTCACAATTAACAGCTGAGTCTGAATATGTTGCTGCTGAAAGTTGCTGCACTCAACTGTTGTGGCTTAAAAAGATGTTTGATGATTATGGGTTGGAAAGTGGTATTTTGACTGTTTATTGTGATAATACTAGTGTTATCAATATTTCCAAGAATCCTGTGCAACATTCTTTGACTAACCATATAAGTATAAGACATCACTTTATAAGAGATCTTGTAGAGAAAAAAGTTGTGAAGTTAGAGTACATTTCTACTGAAAAATAACTTGCTGATATTTTCACAAAAGCCCTTGATAATGAGAGGTTTTCTTCACTTAGAAAATCTCTTGGTCTTTGCTATATCTGAAAAATAAACACTAGATGTTGTGACAAATGTTTCCAACATTTGAAGCAACATTGTGGTTCTGATAATGAGTTTGTCTGCTGATTTGCTTATGTTTGAACTTTAAATGATAGTGTTATGATCTTATTGTTGAATCATGGTTTAGATACAGAGTCTTGGGCATATATCGCTTAAATGCATTGAAAAATAAAGCACAACTTAGATGTGTAATCACTGAGTAACTATGAGACACGGAGCTAGCTACTACGATGTTCTCTTTTCAAAAGGTGATTAATTATACATCCATGTTTGTTCACAATCCGCTGAGTAATTATGGGGCAAGGAGCTCGCTACTACGATGTTCTCTCTTGAAAAGATGGATCAATGTGAACATGTGTTTAAAAGAAAATTCAAAATATGCAACACCTTGATGATGAATTTCATGCAAAATTGAGTGTTGAGCTATATGTGTGACGACATTTTGTGAAACCTTAAGTGATTCAAACTTTATCTATCATACACGATTTGTTTAATGTTCTGAATAAGTTGAATTCGCGGTTTAAGCAAGTTATTTGAACTGATATGCGTTTATTTAATTTTGGATATGGTCTCTGATTTTCGAAAATATTTTTGGCAGCGCTTACACATACACACGATCACATTTGCCTTAGTGGGTGGTTACTTTGTCCCACTCTTGGTCGGTTTCTAGGTGTTTTTATGTGTAATAACCTCCGCTTTAATCTCTATTTATGTTCGTCTTATTTGGGTTTGTTTCATACCCAAAGCCGAAAACTTTTTGTGTTGCACATAGGAATCGAGGTTTGTTGATTTTACTTATGTTATTACTTTATTTTCAGTCATTTACTTTCTTTTCCCTCCTATTTTCTCATTGCATTATTTTTAATTGCATGTGCTTTAATTTGATTGGACAGAAAAAATGTGGGATGGCTGATAACCCAAACCCTTCGGGCTTCTCTGATCACTTACAATCACACGCAAACACTCTCTCCAACCCTTCTTCTCCAGCAAACTCGAATCCTCTGAACTTACTTGCAGAAATGGCCGCTCAAAACTTAGATTATGATTCCACTAATGTTGGTGGATCATCATCTTCGTCCGCACCAAAACCTCTTCCATACGAATTTTTTGAAGATACCCCTCAATTTCTGATTCGACTGATTATCGAACAGATGCTCGAGAAAAACCTTCCTGTTCTTCCTGATGTTTTTGTTGGCAAAAGACAAGTCAACATTAATGATTTTGTTGATCTCTCAGCCCAATCTTTGGCTGAAGAACCCGCTCATGAAATACCTTCAGAAACCCCTGTTTCTGAACCTGCTTCTGACACTCCTAACCATCCAGAAAACCCTACTCAAACCCAGGGATGAAAATATCGTGAAATATCGCGGATATATCGCGGATATAACACATTTTTTTAACTATGCGATATGGATTTTGCATGTAAATTTTTTCTTACCGTGAACAGTGCAAATATCGCGGATATATCGCATAATATTGCAAGATATCGCAAAATGTAAAAAAAATCGGGAAATATCGCGATATTATTACAGATTTCGATACATATATTTTTAATTTAATTGCATCATGGGTATGGACATTGATCATAGTGATATGACTCAAGATTTATATGTTTTTGACACATATGCGAGTTCATAGTTTGATTGGAATACTCAAAATGTTTTCCATTGCCCAACTCCTCAAATATCTTATGAAAGTCAAAATGCGTATCAACAAAATATCTGGGTCATGACACAATATCCAATTCATGGTGAAGTAGTTGGAAGAGATAGGAAAACATATAAATGACACGTGCATAATATATCCATGAGTACTTTAATGTGATGAGTTGGTACCAGTATTGTTTGAATAGAGATGTCATTACATCTTCTATTTTTGAACCTATACTCTTATAGGTCATCATTTTGGTACTAATTATATTTTATCATGTAATTTTAGTCATTTTGTATTGTATTATATATTGTATTGTCAGCTATTTTTTTATGGACAATACTGTTTATATAGTTTATTGTTAATATTTTTGATTTAAATTTGTCTTTTTATTGTGATTTTAAATTAAATGTATGCATAATTGTGTGTAATAACATGTAAAATTTCATGTCAAATTTCCAATTGTTTAACATAATTTCCGTCATTTTTCTAAATTTTTTGCGACATCGATATTTTCATCCTTGCTCAAACCACAGATGTTGATATGGATAAAGCTGACTCCTCTGATTCAGAAGGAATGAGGGAGAAATTGAAGAACATTCGGTTGAGAGAGAAGCAATTGGCTCCCAAGAGAGGTGCTGGGAAATGGGGAAAGATAAGGATGTCTCAAAGGAACATTGGAAAGAAAATAGATTACACTGGGAAACGCCCCAAGAGGACTGATGGTGGTGTTAATGATCCTATCTCTGTAGAAGATTCAGATGAAGAGATGGTTGTTCCAAATGTTCCTATTGTTGAGCCAAAAGACTCAGATGATGACTTAACCATGGAGGAATTGATGGAAAATAAAGAGAAACGAACCAAAAGGAGAAATGAACCATCTGTGAATATTGCTCCTGATGCTGCAGAACCATCTGAGAATGTTGAAAGAGATGATTCTGAGATAGAGGAATCTGAGAAAGATGAAGCTGAGACGGATAATTCAGAGGAAGAAATGGATCTTGAGGAAGATGATCCTGAGGAAGATGACCCTGAAGAAGATGATGAAGCTGATGAGAATGTACAGGAAGATGAGCCTGTAGAAGATCAAAATGCTGATGAGTTTGATCATCTCTTTGATTCTGATAAGGTAACAATGCTTGACTCAGACCCTGATGATAGAATTGAATTTGATAGGAGGTCTAGACAATCTTCAAATTATGGGAAAGTAAGGTTTAGGTATAATGTTGTTACCATCACTCCTAGGTCGTCAACATTTTCCTAAGGACTAGGAATGTAGAGAAAGAACCTATTGATCTAGAAATTGGTGAAGTGTTGTCTGTGCTAACTGGTGGGAGATATTGTGAATGAACATTGCAATTTTCTGTTGCAAAATTGACTTCTCTCTATTCTGTGATGCATAAACTGTTGGTCTTAAACTGGTATCCTTCTAGAAATTCCATTGTGCTTACTAAAGAACAGTCTTTCCTGCTATAGAAGATTGTTCATCTGAACAAGTTTAATATGAGACAAATAATATTTGACAATATGATGTCTCTTGCTCGAAAACATGGTGATGGTGGAATGTTCCCATATCCAAGCTTTATCTGTCAGTTCTTGGATAAGTTGGAGTTTGACAGACCTAGAGGAGAAAAGATCAGTGGTTTTATCCCTAGTTTTGGAATTTCCCTAGTTCTGAAATGTGGTAACCATGTAGTTGATCTACCTCTGAAATGTTGCCCATTCTGTTGGCAACATTCCTTACACAGTCACCAGAAGTAATGGTATTCCTTCTGTCACCTTTACTAATTCTTTCATTACTGATCAAATTCAATCCATCCAGCACAGTATAGATGCCCTACTTAAACAGCAAACCTTCTGGAGAAGCCTGCTTTCTACTCCAACAGGGGAGGATCACCTAATGATGGTCCTGAAGATGGTGGTAATGATGGAGTTGGTCTATCTGGCCATGCAGGTGAGAAGGATGATGCACCAGATGCTGGTGATAATGTTGAAGATGCTGCTGAGGATGATGGTGGTGCTGATGCACAAGATGATCAGAATGATGCTGAAGACAGAGAGGTTGAAGATGATGTACAAGATGCTGTTAATGAGGCTGTGGAGGATGATGTGGAAGATGTACTCAATGCTGCTGCTGTTGAACAGATTGTTCCTGAACCAGTTGATGATAGCCCTGATAACACTGATGATGAGCTGAAGAAGACTCCTAACAGGGAGAGTATGTCCCCGGAGAGTGTTTCTATCATTGATCAGCTATATGGAGCTGATAACTAGTGAACAGATTCAAGACAGGGGGAGTTTTTGATGTATGGGGGAGCATTTGCAGATTATGGAGATGCAGTCATTCTAATGGCCCAGTCCTTCCCTATATTTCACTTAAAAAATTCCTTTCTGTATTGCAATTTTTTATTTATTGCTCTTTACTTTATAAACTCTGCTAATGGACAACTAGTTGATAGGTTTATGTTTATGTCATTTACTTTATGTTGGATACTTTGGCCTAAGTACACTGTTGATGTACTTAGTGCTTGTTGTTTATTTTTAAATTATGATTTGGTTGAATAGTAGTTGTTCTCAGAATGACTATTATTTGTTTCTTTCCTGACACAAGTTCGGATGTTGTTTTTAACATCAGGTGTGTTATAGTAGAAAGGTCAAATTGGGGGAGTTTGTTGATGTTGCACGGATGTTGTTCCAGATGTTGGACAACATTCTGCATAACATCTTAAATTTGCCATTCTCCTAACACTGGCTCCATTTTATTAGATGTGTTTTTCTATGTTTCCTACATTGCAGGTTGAAGATAATTTCGGATATTGTCAAGCGGTTGCACTGATGGAGTAAGAATAGAAAGATAATGGGTGGTTAGACCAAGATCATGGAGATAGTGGAGGAGATGTTCAAAGTTGTCCACACCAAGTGGATAGGACAATGCAGTTGGTCCGAATGTCTATAAATAGACTGCATTGGTCGACATTCAAGTTTGAGTTAAAGTGAAATCCCATTTGCTCTACTCCAAACTTAAGAGAGTAGCATCCAAGACACAACCGTGAGTGTAGTGCGAGGGTCGATGCTATGTATATTTGTACTGGTCGAGTGTATCCCAACATTTCTCATCAGTATTGATTTTGTCTTATTAGATCAAGTTTTAGGTTGAATAAGATCACTAGTTACTTGATTGAATAGATTGATTTTTGGTGTGTGATTTTTCACTACATCATTTAGGATCTTGTAAGAGATTAGTGTGTATCTCACTACTTGTTATAGTGATGTTTTTAACCATGAGGTTCGTATAGTCTGATTATAGACTATACACAATTTTGAAATCCTTTGCACTGCGTTTTTTATACTTCGGCTGTCATATGTTGTTTTATATGTTTTACAACATTTTCAACAACACTCTGAAAATACACGCACACACACTCTCAATTAGGAATTCAATGTACTAGAACTAAATACATTCAATGTAGGTAAATTTTTATATGAAATATTTCATGGATCTAGGATCAGTGAAATATGACCTGCAAATCAGAAAGAGAATCGCATAACCTAGAGTGAAAAATTCGCAGACCCTGTGTGGGTCGAATCGGGTCAAACAGATTTTTTCTAAAGATCCGCGCAAAGACAAAACAACAAAGCTCGCTCGGAGATCTGTGATACTATAAGGATAAATATGTGTTATTGTGAGTACGTGTATTTGTTACTGTAAGGAAGGATCCGTAAAACATGACTTGTGGGTTAGAAAGAGAAGTGCATAAATAGAGAGGAAAAATTTGTGGATCCTGTGTATGTCGAACTGGGTCAAATAAATTTTTTTCTATAAAATTCGTGTAAAGGCAAAACAACAAAATTCACTCCGAGGTCTGTGTTATTCTGAGGGAAAATATGTATTACTGCAAGTACGTATATGTGATATTGTAAGGAGAAAACAACACTCCCTCTATTTTCATTCGCTTCCCCTATGTTTTTTTTTATATGCTTCTCCTTCTGACATGTAACTTAAACCACCAAATTACACCACTAAATTAGTAAAAATATTTTTTTCTATCATCATGTAGTAACACATAATTGTCTTACAGTAACACATGTTTGTCTTTATAGTAACACAATTTGGGAGCGAGTTTTTGTGTTTTGACTTTGCGCAAATTTTTAGGAAATATTCTCTTGACCCAATTCGATATGCGCATGATCCGTAAATTTCTAAACCCTCCCAATTTTAACTACTATTTCACAGTAAAATATTTCACATGAAAACCCCTTTCAATGTATAATGACGAAAAAACTGCTTTATAAGCCAAACATAAATTATTTTTTTAAAAATCACACCGAACAGCACAATGGTTTCTCATCTGAGAATTAGAATGAAATATATTCATTTTGATTTATAAATTTATAAAAAAAATATTCACATTTCACTAAATTATTCTAAATATTTTTATAATTTTAAGAGATTATTAATTTATGGTGTTGATGAGACCATATAATTATACGAAGGTTTTCAAAAAAATATTTTCTTATTACTTTACATAAAGCGCCCAAGTTGGGACTGAAGAAAGTTATTTTCTTAGAGAGATTAGTATATCACCCGTGCGTTGCAAGGTTTATAAGTATAAAATGAACATGATATGATATGAAAATGGTTTATAATTTATTTAATACAAAAATGAATACGTTTCATATCATGTTCATTTTATACTCATAAATCATGCAACGCACGGGTGATATACTAGTTGAAGTCTAATATCAATAGCTCGTGCAAGTAACTTATGGTAATTTGACCAATCAATTTAAATTGAATATCAAGTAATATTTATTATACAAATAAGTATATAAATGATACATTTTAATATATATAATACTCCTCGTCTATATATTTTTATATATATAATACTCCTCGTCAAAAAGTCTATCTTTTCTCACATACTCAAAATAGCAATAAAGTAACTATACAGTTCATGCTACCCCTTACAAACGTCACTAAATTACATCATATGTCACTAATAATTACATGGCTTAATTGCGAATAAAATCACCATCTTTTCACAAATTGCATTTTAATCTAAACTTTTGAATTTTGGCAAACAAATCATCACTTTTACTCTTTTTTGCAATTCCAACTTCGGGTAGTTTGTCTCCTTGCCCGAAAATTGATGTGTACAAAAATTGGACCATCATCAGCCTAGTAAGCATCCACGTCAAAAAATACTTATTAACATAATAAATAAAAATTAAAAAATAAATTAATATTATATATACTAAAAAATAAATTTAAAAAATATACAAATAAAATAACTAAACTGCAAAATAAAAAATCAAATATTCATCCTCTTCACTTCTTCATCCTCGAGAAAAGAAATTGATTCTGCAATTTTTTGAAATCCAATTACACCAAAATCTCTTCATCTTCAATCTCATGTTGCTTCCGCTGCTGCCCCCACCCACCCTATCCCATCGTTGCCCCACCCCGACCCCACGTTTTTTTCGTCACCGCATATTCAAAAAGTAATCTTAATTTTGAAAAAAAATATCAAATTCTCTAAAATCTATTTGCACAAAATTTCTACATCCAATTACACCAGGATATTTGTTGCTCCAATTGCACTAAATCAAACTATTCTGCAATTAAAAAAAAAAAAAAAAACAAGCTCGCTATATATACCATGCTCCTTTACAAAAAGCGAGCTCCCATTTTGAGAGTCGAGTATGTAGTAGCGTGTGCGGTGACCCAATTCACATTTCAAAATTGATTCAAGTGTTGAGGGAAGAGAATATGAATATAAAATGGAGGTGCAACTGAATTTTTTTTGCAGAATCAATTTTTTTTTCTCGAGGATGAAGATGTGAAGAGGATGAATATTTTTTTTTTTTTTTATTTTACATTTTAATTATTTTATTTTATTTTTTAAATTTATTTTTTAGTAAATATAATATTAATGTTTTTATTTAATTTTTATTTATTATGTTACTAAGTATTTTTTGACGTGTATGCTTTTGACCTGATGATGGTGCAATTTTTGTACACATCAATTTTCGGGCAAGGGAGGGAAATTGCCCGAAGTTCGAATTGCAAAAAAGAGTAAAATGATGATTCATTTGCCAAAATTCAAAAGTTTAGATTAGATTGCAATTTGTGGAAAGATTGTGATTTTATTCACAATTAAGCCTAATTACATACAAGACTAACTTATTTTTTTATCTTATTTACTAAAATTGACAAAATACCCTTATCAAAAAGCTATTTTATTACCTTCAAATATTAATAAAAAAAGTTCTCATTAAAACCATGTCAAAATCAATTTAACAATCTAAAAAAGATGGGTGGAGTAATTGGCTTTTCAAAAAGAAAAAAAAATCCATATCAACTACAAAATATAACATTTTATATTATTAATTATTAATGTACCACTTTTAAAATTTTATGATAAATTTGTAAAAAAAAAAATTTGATTTTAAATATTTGGTTATTATATATGTATAAATAGATTTAGTTCAAAAATTTGTAATAATTTTTTTCTTGAATTTTTTTTTGTATAATGTTTTGTTATTATATATTTATAAATAGATCTAGTTCAAAAATTCAAAAATAATATTAATAATATAGAAAATATTCAAAAAATAATTAGTATATATGTGTGGTAGATATGGGGAATTGGACCTTGTATCTCTTACATTCAAAGAAGATAAATAGTATTTATTATACCATTTGATCTACATCAAGTTTATTAAGATGTTTAAAATTTTATTAGAAAATTTATAACAACATTTTGGCCCAACATTTTTTTATTTGATCTACATCAAATTTATTAAGATATTTAAAATTTTATTAGAAAATTATAGCAATTTTTTTGTCCAACATTTTGTTATTAGATATGCATAGATTATTAATTTATTGAAGTATTAATTTAAGGGGATTTTAGTGAGGTAAAGTATAATTATAATATTATAGTTTGGTACAAGAGATAATTCATAAGTAAATAAATAAAATATTAATATATATATATATATATATATATATATATATATATATATATATATTTCATTTGTGTGAAAATACTAAATTATTTTTATTTTGATTCCTAGTATTTGATTGAAAAATGGAATAAAATTTGCAACTAGGGGAATGAACCATAAAATTTTGCAACTAATAGTTGTTTGGTCCTAATTGTGAGTTTGAGTGTCGAGTACAACAATCGAATTTGTATGGGTTACTCATTTATAAGGAACATCGGACGCTTCCACCTGATCGACCTCTCCACCTTTGTCAAAACATCAGCGCCAAGTTTTAAATCAAAATCTTGTCTCGCACCAGTGGTGGATCCAAGAATTATATACTAAAGTATGCACAATTATGAAAATAAAATAAAATATTATACCAAATTGAAATTCAACCCACTTTATTTGGTTTGCATGTCATTTTTCAGTGTTTAAGTCATCATAGGACGGAGGGAGTATATTTTTTTAGTTTTTAGATTTTTTATAATTATTATTTAATTTAATTTTTTAATATTTGTAATCATATTTAAAGTCTCTATATAATTTAAAAGTAATTTAGAATTTATGAATTTATTTTATAACATAATTAATTAATTTTAAGTATTATTTAAAAAAATAACGAAAACCGTTGTATTTAAAGGATGAGATCATTTTTGCTAAAGAAAGGATAAAAAAAATACGTGGGACTAAAACTGTTGACAGAAAATTCACATTGGATCAAGAGTGCAATTTACCCAAATTCTATACAAGGAATATGCACAATTATGTACAATCCAAAATAAAATTATAAGTTAATTTAAAAAAATGTATCAAAATCTCAAACTATGAAACCTAAAAAATTGTAAAATACGTTCACAAAATTAGGATAAACAAACTTGCACTGAAATTCCCCACGATAAAAAAATAGCAACATAAACCTTTCTATAAAGAAAGGATAAACACCATTAAAAAATAACCAAAAAAAATAGAACTTGCACTAAAATCTCCCAATAAAAATTAATAACATTAACCCCAAAAAGAAAAAATAGAAAAGCTTTTACTCACTATCCAAAAACCCACCAAAAATAAAATAAAAAATATTAACACAATTACACATCCTAAAAGAAAGGACAAACAAATTTAATTAAATCAAAATCTCTATAAAAATTATATTAAAAGAAAAAATAGAAAAGCTTTTACTCACTATCCAAAAACCCACCAAAAATAAAATAAAAAATATTAACACAATTACACATCCTAAAAGAAAGGACAAACAAATTTAATTAAATCAAAATCTCTCACTATAAAAACCAAAAATAAAATAAAAATATTATTACACATCCCAAACTTTTTGTAAAATTATATTCTATCCCCAAACTTTTTTTGATTTTATTTTGATTAAACAAACTCTTTTGTACATTTTCTTAAATGAAAATACCCATTTAATTCTTGCGGCAGAAAATCTGGAGGGAGTATTATGCTTTAAAGAGCATATTTGAAAGTGTTGGTGGGAAAGTAATGTGGCTGTAATTTTTTTTTTTTTTTATCTGTAATAGGAGGAAGACTTTGGTATAATTGGGTCTAATAGGAGGGAAAATTGTGTAATTATCCTTTATTATGAGGGAAATCAGTCCAGAACTGTAAAAGGAGGGAATTTTTTTTTTGTTGTAATAGGAGGGAAAATGTATTGTTTCTTAGTGTGCATGTTTTTTTTTTTGAACAGTAAACCGAGACAATTTTTTTTTTTTAATTGAATGTCAGTTTTTGTTGATTCTTGCAGTGTAAATTAGCAGGATTTTGAGGGTTTAATTAGGTTTTGTCTATGCTATGAAAATATCCCGATATGTTCGCGATATATCCACAATATATCCCATATTTTGTAAGTGCAATATGGATATTGAGGTACAATTTTTTTTGCTGAGTATTGTGGAGATATCGCGATATATTACAATATTGTAAAAATGTATTTTTGTTTTTAATCATGTATTTTTTTTTTCTGATTATGGTGAATATGTCGTGAGTTATCGCAAAATATCGTTATCGATTCAATCATAGTATAAAATGGAATGGAAATCGAAAAATATCGCGGATAAATCACAAAATACCGCATTTTAAAAAAAATATCATGGATAAATCGCGAAATACCGCATTTTTAAAAAAAAATGTCGTATTTCTTTTTTTAGGAAAAAACTCAAATATAAGAGTAATGTCAATAATAAAGTATTCTTATAATAAGTTATAAATTTATTTCATAATGTATTTTGCTAGAGATATATTATATACTTTCAAGGTAGCAACTTAGTAGTGCAATACATCTAATATTGTTTGGAAAAAGATGTTATTAAAATCTTTTATATTTGAATATCATAGGTTATCATTTAGGTACTAATTGTATTGTAATGCAATTTTAGGCATTTTGTGTTGTATTATATATTATATTATAAATTATTTAATATACGTCAGACAATATTTATATAATATATTACTAATATGTTTATTCTAAACATGTCATTTTATTGTGATATTAAATGAAATATATGTACAATAGTATGTTATAATAATCTACAAAATTTCATGTAAAATTTCCTAAATTTTAACATAATTTCCGTATTTTTTTCTAAAAAAATTGCGATATCGATGTGCGATATCGATATATCCATCGATATATCCGTAAAATTAAGGTTGCGATATGCTTTGCGACATCGATATTTTCATCAGTAGCCTACACAACAATGTAGTACCAAGTACTTATCTGTTTTGATACTATTGGTTGAATTGGAAAAAATACAAGTATTTAAGAAAATAGTGGACCCTCATATATGTATGTGGTGTAAAAAGAGATACTGGGCAGTGTCCAACACCCTAGCATAGACAAAATCGTTTAATTAACCCTCTAATAAAGGTGATTCTACTTTACAATAAAGTAGAATTGTTTTACCCTTAATACTTTATCATTATATCACCTTAAATAATAATAAATAATCCTACATTAAACTCTGAGCACACAGTAAATGTCCAAAAGAGTTTGGAACAGAAGGAGTAACATACATTCAAAAATGAATAAAGGGATAAAAAAAACTTGCACCAAATTAAATCCCCATTTAGTAAGCCTACATAATCATTTGATTAATATAGTATCAACCATAACACTCCATAACACTCTTTTAAAATTAAGAGATAACAATAATTTTAATGGCGGAAGAGATAAATGAACTAAAATATCTAGGAGAATACTTACCAAACAACTTGGTGGAAGACTGCCAAACAGAAGAGAGGAGAAAAGTGAAAGTGAGAGACCCAATATAATTCTTCTTTTTCTAATAATTTTTAATTTCTACTTTTTCAACTCTTTTATAATAAGTAGGTGTATTCCAATTTTTAATTCATTATTTATTTTAAGTGGGTAGTGAAGGATCCAGGAAATTATAATGGGTTGGGGTCATGACTGATGCATATTTAATTAAAATGGACTATTTAATTTAGGGTGAATTGAGTAATTAAGTAAAATAAACTTTTAATTAATTTTTATTAAAACATATATATTTAGTGGATTTGGGACGGATTTACCGGCTGCAGCTCACCAATTCGTCCGCCCCTGTAAGTGGGGTTAATGGGTAAGGTCACCCACTTTTCACTATTTATCTCATCTAAGTGGGACCAATCATCAATGTAAGCGAAACATTTTCCTAAAATTTAAAGCTGCAAATAAAAGTTAAAATATAGACTAAATATACATATAGTAAATTTTTGGCAAAATGAGGGTGTGTGCATGCCCTTACTTTTCAATCCATCTGTCATTGTTGCTCACAAGCGTGACAAACACATTAATATTGATTTTCACTTTATTTATAAATTGGTTTCCTCGGGCAAGCTTATAACTCAGTTTATTTTTTCGCAACATCAAATTGCAAATATCTATACAAAGAGTCTTTTTTACCCGTTATTTGAACTTTTTCGATCCAAGCTCCAAGTTGGCAGGTTGGTTTATGCCCCACACCACGTTTGAGGGGATACTAGTAAGAAAAAATCACTACCTTAATCATAGGCATTTTATTAATTTTTCCTTGATTTGAAGATATCCCTATAAAATTCTTGATATACTCTTATTTATTCAATAAAAAAATAACTAATGGACTTACACTAAATACACATGAAAAGATGTATTAAAGTTTGATTAAGTCAAGTGGGCATTTTACTTCCATGTTAATTTAAAAAATAAATAGTGCAGTAAAATATGATATTTCTCTCTCTAAGCGCATGATCCGCAGAAACATCAACGCTTTCCGGACAAATGAACGCTAAGGTAATGCCCTGGGCGCCTGCGATCTCATGGAATTAAATAGTTTTGGATCTCTTTTAGGCAGAAATATCAACGCTTTCCGGGTAAGTGAACGATTTTGTGATACCTTGGGCACCTACTATTTCCTGGTTTTTAGGATTTTGTTATCTATATATTCGGTTCTTCTCCTAGTCGAGAGCCTATATTTTTCAATTAATGACTCTCCACTACAAAGTTTCTAACAAAAAGACTCTAAGGTACAAAGTATTTTTAAAGTGACTCTAAGATAAAATTTGTATAAAAAATACCCCTTATCTCATTTTTATATGTATTCATAATTTTATTTTTTTGTTTTGACCAAGTGCACATTTTGGGAAAGTACAAATTTTATAAAATCTGAAATCTAAATCAAATTATAGAAAAATTTGCAACTAATAAAAATTGGAATAAAAAAGATGAAAGTGTAGAAATTAAAAAAACTGCACTCCAAAATTGGCCTAGTAGTGCAGAAAATTAAAAAAACTGCACTTCAAAATGCATCAAAAGAGCAGAAAACGTGTCAGAAGTGCAGAAAACGGTCAGAAGGGCAACTTAGACTTTTTAACCATATTTTTGTACCTTATAGTCAAAATAAAGTTACTTTGTACCTTTAGAGTCACCTGGGAAGTGACTTTGTACTTTAGAGTCACTCCCCCTATATTTTTTTGTTGTTCCTCAACAACGCCGTCATCTCTATTTTTTTTATCAACTATGAACGATATGCTGAAAAACATGAATTTGAATGGAGAGGAAGATGAGGAATTTGTCATCGAATTGGATGACGTGGGAGAGAATGCTGAAAATATCGAGCTTTACATTGTGGGGAAATTTGTGACGGAGCCCTAGGATATATGTTGGGGACTTCAACGATATCCTTTCAGCTGATGAGAAGAGCGGAGGTTCATAACGACCGAATTGGACGTACAATGGATTTCAGAAAGCTATTCTTGACTGCAATTTGTTGGATGTTGAACTCACAGGCCATCAATTAAGTTGGAGTAAATGAATGGGAGCAAATAATTTGTTGGAGGAAAGATGGGACCAAGCAACGAGCAATTCGGGATGGCATAACCGATTCCCTAATGCAAAGCTTTTAAACATGGTATCCCCAATTTCGGACCATAGTCCCATCCTTTTGGATACAAGGCCACGAGCACCAGTTCAGAGAGTGAAATATTTCTGTTTGAGAAAAAATGGCTCGCCGAGCCAGATGTTGATGAGGTGGTGAAGAAAAGTTGGCTCAGATTTTAGGATTTTGAACTCCTACCACGTCTCCATGCAACTTCTGGATTTTTGCAAGACTAGGAACTCATATTGCTCGCGCGAATAGTTTGAATCGACAAGACCTAGGGCAAGAGATTATCCGACTTCAAGCTTTCAATAGCCCTGCTGATAATGTCCGTCTAGTGAAAGCCAAAATGAAGTTATCAAAGCTTCTCATTTAAGAGGAGAAGTATTGGCGGCAAAGAACAAACAAAATTTGGCTAAAAGAAGGGGGTCTCGACACCCAATTTTTTCACCAAATGGCTTCAGCGAGGGATAATGATATCCTTATGAGAGAATTCGATAGTGAGCGTAGAAATATAACGGATGCACAAGGACAAAGCCCCCGACCCCAAAGGGTTTAACCTGACTGTTGGGAGATGAATTTAATAAATAAGTTTTGATTAGATCCCAAAAAACCCTGAGTATGACATGTTCAGGATAATCTTGATAGAGTCGGGTTTAAAGATAGATTGTTCGGGGAAGTTATCGCACTACACGATAGTCACAGATATAGATCAAAGTTAAATTTTGAAGACATCAAGACTCAAGAAGTAATCGAAGACATCAAGACTCAAGATGTAATCAAGACATCAAGACTTCAAGAAGTTGTTGAAGACACTGAAGACTCAGTATGTCACTAAAGACACTCAAGACTCAAAAGATGTCGAAGACATTGAAGACTCAAGATGTCATCAAGACATCAAGACATTGAAGACTCAGAAGATACTGAAGACCCAGTAGTTACTGAAGACTCGAAGAAGATATTGAATACTCAAGATAACTGAATGTTCGAGGTATTTGAATAATATCTATCTGAAGACTACAAAACTGAGAAAAATGCAAATATTCAGAAAAGTAGATATTGCCCAAAACATTCATATGCAGACAAAAGGAACTAAGTCTAAGTGTTGTTTAAGGTTGTCTCATTCAGAGAGATTGACCCAAAAGAGCCGTTTTGTTTGTCTACATTCACTGAAGACAAGAACCAATCAGAGGAAGACAACACTCTACTTTACTGACACTGAAAGCGACATGACCCTGAATCATGTCAGTAGTACTAAGCTCCAGACTGCAAAAATTGGTGATTGGCTACATGACTGCATATTTCCTAAAACATGCAAGGGAGTATTCAAACCCTAAATATAACCGTTCATCAAACACCAGAAGAAGAAACCCTTGATACTATCTCCTCCAACGGATAGTTTTTCAAGAGTGACCTTGGTGAAGTTGCCTATAAATACCAGTGACCCTTTACATTGAGAGGTTACGGGAAATTTCAAAGCAACTCAAGAGCTCATTCGTATTATTGCAAATTGAAGCACTCGAAAAACCCTAGAATTTCCCAAGTGTTTCACATTGGAGAGAGCTCACTATTCTAAGCCTAGAGTGATAGATATATCCTAAGCTTAGAAGAGATATCCTAGCCTTTGCATTAGTTCTTATTGTAAAGGATATCTCACCCTAGTTGGAAACCAACCCAAAACCCAAACCCTTTGTTAAGGTAGTTTGTGTGTGTTTTGTTGGTGAGTTAGAGTTGTAAAAAGAGTTAGTAAGCTCTGTTGAGTTTTTTAAAAAACTCTAGAGAAGATGTTAGTAAGCTACTTGTGGTAGTTAGAACACTTGTGTGTGTTTGAGTTAGTAAGTTTGTAAATTGAGTCGACCGTAAAAACCGAAGGTAGAAAAGTGAGTAAGCTTCTGGTGAGTTAGCGTAAAGCTTTAGGAAGTGGTTAAGAATTTTTCTCTGAAGATCATAGAGAGTGGGCGTAGGAGCTTGAGTCTCTGAACCACTATAATTGTTGTGTTGTTTTACTTTCTGTACTGCATTATTATCTGTTGCATGTTTTTCACTGAAAGCATAGTTTACTGATATTCAGTTGGAACCAATCCACTGAACTTGCATCAAATTGATCACAACCTTAATCAATGTTTTATTGAAGGGAAGATTTTCAGCAAAGCTAAAACGAGTATAAACTTAGGGCCAACCATTCCAAGATACTTGAGTAAGCTGAAACGAGATAGTTACCAAACCGAATTAACTCTATCGAGGGTTCGAGAAGATACTTATCTCGATCCAAGCGCCTCAGGATCTCTGATAAACTCAGGCTCAGTTGGGCTAATCTGAAGCTTCTGAAAGCAGCTCAGGATCATTGTCTCAGTAGACTTTGACTCAGGGCAATCCGTGCTTCTCAGGGCAAAATCATCAGGATAACCTGACCCATCTGACCTCAGTGAAAGAAAAGTTTTAAAATCACTGAACACGTGTATTCCCCCCACACACGTGTGAGACTCGTTAGCACCGGGACCAACAAGTGGTATCAAAGCAGTGGTTCATTTTGACCACTTGCTTTGGTAGCCATAGTCTATTTTATTTGAAAAGACTTTGGTGGTCTCTTGAATAGATCTGTTTTTTCGATATCTTACAAGGCTCGATCATCATGCCTTCTAAGAAACTTCCTATGTTCTCCGTTGAGAGCTATGACCTATGGAGATTAAGAATGCAGGCTCATCTGTATTCAAAACATGAAAGAATGTGGAGAGTGGTTTCTGAAGGACCATTCAAATTTACTGTTGTGAATCCTAGAATCACTGATACTGAGAGGAATGATCCCAGAGATGAATTTCCAAAGCCTGATGATCAACTTACTCCTGATGAGAGAAAGTTAGTCAATCTGGACTACATTGCTAAAGATACTTTGTATAGCACTATTGATGATGGTGTTATGGGGATGATTTCTCCTTTGAAACCTGAAAAGAAATATGGGACACACTTGCTGTTATGTGTCAAGGCACAAATCATATTAAGGAAAACAAACTTTCTATTGTTAGTGGAAAGTTTGATAACTTTGAAATGGAAGATAGTGAATCCATTGACAAACTTGAGGTCGATTCACTAAAGATCATGAATGATCCGAGTGCTCTTGGGAAAAGATACCCCAGAGAGAAGTGGCAATTGAAAATTCTTAGAGGATTATCTAAGAAATGGGATATACATCTTTGTGGTGATTGAAAACACCAAAATATTGATTCCATGCCATATCAACAAGTTTTCTCCGAATCGAAAGCTTATGAGTTTGTGATTGACAAGAAAACTAAGAAATCGACAAAGAAAGATGATTCTTCATCTAGCAAGAATGTGGCTTTCAAAGCCAAAGAGAAATCTGTAAAGTCTAGAGAGTTCGAGAACTCACTTGCCAAAAATCGGGATGAAGCGGGAGGATAAGCTATCTTGATGGCAAGGAGGTTTGAAAAGACTCAATAGCAGATATGAGAAATATAAGAAATATTACAGGAATCACAGGTACAAGAGAGACTCAGAAGCTGATGACAGATACACTGAGAAAAGGAAGGACCAGAAAGTTGAAGGATCCTCATCCAAGAAGAAGGACTCCAAGACCAAGGAGGAAAGTGATCGGGATGATGATACCAACAGATCTTACAATCGGGAAGAAAGGTCACTTTCAATATGGTATCTCCGAAATGAAAGTGCTAAAGAAAGAAAGGAGAGACAACAAAAAGAGAGACATGAAGATCTCCAAAGAAGAAAGCTATGATTGCGGAAGAGGAAGAACATTCTGAAGAAGGTTCCAGTTCCTCAGATGAAATTTTCTCAGACAGTAACAGTGATGATGTCTATCTTATGGTTGTAGAGGAGGTAAATTCTTCTATCTCTGTTGTTGCTCCTACATAAGCACATGAGTTCTCAAGTTCAACCGTAATGTGATAACTTTTGACTGATGGATTCGTTTGAGAATCTTATGAAGGACTATTACGTGTTACAAGAACTACTAATGAAACTTAAGAGCGAGAACAAGGAACCGATCACGAGAATCTGAAGTGGAAAGACTCTAAAAATTTGAGATCACTTCTCAATTGATGGGAACTCTTGATGAACTAGATGTTCGAAAGTACAACTCTCGAAAAAGAGAAGGTGATAGAGATCTGAATGGAAAATTAGAGAAATCAACTAAAGAGATTCAAATTTTATCGTAATCGGAGTTCAATGACCTCTTTGAGAAGCATGAAACTCTAAAGAAATGTGAGGATAGTCGCAGAGAAAGTTAGCTCTATTGAATTTCGCATCTAAAGTGATAGATGAAATTGAGTTATCAAAGACACGCAACTATAAAAAGCTAGATTGGGATACATTACGGGGGAACCTCACAAGGTCTTCGAATCTTTGCTTCTAGTAGCACCAAGATATCTTTTGTTAAACCCGGTGACATCTAATCTTCTTCTTCAAGAAGCGCGAGTTTTTAGACAAGGGTAAAGGACCTATGGTTTGAAAAAGCGAAGGTTAGGGAAGAAAACCTAGACCTCGGAAAAGGCTAGAAAAACCTGAACACTCAATAGGAAATTTTCGAGCCAAGATGCTTCAAAGCCTCAGCTAAGAATACCAACCTAAAAGAGATCGCCTTTGAACCATCGGAGGAATTTTTTTAGGAAGAAACACTCACAGAGATATTCTCATTTGAAAAAGACCAAGTCCTCAGATTACTAAAAGACCCCAATTTCAATCTGAGCAAACCTAAACCCCACTTGCCTAAGGGTAAAGGTTTCTGAACCCAAGTCGCAGAGACAGAGACCCATTTGCACAAAAAGCTAAGGCACTTGAACAAAAGGCCTGAACCAAGAAGAACTCTAAGGCTCATGTTCATGCTAATTTGCGCTTTCATGCACGCAGGATCTTCGCCAAGGCACCTAGGGTGGTGAATGTGTATGTAGATGTTTATGGGAGACAAATCACCCACTCTAAAGTAATTAGAGTTGTTAAGCGATTTGGATTCCAAAAGGTACTTTAACTTTGGTAGGACCCTACACCAAATGGGTACCTAAGAACCGATCTATTTTTCGTGAAGGAAAAAAAGCAATTGGTGAATGAAAACAACATAAGATCGATGAGTGGAAATGAATTGGCTCTATTGTATGGTATCTGGACAGTGGATGTTCAAGACATATGACAGGATATAAACAACTAATCACTGACTATGTTGAGCAAAAAGGCCCTCAAATCACATTTGGAGACAATTCCAAAGGACAAACTGAAGGATATGGAACTCTTAAAGTTGACTCTGTTCATATCCATGGTGTTTCATATGTGTCTGGTCTAAAGCATAACTTGCTTTCTATCAGTCAATTCTGTGACAAAGGATTTAGTGTTGAGTTCTCAAAGAACTTATGTTATGTAAAAGACAATACTTCACGTAAAAATTTTCCGATTTGGTACTAGAAAAGAAATGTGTATCTTGCTGATTGGAGTTCAACTCCTAAAGATACATGTTTGGTTGCAAAAAGTTCCACTGATACTAGTTGGTTGTGGCACAAAAGAATGAATCACTTAAACTTCAAAACCCTGAACAAACTTGCAAGATTAGCACTTGTAAGGGGGTTACCCAATGAAGTGTTCAGTAAAGAATATGTATGTGATGCTTGTCAGAAAGGAAAACAAATCAGAGCATCCTTCAAAAGAAAAGTAGATGTTTCTACTGATAGAATACTACAACTACTACATATGGATCTCTTTGGTCCAGTAACACCTGTGAGCACTAATGGCAGAAAATACACACTTGTGGTAGTTGATGACTACTCTAGATACACATGGGTCATATTCTTACTCAGTAAGAAAGAGACTCAGACAAAACTACCTGAACTACTGAAAAGGCTCAGTACTGAAAAGAATCTGAGTGTGGTCAAAATCAGATCAGATAAAGGAACTGAGTTTATCAATCATATCATATCGATTATTGTGCAAAGAAATGGAATAGCTCATGAAACATCAATTTGGAAGGACCCCACAAATGAATGGTGTTCTTTGAAGGAAGAAATAGGACTACGAAAAGAAGGCTGCAAGGACAATGATTCTTTGGTCGATATTCCTAAGAGATTTTGAAATTGAAGGTTATCAACTTTGCATGCTACTCTCGGAAACGGATCCATCTTGACCAAGAACCAAGGAAAAACTCCATATGATTTTGTGGAATGAAAGGAAGCCCCTTTGTTTCTTTCTTTCGTGTGTTTTGGTTGCAAGTGTTTCATACACAACAATGGTAAAGATCGGGTTGAAAACTTTTGATAGCAAAGGCGATGAAGGGATATTCTTAGGATATTCTCAAGTCAAAAAGCCATCGAGTTTACAAACTGTAGGACTCTTATTGTGGAAGAAACACCTCATGTTTTTTTTGATGAATCTACTTGTGTTCGGAAAAACAGAACATGACTTCGGAGAAGCGATCAAGAGAATCACCGGACTTAGCCTTTGAAAAAGAATAATAAAACATCCTCTCGAACACGAAAAGAAGAAGTCACCACTTTCTATGAATGGAGTGAATCGGACTCAGACAAAGAAGTTCGGGATGGAAAAACTTCGGGATGGTAGAGACTCGGGATGAAAATTCTCCTTTGAAGGAAAGCCAACACCTTTAAACCGACCAATCTAAACATACACCGATTCGACTCGGGTATGTAATGCCGATGAAGATGTGGTCAACGGTGAGGCAAACTCGAATCTATCAACCAATGGGGAACAAATGTCTACGACAATGTTCGAATGGAATTTCCACGAGGAAGATGATTCTCTTTCTCCTTTTTCGTTGTTCCCCTGAATTTAATGAACTACCCGAACCTAACATTTCGATGTTGAGGATACTCTTGAAGGGGGAACATCCAGAGAAAATGGTTGGATAGTCATCCTACAAGTCGATTGTGGGTGATTTATCGGATGGTGTCAAAACAAGAAGGTTCCATGGAGAAAGTGCTTTGTTTCTGCTGCTTCCTATCTGAAAAAGAACCTACTGAGATTGAAGAAGCTCTACAAGATTCATTTTGGATTACTGCTATGCAAGAAGAGCTGAATCAATTCTCAAGGAATGATGTTTGGGAGCTAGTGGATAGACCTAAGAGGCACAATGTGATTGGAACTAAGTGGGTGTTCAAGAATAAGAGAGATGAAAACAACAACATTGTGAGAAACAAGGCAAGACTAGTTGCACAAGGTTATTCCCAAGAAGAAGGCTTGGATTATGATGAAACCTTTGCACCTGTTGTAAGACTAGAAGCCATCAGATTGTTTCTTGCATATGCTGCCCACATGAAATTCACAGTCTATCAGATGGATGTGAAAAGTGCATTTCGGAATGGTGTGCTTAAGGAAGAGGTTTATGTGGAAAAACCTCCTGGTTTCAGACATAATGACCAAGTTTACAAGCTCAGGAAAGCCTTGTATGGTCTTAAGCAAGCACCCCGAGCATGGTATGATACTCTTTCTCAGTTTCTTACTGACCATGGTTTTATCAAAGGAACTGTTGATAGGACTCGTTCGAGGGATAGAAGATGGGAAAGACATCTTACTTGTTGATTTATGTAGATGACATCATATTTGGATCTCCAAATCATCGCCTATGTGAAAAGTTTTTACCCCGATGAAAGGAAAGTTTGAGATGTCAATGATGGGGAGATGAATTTCTTTCTTGGACTTGGTGAAACAAACTAAGGAAGGAATTTTCATCAATCAAGCAAAATACACCAGAGATCTGATTGCAAAGTATGGTGTACAGAATTGCAATACATTTTGAATTCCTATGAATACTAACTACAAGATGGATCCTGATCTTGAAGGCAAATCAGTAAATCACAGTGATTATAGAGGGATCATTGGATCATTTGCTATATCTCATGACAAGTAGGCCCGATATAACATTTCTTTGTTGGGATATGTGCAAGATACCAAGCTAATCCTAAATTTAGTCACATGGAGGTGCCTAAAAAAGATTACGAAATATCTTAAAGGCAATCGTGAATAGAGGATTATGGTATCCGGTGATGATAACCTTGAATTGCTTGGTTATTCAGATCTTCGATTATGGAGGATGTAGAATTGATGGAAGTCTACCACAGGAACTTGTCAATTTCTTGGAAGTAAACTGATATCATGGTTTTCAAAGAAACAAACCTCAGTAACAACTAGTACTACTGAAGCTGAATACATGGCTGCAGGAAGCTGTTGTGCACAGATTCTTTGGCTCAGACAACAATTGAGGGATTATAAGATTATAGCCAATGAAGTACCTATATTTTGTGATAATAATAGTGCAATTGCTATTACACAAAATCCTGTATTGCACACCAGATGTAAGCATGCTGATATCAGACATCACTTCATCAGAGATCATGTTGAGAAGAAAGACATCGGAATGGAGAAAATTCATACTTATAAACAGAGAGCTGATATCTTGACTAAACCTTTGGCTGAATCAAGATTTCAGGAACTATCAGTTGAATTAGGTATGTTGGATCCAGGTGAATAAAGCAAATCTGAAAAATTGAAGGTTTTCAGATGCATGAAGTTTTCTCGTGTTTTTCTTGAAAAACTCGGGATAAAATTGAAATCTTGAACACTGAGTCTTGGGAAACTCAGTTATCCTGAAGATCGGTACTCAGTATTATACTGACATTTTATCAAGGTCAAAACTCAGTAAGACTGATGGAGAAAATTAGTCTAAAGAAGTATTGACTCATGCAACACATTTATTGTCTAACTGAATCTCAGTAATCATTGACAATAAATGACAAAACACCTGAAGAAATAATTGTGCGGGACCTTTGAAATCCACGAGGAAAGTCAATGGTCTGCAGGAACAGTAATTAAATGCACTGTTCATTAATCACCAATAGGGATAAATTGGAGGCTTAGTATTTTCGAAATCGTCCTTTCATATACCCGTTTTAGTCAATTTTTAATCTCAACCGTCGATTTCTTCATCTACGCGATTTTACATATATCAAAATCCCATATCCATTGGAAAAATTTCTTTCAAAGCCCTATTCCAAAAAGCCTTCATCTTCACAAACACTCTGCTTCGAAACCCTCGATTGCCCAGAAATTTTCACCTATCTCAAAACCCTTCACCAGAAATTCTCCAAAAATGACACTTTCTGTATACGACAAACTCACCATTTCCAATAAACCTTGGTACAAATATGTCGTTTCTCTAGAAAGCTCGTCCAATGCAACTCACGAGGAGGAGGCATTACATATGATTCGTTTGGCAAAGCTTACATGCCTGGTCGCGAATCAACCAGAGGCCGAATATGTGAAAGAGGTAATTGAGTTTATCTCTAATATGCAGTTAGATGATGAGAATTACATAGAATCTCAGATTACAGTCTCGCATTTGGAGCATGGTTCGAAATATGTGGATTTTGTTAGGGAATTATATATTATTCATAAGAATCTAAATGCCATATATGAGTTAAGTGATAGAGGTGAAGACCCTACGATATACATGATGGGTAGGGAACAAGAATATTTGGATAAAATTACTGAGCATCCAGTAAAGTTTGAAGCTACTCTGAATAAGAGACATTTGAAGCCTAAATATCGAGTATTGTTGGATATTGTAAGCAAATGCATCATGAGTAGATCTGGTAGTTTCAAACAGATAAGCACGCCTAAGTTAAGGCTAATGGCGGCGATTGAAGATTCACCTTCCACGACATTCAATTGGTTGCACTATTTGATCAAAATGGTGAGTGATCAAGCCAAACAAATTCAGAAGGTGAATGGCTCTGTAGTTATCAAATGAAAGATTCTACATGCAACCAAGATTGCATTTATCTTGGAAACGTGCAGAGAAGAGGAGGACATCTTTGCCGATTCCACTTCCTTTCCAAAGTCAAAAATCATGTTCAAACCAACAAAGAAGACTTTGAGAGGAAGAAAGAGAAAAACTCTGAGTCTCAGGAGGAGACTTCTGAAGAAGAAATTGATGAAGAAGCCAGACAAGCTAGGGGGAAAGCCCTGATGCAAATTAAAAGAGAGAAACTGAAGAAGAAAGCATTGGCTCCTCAGAAGCGCAGAAGGCTTCAATCTATTGCTGAGAAGGAGGCCAGTGAAACTGAAGAAACTCAACCTGAAGGCCAGCAAGGGTTGAAATCTCCACTTCAGGTTCTTGCTCAAGTAGTGACAAATGTGCAGGAGCAAGAAACTGAGGAACATGTTTTTTCTGAGGTACTAGAAACCTCTCTGAGCTCAGATAAAATCTCTCAGGAAATCTTCAAGGGACCTCAGATCCCTACTGAAGAAAGACACATCGAGACTCAGATCGATCCCGAACCTCGTGAATTCTTGAACTTGGATGCGCTTATAAATGAACCATTTCTAGATCCATCAGCTCTAGAACTCATACACTCTGAATCTACTGCTTCTGAAAGCCCAAGATTGAAGAAGGGAGAAGTCGAAGAGACTGAATGGCAAAGCAAGGGGGAACGGTTCATCTTAGACATATACCCTGAGCTGAATGCCTATCCTGACCTTCAGGATATGTTCTTCAGGCTCAGAACCACAGTGTATATTCTGAATCAAACACTCCCGGAGATGTTGAACATTGCTTCATACAAAGGAGAAGAGTGGTGGAATCTTTGAGACACCGCCTCGATGAATTCTCGGGTTTCGGAAAAAACCAAGCCGAGAATGAAAGTCGTTGATTTTGATGAATTAGTGAAAAAAAAGCTAGGTGAAAAGAAAGCTCTTGAAGGAGTTGATGCTTCCGGCTCCATGATCAAAATAAAGATAAGGATAAGGAGATGATGCGAAAAAAAGAAATCGAGAAGGAGAAGGAACCTCGGATGAATCTTGAGAAAGAGAAGGAAACGAGAGTCGGATGGGGACAGATATCGATCTTGAACCAACCGATATCGACAACCTTAGGATCGAAAGTTAGCATTCTTGGTACCTTTTTAGCCTTTGTTATACATTATGCCGGTTCTTCAAGTACCTAGCTTTAAATCGATGTTTATGATATGCAGACTGAGGCTCAGTTGGAGCACCCAGCTCAGTTGGAAAATGTTGTACAAACTCCAATGGATGATTTCACACCAATCCTGGATGAGTTAAAGAAGATAGAGCTAAGGATGGAAGAGATACTGGCAGGTCAATCTCAAAAGCTTGAGAATCTAAGCTCTTCATCAAGCATCCGCAAACAATTCTCACAGACAAGATGACTCGAGATGGAGTTAGTTTCGCATTTTTGCTCAAAATCGTAAAAATGGAGAACCTGAGTTTATCATCAGATACGCTTCAAACAACTCTATCAAGTAAATTAGCTACATTAGATGGAAAGATTGATGGAGTACATACAGAGCTTAATGTCAGCATGAAGCAGATGTATCAAGAAAGAACTACCTATCTTGAAGCCAAGTCGATTGAGAAGAATGATCGATGATCAAAAACAATTTATTGAAGAAATGGGCTCTCTGCTCATGACCAAGATGACAGAGATGATGCATGATGTCTTCTCAAAACAGTTTGCTCCTCTTTCGGATGAGTTCTCAATGGCCAAGAATTATATGATAAGGCTAGAAGATGAGCATAATCAGTTGGCAGGAGAAGTGCGCAGTATGAGTAAGGAGCAATACTATATGGATCTTTGACCGACTCAACTACTCCCAAGGTATGGTGCCAAAAAGGGGAAAGGCCAGTGGCAAATTAAGTGAGTTGTTGGCACAAACCTTGGAGAGAAAGGCTCAAAAAAGTTTGAAGGAAAGAAAATTGTTGATGCCTTAAGAGAAATTGAAGCCACTGAGAAACTAAAGTTCAAAGAAGCTGAGAAACCTATCTTCACTCAAACATCTGAGCAAACCGTTCAGGAAGTAATTTCTGAGAAATTAAGTGATAAAAGGATGGTTGGAACAAGCAAAGGCGTAAGAAGAACAAGCTGGACGAGAAAAGAGAAAAGTTAGGTTGCCTTTTGTTGAAACCGAAAAAAGAAGAAAAGAGCAAAGGTAGCTAAACCTACTCGAGAGGAAGCCGATTATGGATTTTGAAGAATCGATGAAGGACGTAGAAAAGGAAATTGAAGCTCAACGAGAGACTTTTAATACCAAGAAAACTCAAGGCCCCTGCGTGATATTGAAAAGGGAGAAAAGAAGCTGCCGCCGAAAGATTCGGTGCTCCTCCGATCGAAAAGAAGAAAGAAGAAGAAACGAAGAAAAGAAGAGGTGGATTCAAAAAGTTTCTAAGAAAAAAGGTGAGGTACGAAAAAGACTCGAAGTGGCGCACATTGACAAGTGGATGCCTATCTGAGTTCAATGATGCATGGGAAGAGATCAAGAGAACCTTCTGGTTCTATTATGAGATTCTGAGAGAATGGAGGGGGAGCAGCTCGGATAAGAATGAAGCCTTTATTGAGTACTTACTGACATTTTATCCTAAGTACCTGCAAAGTTGGATCAACTTGGCAGATGAAGTAAACACTCAGATAGTAGCTCCTGGTCCATACATGTACCTAACTCCTAGGTTTGAGAATGACTATGTAAATGAGGCAGCTATTTCTCAGGAAATAGCCCAGTATGCCATCCAACTAGGCCTAACAGGAAACAACCCTGAAATCATAAAGGCAAGAGATGAACTGAAGAAGAGATACTACGGGATGTTCAACCTGGAAGTGCCAGAAGATGAAGTGGAAGACATCAAGACTTTGTACTTACTTTTTTTTTTTCATTATGTCTGTAATTCTTATCCTACATCAATGAAAATTTTATCTTTATGCTCAAAGATAATATCTCATTATCTTTTTACATGTCTTGATATGCCAGATTGTTAAAGAACTTGATTGGAGAAATACCATTTTGGTTGTAATAGATAAACTGAAACCTGAGGATAGGTTAGGTTTTCTTAAATGTAACAAGATGGTTTTGGCATCATCAAAAATGGGGGAATTGTTGGGAGATGAATTTAATAAAGAAGTTTTGATTAGATCCCAAAAAACCCTGAGTATGACATGTTCAGGATAATCTTGATAGACTGAGTCAGGTTTCAGTATAGATTGTTCAGGAAGTTATCGCACCATGTATAGTCGTGCAGAGATATAGATCAAAGTTAGATTTTGAAGACATCAAGACTCATTAAGTAATCAAGACATCAAGACTCAAGATGTAATCGAACACACCAAGACTTAGTAAGTTTGTCAAGACATCAAGACTCAAGATGTCATTGAAGACACTGAAGACTCAGTATGTCACTGAAGACATTGAAGACTTAGTATGTCACTAAAGACACTGAAGACTCAGAAGATACTGAAGACCGGTAGTTTATCGAAGACCCAAGTGAGTTCTTGAAGACTCAAGAAGATATGAATACTCAAGATAACTGAATGTTCAGAGGCACTGAATAATATCTATCTGAAGACTACAAAACTGAGAAAAACGTAAATATTCAGAAAAGTAGATATTGCCCAAAACATTCATATGCAGACAAAAGGAACTAAGTCTAAGTGTTGTTTAAGGTTGTCTCATTCAGAGAGATTGACCAAAAAGTGCCGTTTTGTTTGTCTACATTCACTGAAGACAAGAACCAATCATAGGAAGACAACACTGTACTTTACTGACACTGAAAGCGACAGGACCCTGAATCATGTCAGTAGTACTAAGTTCCAGACTACAAAAATTGGTGATTGGCTACATGACTGCATATTTCCTAAAACATGCAATGGAGTATTCAAACCCTAAATATAGCCGTTCATCAAACACCAGAACAGGAAACCCTTGATACTATCTCCTCCAACGGATAGTTTTTCAAGAGTGACCTTGGTGAAGTTGCCTATAAATACTAGTGACCCTTTACATTGAGAGGTTACGGGAAATTTCAAAGCAACTCAAGAGCTCATTTGTATTATTGCAAATTGAAACACTCGAAAAACCCTAGAATTTCCCAAGTGTTTCACATTGGAGAGAGCTCACTATTCTAAGCCTAGAGTGATAGATATATCCAAAGCTTAGAAGAGATATCCTAGCCTTTGCATTAGTTCTTATTGTAAAGGATATCTCACCCTAGTTGGAAACCAACCCAAAACCCAAACCCTTTGTTAAGGTAGTTTTTTTGTGTTTTGTTGGTGAGTTAGAGTTGTAAAGAGTTAGTAAGCTACAGTGAGTTAGCCAGAAAACTCTAGAGAAGAAGTTAGAAGCTACTTGTGGTAGTCTGAACACTTGTGTGTGTTTGAGTTAGTAAGTCTGCAGTGAGTCGTTGAGAAAACTCAAGGTAGAAAAGTGAGTAAGCTACTGATTGAGTTAGCCGTAAAGCTTTTTAGGAAGTGGTTAAGGAATTTCTCTCAAAGAGAGAGAGAGTGGACGTAGGAGCTTGAGTCTCTCGAACCACTATAATTGTCGTGTTGTTTTGCTTTCTGTACTGCATTATTATTTGTTGCATATTTTTCACTGAAAGCATAGTTCACTGATATTCAGTTGGAACCAATCCACTGATCTTGCATCAAATTGATCACAACCTTAATCACTGTTTTATTGAAGGGAAGATTTTTCAACCAAAGCTAAAAACGAGTATAAACTTAGGGCCAACCATTCCAAGACACTTGAGTAGCTAGAAAAGATAGTTACTAAATCGAACTTAACTCTATCGAGGGTTCAAGAAGATAATTATCGATCCAAGTGCCTCGGGATCTCCGATAAACTCAGCTCGGGCCATTAATCTGAAGCTTCGAAAGCAATTTCGGGATCATTGTCTCAGTAGACTTTGACTCGGGGCAATCCGTGCTTCTCAGGGCAAAATCATCAGGATAACCTGACCCATCTGACCTTAGTGAAAGAAAAGTTTTAAAATCACTGAACACGTGTATTCCCCCCCATACACATGTGAGACTCGTTAGCACCGGGACCAACACCGACATTCTACAAAAAATAATTGGACAACGTTGGGTCTAGACATCGTCACATCGGCTATTGATTCGCTAGAGACAGGACCTTCCCGAGTGGTCTGAACAACACTACAATGATTTTGATTCCTAAGACCGATCAATCGAAATCAGTATGTGTCGAAGGTTTTGTGCAACAGGCTTAAACTTGTTCTTCCGTCACTCATCGATGAAACCCAATCTGCGTTCCAATCAGGACGATCGATCCAAGACAATGCCCTAATTGCTTTTGAGACTCGACATGGCATGAATGGACGGAGAAGAGGAAATATTGGTGATGTGGCATTGAAGATAGATATAAGAAAAACATACGATCGAGTTGATTGGAGATATCTCGAGGCAGTGCTTTGTACCATGGGTTTGATGATAAGGTGGTGCATTGGATGAAAATGTGTGTCCAGACGGCGTTGTACTCATTTTTTGTGAATGATGAGTTAGTGGGACAGATTACTCCGGGTCGGGGTTTGAGGCAGGGCGATCCTCTATCTCCATACTTGTTCATTATTTGTGCAGAAGAATTATCCAGTTTGTTAAAACATGAAAATGGTCGAGGAAACATCCACCGGAATCGGGCTTGTAGAAGATCTCCAACAATGTCGCATTTGTTGTTTGTAGACGACTGTCTCCTTTTTTATCGTGCGTCTAGAGAGGAATGTTGTGCACTGCAGAACAGCTTGAACCTCTACAAAAGAGCCTCCAGCCAAGCCATAAATTACACGAAATCGGGAATCCTTTTTAGCCCGAACGTCTGTGCTATAAGGAGAGAGGAATAAAATTGTGTTATTGGTGTGAGTAATCCACTAAATATAGGGAAATGCATTGGCTTGCCATCTTTGATCAGGAGGGAAAAATAAAGATAATTCTGCTACATTCAAGATCGACTTTGGAAAAATCTCCAAGTTTGGAGGAGAAAGAAAATTTCAAAAGCAGAGAAGGAGATCCTTATTAAGGCCGCCGCACTATCGATCCCCGTCTACTACATGAGTACTTTCTTTCTTCTGCCAACTCTTATTGATGAGCTACATCGAATGTTGAATGCTTTTTGGTTGGGACATGGGTCGGACCCGGAAAAGAGAGTAAAGTGGATGACCTGGGACTCGTTCGACATGGTATGAGATAGAAGATTGGCGAGGGGGATATATTTTGTATCTAGGGAGATTCTTGGCTGGATAACAATCATGGTTTTACTATCTCGACCCCACTGGTACCTAACTTTGATGATATGGTTGTGAAGGATCTTTATATCCCAGGGACAAGACATTGGGGCTACAAGTTGATAGTTCAGGTTTTTACTGAATATGACTGCGCGAAGATCCTAAGAACAACCCCAACACTAGGGGGTTCGTGATAGGCAAATATGGCACTTCGACTCGCGGGGCAGCTATACTGTCAAATTTGCATGCCACCTTGCTATGCAAATTATAGAAGATGTTCAGAGCTACAACGACACACCGTGGAAGGCTATTTGGAGACACAAAGTTCCGCCAAAGGTGAGAGTCTTTTATTAGTGCCTGTGCAAGGGTTGACTCGCGGTGCGGGCGAGGATTCCGAGGTGGTATGAGGAATGCCAAGTTTATACCCGATATGCTCTGCGATGTGTGAGTCTGTCTGGCATCTTTTCGTGGACTGTGAATTTGCGAGGGCGTGCTGGGGAAAAATCAACCTATGGCATAAACTCGATGCGCTATGATATGAGGTAGAATCTCCAAGGGATCTTTTTATTAGATTAATAGAGGTGTTGGAGCGAGACAAAATGGAGAGAGCGATGATGGTAGTGTGGTCGATATGGCATGCAAGAAACGACCTAGTTTGGAATAGTAACACCCCAACCTTATCCCGAGCAGTGTGTTCCGCCCTTTATTCAAGGTATGGATGGTAGGGGCAATGGGGCATGTTGCAAACCATGGCACGCTCCTCAGCGTGGTTATCTAAAGATAAACGTCGATGCGGAGTTCTATAATCATTCCATGGAGATGGGTTTAGGTATGATGGTTCGAGACGAGGTAGGAGAATTCATTACCTGCAGAACGGTGGTGAGCCCAAGCTTAATGCGAATGGATGAGGGGGACGCATGGGGGTGGTCGAAGCACTTCGATGGATTATCAACGTGGGATTCGGGCATGCCATTATTGAAACTGATTCAAAGCGAGTTGTAGATGCATATAAAATATGATTCGTGGATATTTCTTATCAAGCTAGACTTATCAAGCATGCCATTATTGAAACTAAGCTTTGGATATTTCTTATCAAGCTAGGCTTAGTATAGTGAGCTCTCTTCGAAATAAAGCACTTGAGAAATTCTTGGTTTTTCGAGTGCTTCAACTTGCAATAATAAGTTTGAGCTCTTGAGTTGCTTATAAATTTCCCGTAACCTTACAATGTAGAGGGTCACCAGTATTTATAGGCATACACCAAGGTCACTCTTGAAAACTATCCGTTGGAGAGATAGCTTATGGTGTGTGAGGAACGACTATATTTAGGGTTTGAAACTCCCTAACACGTTTTAGGCAATAGATTTTCATGTAGCCGGTCTTCACTTTTTGCAGTCTGGAACTTTGTACCTCTGACATCTTTTTTTGACACATCCTTTGTCGATTGTCGGTATGGTGCGATGTTGTCTTCCTCTTTTTGACTTTTTGTCTCGAGTTAAAGGTAGACACCTTTAGCGGCTCTTTTTGGTTACAAACTCGAGTTTGATATAACCTTAACAACACTCGACTTAGTTCCTTTTATGCGCATTTGAATGTCTTGGCAAATATCCATTATCTAAGGAATCGCGATCTTACCGGTATTGCATCCTTGGATAGATATTCTCGGTGCCTCGGAACATTCGAGGTTTATCTTGAGCATTGATTACATTCTTGAGTCATCGATAATAAGCGTGCCCGGTATTCTTGATCTTGATTCTCGATCTTGATCTTGCGTCTTGAGTCTACGAATCTTGATCTTGCGTCTTGAGTCTTACGAATCTTGGTCTTATGAGTCTTTGAGTCTTGAGTCTTGAGTCTCGAGTCTTCTTGAGTCTTCTCGAGTCTTGAGTCTTCGAGTCTTGGCGTCTTTGAGCTTTTCTGGATATCTTGTTGATTATCTACGAGTCTTCATCTTTGAGTCTTGAGTTTCGATTTCATCTTTGAGTCTTGATAACTTAGATTTCTCCTTTGAGTCTTGATTCTCGATTTCTCTTGAGTCTTGATTCTCGATTTCTTCTCGAAGTCTTGAAACTTGATTTCATATCAAACCGGTTTCTTTTAAACATATCTTGATTTCTTCAGAGTCTTCAGAACCTATCCTAATCTATATCTGCTAACTATACATTTTGCAGATAACATCCTGAATACTCTAAAACTGAATCCTGACTCAACTATCAAGATCATTCTGAACATGTCATACTCAGTAGTTTACTTACTCAACTCGGCCCTAAGTTTTCTGACTACTCCACGTAGTTTACTTACTCAACCCGACCTTGAGCTTTCTGACTACCTCCGTAGTTTACTTACTCAAACACAAACAAGCTTTCAGACTACTTCTGTAGCTTACTAACTTCTCCTCTAGAGTTTTCTGACTACTCCGCGTAGTTTACTAATTCTTTACAACTCTTCTCACCAACAAACACACTCCAACTACCTTCTCAAGGGTTTGGGGTTTCTCGGTTGGTTTCCAACTAGGATGAGATATCCTTTACAATGAAGTACAATGCAAAGGCTAGGATATCTCGACTAAGCTTTGGATATTTCTTATCAAGCTAGGCTTAGTATAGTGAGCTCTCTTCGAAATAAAGCACTTGGGAAATTCTTGGTTTTTCGAGTGCTTCAACTTGCAATAATAAGTTTGAGCTCTTGAGTTGCTTATAAATTTCTCGTAACCTTACAATGTAGAGGGTCACCGATATTTATAGGCATACACCAAGGTCACTCTTGAAAACTATCCGTTGGAGAGATATCTTCGTGAGTTTCTGGTGTGTGAGGAACGACTATATTTAGGGTTTGAAACTCCCTAACACGTTTTAGGCAATAGCTTTTCATGTAGCCGGTCTTCACTTTTTGCAGTCTGGAACTTTGTACTTCTGACATCTTTTTCAAGTGACCTATCATTGTCAATTGTCATAATGGCAGTGTTGTCTTCCTCTTTTTGACCTTTTGTCTCCAGTTAAAGGTAGACACCTTCAACGGCTCTTTTGGTTACAAACTACGAGTTTGATATAACCTTAACAACGCCGACTTAGTACCTTTTGTCTGCATTTGAATGTCTTGGCAAATATCCATTATCTAAGGAATCGCGATCTTCTCAGTATTGCATCCTTCAGATAGATATTCTCAGTGCCTCGGAACATTCAGGTTTATACTGAGCATTCAAAGACATTCTCGAGTCTTGATAATCATTTGTGCCTTGATATTCTTGATCTTGATTCTCGATCTTGATCTTGCGTCTTGAGTCTTTGAGTCTTTGGTCTTCGAGTCTTGAGTGTTATAGAGTCTTCCGAGTCTTGAGTCTTACGAGTCTTGTGGTCTTACGAGTCTTGAGTCTTACGAGTCTTGACGTCTTCGAGTCTTGAGTCTTCGAGTCTTGAGCTTTTACGGATATCTTGTTGATTATATTGAGTCTTCATCTTTGAGTCTTAGGTTCTCGGTTTCATCTTGAGTCTTGATAACTTTCGGTTTCTCGATTTTCTCTTGAGTCTTGATTCTCGATTTCCATCGAGTCTTGAAACTTCGGTTTTTTAAAAACATCTTGATTTCTTGAGTCTTGAACCTATCCTGATCTATATCTGCTGACTATACATTTTGCAGATTACATCCTGAATACTCTAAAACTGAATCCTGACTCAACTATCAAGATCATTCTAAACATGTCATACTCAGGGTTTTGGGATCTTAATCAAAATCATATATCCTTTTATTAAATTAATCTCCCAACAATTTCCCCCTTTTTGATGATGCCAAAACCTATCTTGTTACAAACATATAACCTATACTCAGGTTTCAGTTTATTTTATTACAAGATTTGGTTAAGTCTCCCAACAATTTTCTGAATCAGAGAATCTCCCAATAATTTCAGAGAGTCTCCCAACAATTAACAATTTCTTCAGTAATGAATCTTCTTAAATGGTTCATCACCAAATACTTAAACAATTTCCTCCTTATCAACATACAATCAGTTCAGAGACAGTCATTCAGCATATCAAATATAAAAGACATGTAAATAAGATAATGAGATATTATCTTTTGAGCATAAATGATAAGTTTTCATTGATGATTGGTATACCATTACAGATTACAATGAGTCTTATCAACAAAATCAAAAAGACAAAAAATTTAAAGATTACAG
Organism: Stenogyne calaminthoides; assembly: GCA_037126765.1. Lineage (NCBI taxonomy): Eukaryota > Viridiplantae > Streptophyta > Magnoliopsida > Lamiales > Lamiaceae > Stenogyne > Stenogyne calaminthoides. The sequence goes on from JBBCBC010000026.1 coordinate 8,879,372, forward strand.
AATCTTTTGAGTCTTCAGTCTTCAGTCTTCAGATTTGGCTCTCCAGTCTTCTGCTCTTCAGTTTGCTTCTTCTTCAACTTCATCAGCGGGTACCTCCAGGTTGAACATTCCGAAAAATCTTTTCTTCAGTTCATTTCTTTCCTTAATAATATCCAGACTGTTTCCTGTCAAACCCAACTGACCAGCATACTGAGCAATTTCTTGAGTAATGGCCTTCTCATTCACCAAGCCATTACCAAGTCTTTGAGGAGGGTAGGAATATGGACCGGGGGCTACTATCTGCACCTCTCCTTCATCTGCAAAGTTAATCCAGCTTTGGAGATATTTTGGATAGAAGGTTAGGAGATATTCGATGAATGCTTCATTCTGATCTGAGCTTTCCCCTCTCCACTCCCTGAGCACATCATAATAGAACCAGAAGGTTCTCTTGACTTCTTCCCACATATCGTTGAGCTTGATAGGCATCCATTTATCAACGTGTGGCCACTTCAGTGCTTTTGATGTCCCTTTCCTCTTGCTCGCAAACTTCTTGAATTCACTCCTTCGCTTCTGCTCTTCGTCTATCTTCTTTCTGATCACAGACGCGCCTGAGACCGAAGGAGCATCTTTCTTAACTTGTTCTATCTGGAGTGTCTTCAGAGCATCTTTTGTGTTGAAGACTTTCTTCTGAGGTTGAGACTCAGATTCTTCTTCATCTTCATCCAGAATCAGCTTTCTCTGGATTGGCTTAGAAGCCTTCGCACGCTTGCTTTCAGGTTGAACAATGCCCAAGGCTTTCCTCTTCATAGGCAATTCAGCAGCAGTCTGGCTTGTTCCAACCTTAGTTCTAGCACTCAGTTTCTCTCTGTCGACATCAAGCATGGTTTCCTCAGAAACTCGAGTGTAGATAGGCTTCTCCACCTGAGCGAACTTCATCTTGTCAGTAACTTCGACTTCATTTAAGGCTTTGGATAGGTTATACATTTAAGCTTCTTTCTGTGCCTTTTTCTCCATAGTACGTGCCAATAACTTCCTGAAGTCTTCACCTTCCTTTTCCCCCTTCTTGGCACCGTACTTTGGAAGAAGTCTGGAGAGTGCTGTGTCCATGTGATATTGCTCTTTACTCACACAACGGATCTCTCCTGCTAACTGATCTTGTTCGTCTTCCAGCCTCCTGATGTGGTTCTTAGCCACAGAAACTTCTTCAGAGAGATGGGCAAACTGGCCAGAGAGTGCATCTTTGAACATCTCTGTCATCTTGGTCATGAGCACTGAGCTCATTTCCTCAACAGCAGACTTGATCAGCACCTCGTTCTTCTCTGCCAGTTTCACCTCTAGAAATTCAGTGCTCTCCTGGTGCTTCTGTTTCAGTTCAGCACTCAGCTCAGCTTTGACTCCCTCCAGCTTTTCATTCAGCTTATCTTCCATGGAGGTCATCTGTGAGGTTAGAGTGTTTTGGATTTGCACCAGTTCTGAAGAGTGACTAAGATTCTCCATCTTTTGAGCTTGGCTGGCCAATGTCTCTTCCATCTGAGTGATCTTGATCATCATTGGCTCAACCTTCTCTAATTTTTCCACCAAGGGAGTGAGGTCAATCTCAGGAACCTTCTGCACCTTCTGTGCTGATTGATCATCCTGAGCTTCAGCTTCATCCTGAGCTCCAGTCTCCAACTGAGCCTCAGTCTGTACATCAGACAATTCAGAATTAAAGATAGAACTTTCAGTAACTTTGGCATAATTGTTAATAGTGCCAAAAGGTACCTGAAGGGTGCTAGCTTCAGTCTGAGGTTGACCGATTTCAGGTTGATCAGCACGAGAAGTTTCCTTCTCCATCAGAGACTGATCCTCAGCATCTCCCTGTTGGTCCTCATCTCCATCTTGAGATTTGTCTCCGCTGCTAGGGGCACCAACTTCAGTAGCTCTCCTCTCAGCTATCTTCCTCTGAACCAGCTCATCAAAATCGGAGTTTTTCATCCTGAGCTTTGTCCTCCTGAACCCTGAGAAGTCGGTCAGGAAGGTTGTCTCCTCATTCCACCAGTCTTCCCCTCTGAATGCAGCAATATCAAGCATCTCGAGAAGAGTCTGATTGAGGATGAACACAGTCGTCCTTAATCTGAAGAAGACATCTTGCAGATCAGGGTATGAGCTGAGCTCAGGGTAGCGGTCAAGAATGAACCGTTCCCCCTTGCTCCTCCACTCGCCTTCTTCAGCTTCTCCCTTCTTCCATCTCGGGATCTCTGGTTCAGTTGAAGCATCAGCTGAGGGATCAAGGAGTAGATCACTCAGGAGCTCATCAAGAATATTCTGCTCCTGAGTCTCAGCAGGATCTGAACGTTGTGCAGTCAGGTCCTCAGTTTGCATCTGAGTGGGTTCTGGGGCCTGAGCTGACACTTCCTCAGATTGACTCTGAGTTGGCTCTTCTGTCTGAGCCGACACATCTTTGATAGGAATCTCTGAGGCCTGAGTTCCTTTAAAAATTTCCTGAGAAATTTTGTCTGAACTGAGTGAAGTCTCAAGCACCTCAGAGAAGACCTGCTCCTCAGTCTGTTCCTGTGCCTTAGAGATAACCTGAGCCAAAACTTGCAATGGCGAATTCTGAGCGGTTTGGCTCTTAGGTTGAATCTCTTCAGAATCACTGTCATCTTCATCGGTGAGAACCACCAATCTTCTGCGCTTTGGAGCAAGATTCTTCTGTTTCATCATCTTTATACCTTGCTCCATCTTTGCCTCCAACAAAACCTTCCCCCTGGTTTGTTGGGTCTCTTCAGCAGCAGCAGCTTTTGGTGATTCTGCATTCTTTTCTTTCTTCCCTCTGATGGCTGGCCTCTTCACAGCAATGGGCTGAAGAGTACCTTGGACTTTGGGAATGGGGTCGAATTGGAGAAGATATCCTCCTCCTCTCTGCACATCTCCAAAATATAAGTTATTTTGGTGGCATGGTGGATCTTGCCTTTGATTGAGATCACCCTGTCAACCTTCTTCAAAACTTTGGTCTACTCACTCACCGTCTGAATCAGGAATTTCAGCCAGTTGAAGTCAGTGGTGGGTGAGGCCTCGATCGGCGCCATCAATCTGAGCTTCGGGGTACTGATCTACTCAAAACTCCCCGCAAGACTCATGATGCTTTTGCTCACAATATCCATCAAAACTCGATATTGTGGCTTCAAGTGCCTCTTATGTAGTGTAGCCTCAAATTTCACAGGATTCTCAGCAATCCTATCTAAATACTCCTACTCTCTACCCAACATATACATGGCAGGATCCTCTCCTTTATCACAGAGCTCAAAAACATCATTTAAATTCTTTGGAATTATATACAACTCCCTTTCAAAATCGGTGTATTTGGACGAATGCTCTAAGTGTGATACAGTAATCTCAGAATGCATACCATCCTCTTCATCTATCCTCAAATTACAGATGAATTTGATTACCTCTTTCGCGTACTCCTGGTCTGGTCGGCTTGCGACTAGATGGGTGAGTTTAACCAGTCGAATCATATGTAGAGCCTCCTCTTCTGGCTTTGAGTTGGTTGTGCTATCGAGTGAGACAACGAACTCGTACCAAGGCTTGTTGGTTTCGGCTAATCTCTCGAACAAGGTTGGGGCCATTTTAGAGATTGATTGAAGAAATGAAGTTTTTAGGGTTTATGATTTTCTGGGCAAAGGGGATTTTTATTTGCAGAGGATTTGGGAATGAAGGGTTTGATAAAATTTTGGCTTGAATGACTTATTGGGGTATAAATAGTTTGGAGATCGTGGGTATTCGCGTTGGTTAGGTGAAAAGAAACGGTTGAGATTAATCTTAAATTAATCGGGTATGCGAACAATCGATCCTCCGAAAAGTACGACGCCAAAATATCCTCATTGGTCATTAATGTAACAGAGCATTAAATGACTGTTGACCTTCTTCGGAATTTCAAACGATCCCGCCCAAAAATATTCCTTAGGTGTTTTGTATTTATTGCAAATGATTACTGAGCTTTACTTAAGCAATAAATGAGTCGCATGAGTCATTACTTCTTCAGACTAATTTCTCTCTATCAGTCTTATCGAAAGTAATCGACCTTGATAAAATGTCAAGATAATATCGAAATCTTGAATGGGTTCAAGATATAACCGAAATCTCGACCTTGAAGAATCTGAGTTTTCACGAGACTCGATTCAATATTTCCATTTTATCCCGAGTTTCTCAAGAGAATTTCGAGAAAACTTCATGCATCCGAAAACCTTCAATTTTTTGATTTTACTCTATACACCGGATCTAACATCCCTAATTCAATCGAAAGTTCACGAAATCTTGATTCAACCCAAAGGTTTAGTCAAGATATCGCTCTTTTGCTTATCAAGATGAATTTTCTCCATCCTTATGTCCTTTTTTCGACATGATCTCCGATGAAGTGATGTCGATATCCACATGCTTGCATCCGGTGTGCAATACCGGATTTTTGTGCAATAGCAATGGCACTATTATTGTCACAAAATATTGGTACTTCATTGGCTACAACTTTATAATCCCTTAATTGTTTTGCGAGCCAAAGAATCGAAAGCACAAAGCAGACTTCCCGCAGACCATGTATTCAAATTTCTTCGAAGAAATCTTGGTCACATCGAGGTATGTTTCTTTGAAAACCAAGATATCACCACTTCCTAGAAACCGATAAGTTCCGTAGTGGACTTCCGTCAATCCTGCAACCTCCATAAAAAGACATCGAGTAGCCGTTAATTCAAGGTTGTCATCATTTGGATACCACAATCCTCTATTCATCGTGCCCTTAAGATACTTCAAGATCTTTTTTGGCGACCTCCATGTGACTAGCCTTAGGATTAGCTTGGTATCTTGCACATATCCCAACAGCAAATGTTATATCCGGCCTACTTGTTGTGAGATAGAGCAATGATCCAATGATTCCTCTATAATCAGTATGACTCACTGATTTGCCTTGAGTAATCGAGGATCCATCTTGTAGTTAGTATTCATAGGAATCCTAGCGCATTGCAATCTCAGACACCATATTCGCAATCGGATCTCTGGTGTACTTTGCCTGGTTGATGAATATTCCTTCATTTGATTGTTTCACTTGAAGACCTAGAAAGAAATTCATCCCTCCCATCATTGACATCTCAAACTTGCCTTTCATCAGTGTTGAAAACTTTTCACACAGCTGATGGTTTGGAGATCCAAAAATGATGTCATCAACATATATCCGAACCCAAGAAGATATCTTCCCCATCTTCTATCCTGAACAGAGTTCTATCAATAGTCCCTTTGACAAAACCATGGTCAGTAAGAAACTGAGAAAGAGTATCATACCATGCTTTGGGTGCTTGCTTGAGACCATACAAAGCTTTTCTGAGACTGTAAACTTGGTCATTCTGTTTGAAACCAGGAGGTTGTTCCACATAAACCTCTTCTTTAAGCACACCGTTCAGAAATGCACTTTTCACATCCATTTGATAGACTGTGAACTTCATGTGGGCAGCATATGCAAGAAACAATCTGATGGCTTCTAGTCTTGCAACAGGTGCAAAGGTTTCATCATAATCCAAGTCTTCTTCTTGGGAATAACCTTGTGCAACTAGCCTTGCCTTGTTTCTTACAATGTTGTTGTTTTCATCTCTTTTATTCTTAAAAACCCACTTGGTTCCAATTACATTGTGCCTTTTCAGTCTATCTACTAGCTCCCATACTTCATTCCTTGAGAATTGATTCAAATTTCATCTTGCATAGCAAAAGAATCCAATGAGAATCTTGTAGAGCTTCACCAATCTCAGTAGGTTCTTTCTCTGATAGGAAGAAGCAGAATAGTGCACTCTCACCATGGAACCTTCTTGTTTTAACACCTTCAGTTAGATCACCCACAATCTGACTTGTAGGATGACTATCTAACCATTTCCTTCTTGATGTTCCCCCTTCAACAGTATCCTCAACATTTGAAATGTTAGGTTCGATTAATTCAAGAACTTCGAGGGAACAATGAAAAGGAGAAAGGGAATCATCTTCCTCGGGAAATTCTATTGAGAACATTGTCGAGACATTTGTTCCCCCCTTTGGTTGATAGATTCGAAATTTGCCTCGATTGTGACCACATCTTCATTGGCATCACATACCGAAGTCCGAACCGTGTCTGTTCGGATTGGTCACCTTTGGAGTGTTGGTTTTCCCGAGTCTTACCATCCCGAGTTCCATCCGAACTTCTTTTATCTCGAAGTCCGAGTCACTCCAATCATAGATAGTGACCGACTTCTTCTTTTCGTGTTCAGTGGATGATTTATCTTTCGTTTTGGGCTTAACTGGTGATCCTCTTAGTCGGGTTCATCTGCATCATGTTTCTGTTTCTTCCGAACACAAGTAGATTCATCAAAAAAACAACATGAGATGTTTCCTCCACAATAAGAGTCCTACAGATTTGTAAACTCGAAAGCTTTCTTGACTTCATAATATCCTAAGAATATTCCTTCATCGAACTTTTACTATCAAATGTTTTCAATCGATCTTTACCATTATTGTGTATGAAACACTTGCAACCAAACACACGAAAGAAAGAAACAAGATGCTTCCTTTCATTCCAAGCTCATAGGGTGTTTTGCCTTGACTCTTAGTCAGCATGGATCTGATTACGAGAGTAGCAGCATGCAAAGGTGTTTTGACTTCAAATTTCAAAATCTTTTAGGAATATCAGCTTCAGCTATCATTGTCCTTGCAGCTTCTTTCAGAGTCCTGTTCCTTCTTTCAGCAACACCATTTTGTTGAGGGGTCCTTGCAGCTGATGTTTCATGAGTAATTCCATTTGCTGCACAATAATCAGATATAATATGATTTATAAATTCAGTTCCTTTGTCAGATCTGATTTTGACCACACTCAGATTTTTCTCAATACTGAGCCTTTTCAGTAATTCTAGCAGTTTTATCTGAGTAAGAATATGACCCAAGTATATCTTGAGTAGTCATCAACTACTACCAATGTGTATTTCCTGCCATTAGTGCTTACTGGTGTTATAGGACCAAAAAGATCCATATCAAGAATCGAAGTATTCTTTCAGTAGAAACATCTACTTTGCTTTTAAATGATGCTCTAATTTGTTTTCCTTTTTGGCACGCATCACAAATATGTTCCTTACTGAACACTTCATTAGGCAACCCTCTTACAAGAGCTAATCTTGCAAGCTTATTCAGGGTTTTGAAATTTAGGTGATTCATTCTTTTATGCCATAACCAACTGGTATCTGTGGAACTTTTAGCAACCAAACATGTATCTTTAGGAGTTGAACTCCAATCAGCAAGATACACATTTCCTTTTCTAGTACCAGTCAGTAATACTTTCTGTGTTGTATCATCTTTCACATAACATAAGTTCTTAGAGAACTCAACATTAAAACCCTTATCACAGAAATGGCTTATTGAAAGCAAATTATGCTTCAATCCAGATACATATGAAACACCATGGATATGAACTGAGTCGATTTCCAAAGTTCCATATCCTTCAGTCTGTCCCTTGGAGTTATCTCCAAAAGTGATCTGTGGGCCTCTTTGTTCAACATAGTCACTGAGTATCTTCTTGAATCCTGTCATATGTCTTGAACATCCACTGTCAAGATACCATACATCAGGGACCTTTTCATCTCTGCTCATCAGTGCTATGTGATCTTTTATCAGCTTAGTGCCCTTGTTTTCCTCCTGAAAAATAGATCAATTCTTAGGTACCCAATTTGTGTAGGGTCCTACAAGGTTAGATGTACCTTTCGGAATCCAAATTTGCCTGACAACTCTAATCACTTTAGAGTGGCTAATTTGTCTTCCATAAACATCAACATACACATTTACTACTCTGGGTGCCTTAGCAGTTTTCTGTGTATGTGTGTTAGCTTTAGCATGAACATGGGCTTTTGAATTATTCTTTGGTTCAGGCCTCCTGTTCATTTGCTTTGGCTTCTGTGCAGCCGGTCTAAATCTTTGTTGACTCGGGTTCAGATAACCTTTACCCTTAGGCAAGTGGGGTTCGGGTTATCATCTTTGAAATCTGGGTCTTTCATTATCTTCGAGGACTTTGGTCTCTTGATTGAGAATGTCTCTTTGAGTGTTTTTCATCATCGAGGATTCCTCTCGATGGTTGATGTGGATCCTTTCGGGTTTGCATTCTTAGCCCGAGGCTTTGAAGTGCTTGCTGAAACTTTTCAATCGAGTGCTTTCGAGTTTTTCGGCATTCACCGAGGTTTGGGCTTTCCTACCGATCATTCGGGTTTTTGAGACCATAGGTACTTTTTCCTTGTCTACAACCTTGGGCATTACTTGGTTTTGAAGTGTAGGTGCCATTGGTTTTACAAAGATTGTCTTCTTGCTACTTGATGCAAAGATTGAGGATGACCCTTGTGAGGTTCCCCTAGAATGTATCCCAATCCAGATTTTATAGTGGCAGATCTCCGGTAACTCAATTTCATCTATTACTTTAGATGCGATTCAATAGAGTTAACTTCTTATGTGCACTATCCTCACGATTCTGTAGAGTTTCATGCTTCTCGAGAGGTCATTGAACTTAGTCTCGATTAGTGAATCTCTTGGTGGATTTCTCTAGTTTTTGATTCACGGTCATTATCAACTTCTCTTTCTCTCGAGAGTTGTACTTTCGTAACATCCAGTTCATCAAGTAGCTCCCATTAATTGAGAAGTGATTTGATATTGCTAGAGTCTTTCCATTTTAGATTTTTGACTTTTGGGTTCCTTATCCCGCTCTTGAGTTCTATTACTTGAGTTCTTGTAAAACAAAGCATAGTCCTTCATGATTCTCAAAAGAATCCATCAGTCAAAATGATTTGTTTTTTTCGGTGGAACTTGAAAACTCTTATGCTAGTGTAGGAGCAACAACAGAGAAAGAAGAGGTTACCTCCTCAATGGCCATCAGACAAATGTCATCACTTTCACTATCTGAGAATATCTCATCTGAAGAGCTAGATCCCTCCTCAGAGTGTTCTTCTTCTGTAACCATGGCCTTTTTTGCTTGAGAACTTCTTGTCTCTTTTTTAGCTTGTCTTTCTCTTCTCTCCTTAGCACTCAAATCTGGACAATCATCTTTGGAAGTGACCTTTCTTTTGGCGATTATAGCATCTGTTGGTATCATCATCCTGATCACTTTCTTCTTTGGACTTGGAGTCCTTCTTTCTGGATGAAGATCCCTCTTTTCGTGTCCTTTTTCTCGGTTGATCCGTCCTCGGGTTTCTTTCGGTACTGTGGTTCTGTAATAGCTTTTGTATTTTCCAAATCTATTATTAAGTCTTTCAAACCTCCTTGCCATCGTCTTTAGCTTTTCCTCAAGCTCATCCCGATTTTTTGGCATGGGGGTTCTCGAACTCTCTAGTTTTGATTGTGTTTTATCTTTGGCTTTTAAAGCCACATTCTTGCTAGATGATGAATCATCTTTGCTGTTAGCCTTTTTGGATTTCTTATCAATTACAAATTCATAGGCCTTCAGCTCAAAAAAGACTTGTTGATAGGGCATTGAATTAATGTTTTTGGTGTTTTCAATCACCTTTGCATGTATATCCCATTTCTTAGAAAGACCTCTAAGAATTTTCAATGCAACTTCTCTTTGTGGATATTTCTTTCCAAGTGCATTTAGATCATTCATGATCTTTAGTGAATCGACTTCCAATTTGTCTATTGATTCACCATCATCCATTTCAAAACTATCAAACTTTCCAATTGCCTTTGAAAGTTTGTTTTTTTTTATATGATCGTGCCTTGGCACATTCTGATTAGTGTATCCCAAATCTCTTTAGAAAAGATTCTGGTGAGAGATCATTCCCATCACATCATCATCAATTGTCTTGTATAGTGTGTCTTTAGCAATGTAGTCTAGATTGACTAACTTTTCTCTCCTCAGAGTCAGTTGGTCATCGGACTTAGGAAATTTCGCTCTAGGATCAATTCTCTCATCTTCATTTCTCCTGGGATTCACCACGAAGAACTGGAATGGTCCTTGAGAGACCACTCTCCACATACGCTCATGTTTGGAATACAGGTGAGCCTGCATTCTCAGTCTCCATAAATCATAGTTCTCCACTGAGAACATGGAAAGTTTCTTAGAAGACATTTTTATCTGAGCTTTTGAAAACTTCAGCAAATGAGATCAGTTCAGATAGACCACAAGTATTTTTAGCAAATAAAACTTTGGTCAACAAAGCGAGTGGTCAAGTTGAACCACCGCTCGATACCACTTGTTGGTCCCGGTGTAAACGAAGTCTTACACGTGTATGGGGAATACACATCTTGATGTTTTAAAAAACTTTTTTTCTTCATCGAGGTCGACTTGGGTCAGATAATCCTGATGATTAGGTTCTGAGATGCACATATCGCTCTGAGTCAAAGTCTATCGAGGCAGTGATCTGGTTGCTTTTCAGATACCTCGAGATAATCCCAACCGAGTCCCGAAGTTTCAGAGATCCCGAGTTGCTTGGATCGGATAACTAACTTTATTGAACCCTCGGTAAGAGTAAGTTCGGTTTGGTAACTATCCATTTCTAGCTACTCGGATGTGCGGAATGGTTGGCCCTTTAGTTTATACTGCGTTTTAAGCTTTCTTCAAAAACCTTCCTTTAATGGAATAGTGATTAGGCCGTGATTCAATTACATGCAACTTCCATTGGATTGATTCCAACTGAAATATCGGTGAAAAATATGCTTTCAAACTCGGTGATGCAGCGGTTAGCTACACGATAAATAAAAGCAATAAACAACACAAATAGATTTATAGTGGTTCGAGAGACTCAAGCTCCTCGTCCACTCTCTCTCGATCCTCGAGAGAAATTCACTAATCACTTCGAGCTTTTCGACTACCTCGCGTAGTTTACTTACTCAACTCGTACCCGAGTTTTTTCGACTACTCCACGTAGTTTACTTACTCAACCCGACCTTGAGCTTTCTGACTACCTCCGTAGTTTACTTACTCAAACATAAACAAGCTTTCAGACTACCTCTGTAGCTTACTAACTTCTCTCTAGAGTTTTCTGACTACTCCGCGTAGTTTACTAACTCTTTACAACTCTTCTCACCAACAAACACACTCCAACTACCTTCTCAAGGGTTTGGGGTTTCTCAGTTGGTTTCCAACTAGGATGAGATATCCTTTACAATGAAGTACAATGCAAAGGCTAGGATATCTCGACTAAGCTTTGGATATTTCTTATCAAGCTAGGCTTAGTATAGTGAGCTCTCTTCGAAATAAAGCACTTGGGAAATTCTTGGTTTTTCGAGTGCTTCAACTTGCAATAATAAGTTTGAGCTCTTGAGTTGCTTATAAATTTCCCGTAACCTTACAATGTAGAGGGTCACCATTATTTATAGGCATACACCAAGGTCACTCTTGAAAACTATCCGTTGGAGAAATAGCTTCGTGAGTTTCCTCTTATGGTGTGTGAGGAACGGCTATATTTAGGGTTTGAAACTCCCTAACATGTTTTAGGCAATAGCTTTTCATGTAGCCGGTCTTCACTTTTTGCAGTCTGGAACTTTGTACTTCTTGACATCTTTTTCAGCGACCTATCATTGTCAGTGTCAGTATGGTACAGTGCTGTCTTCCTCTTTTTGACTTTTGTCTCCAGTTAAAGGTAGACACCTTCAACGGCTCTTTTGGTTACAAACTCTGAGTTTGATATAACCTTAACAACACTTCTGACTTAGTTCCTTTTGTCTGCATTTGAATGTCTTGGCAAATATCCATTATCTAAGGAATCGCGATCTTCTCAGTATTGCATCCTTTAGATAGATATTCTCAGTGCCTCGGAACATTGGGTTTATCTTGAGCATTGAAGACACATCGAGTCTTGATAATTTCTTGTGCCTTGATATTCTTGATCTTGATTCTCGATCTTGATCTTGCGTCTTGAGTCTTGAGTCTTGAGGGTCTTTGAGTGTTGAGTGTTACGAGTCTTGAGTCTTGAGTCTTCGAGTCTTCGAGTCTTGTGGTCTTTGAGTCTTGAGTCTTGAGTCTTGAGTCTTGGCGTCTTGAGCTTTTCGGATATCTTGGTTGATTATCTTTGAGTCTTCATCTTTGAGTCTTGGTTCTCGATTTCATCTTGAGTCTTGATAACTTCGATTTCTCCTTTGAGTCTTTAGATTCTCGATTTCTCTTGAGTCTTGATTCTCGATTTCTTCTTGAGTCTTGAAACTTGATTTCATCTTTGAAACCGATTTTTCTTGAAACTATCTTGATTTCTTGAGTCTTGAGAACCTATCTGATCTATGTCTGCGACTATACATTTTGCGGATAACATCACGAATACTCTAAAAACTGAATCCTGACTCAACTATCAAGATCATTCTGAACATGTCATACTCAGGGGTTTTGGGATCTTAATCAAAATCATATATCCTTTTATTAAATTCATCTCCCAACACAAAGATAGCGTCAAAAGACAACCTAGCAGATCCATTCACAAAGGGTCTGCCTCTGAATACATTCGAGAGACATGTGGAAGGAATGGGTGTCAAGACCGTTGCCAATCTGCTTTGAGTATAAGTGGGAGAAATTATTAGGTTAGTGTAGGTGACATTAGATGTCACGTATTAGGAACTACACGAGACATGCTGTAGTATACTCAAAAGCAGACTTTGTGTTGGGATATTTTAGTTTTGATGAATTATGCCAAAACATTATCAACTTGTGTTATTAAAGCTAATTTACAGATAACAAGTTGAGGGGGAACGAAAGAACAAGTTGAGGGGGAACTCATGAAATCAGAAGTAGATGATCGAGATCAGACGAGGTTGCAAACGAGACTGATCGAGATCAGATGAGTTCCGAGTTAACTGATGAGTTGTGCAAAATCAGAAGAGAAGAAAAGTTTAAGACGAGTGATCGAGAAGATCGATGACGAATACAGACGATCGGATGATCAAGAAAAACGAGCCGATATGGTGATCGAAGAGCGCAAAAGCCGATCGAAAAGAAATCGGATCGTAAGATCGTAAGAGAAGGCATAGATCGGAAGAGGAGCAGATGAGATCGACGAGATCGGATGTGATCGAGATCAGATATGAAGATGAGCAGATGATCAAGATCAGACGTGATTGAGATCAGATGTGCTAAACTGATATGCTAAACCTAATGTACTGACCTGATGCTATCCTGAGATGTTGATCTGAAGATGTGTTGATCTGATCAGTCGAAATGATCGATCGTGCAAAGAAGAAATCGGATAGCTTCGAGTCAAAGTAACATGAAGGTCGATGATACCAGAGAATCGAACTCGGTCACCGAAAATGTCGCAAGATATGTGATCAGACAAGGTCCGCAGAAGAGAAGTCTGCTGAATCAAGATAAACCTGAGGCTCAGATAAACCTGAGGCTCAGATGAGAAATCTGAGACTCAGATAAACCTGAAGACTCAGATAGAACTGAAGACTCAGTATGTCTCTGAGGACACTGAGACTCAGAGAATCCTGAATGATTCCAAGGCGAGGAATTTGAGGAATATAGCCGTTAGAATCAGCTGACGTGGACCAATGAGAGGAAGACAACCAGCCTGAAGAAGTTGTTGTACTTACAAGAATAGTATGGATTTGAATGTGATTCTCTCCAACGGTAAACATTCAAATCCACACTATAAATACAAAGTCTTTCATCATTCTAATGTGTGGATGCGTGGAGATTATAGCACGAGATGCTACAGAGCCAAAGAGAGTTATACCCAAAGCATTCCCACCTTAGAACACAAGTATGTAGATATACAAATATATTCAAAGAGTGTTCTAGAACCCAATCTAAGCAACCCACGATGTATCCTAAGCTTAGAGAGATTTTCCCATCCTTAGCATTGAGGCTAAACAAATGTAAGGGAAAATCTCAACCTAGTTGGAAACCAAACAAACCTTACCCAAATTAGTCGGTTAAGTTTCTAGGTGAGTGTGAACTCGGTAAACATCTGTAGGAAATCCCGTGAGGGTGATAAGTCCCGTTGGAGTGTGAACTCGGTAAATATCTAGAAGCGAACCCGAGAGGGTGATAAGTCCAGTTGGAAGGAATTTCCCTAGGAACAGGGAGAGTGGATGTAGGAGCTTGAGCCTCCGAACCACTATACATTGTTGTGTTGTTTACTGCTTTACGTTCTTATCTTGTCATATGCATTTGATTATAAGCGAAACACAACACATGAGCTTAAAACGCAAAAATCTGTAATCAACATTCCTTCTCCCCTGTTTTTTATATGCATCGCAATTTATGTTTGCTTCCGCACGCGCAAAATGGGTTTTCCCACCGGGACCATCACTTTGAGTATAAGTGGGAGATTGTTGGGATTATACTGGAAAATATGCTTTTACTTTGTATAATCAAAACTGAATTTCGGACTTATTTACGGAAATAAATTGTTTATCACTGATGCTTTAAATATCATTAAATGTTACATATATTTATTGCATAACTGTTCAATAAATAGTACGTGTTACATTGTAGTTAATTTAGTGATACCAGATCATAGAAGATTAAATTAACAGTCCCTTGTAACCAAAAGTACACCATTCACGACCTAGATGAAAATGAACAATCCATCGTGAAAGGTTGAAGTGTAAGGCTCAGTTTGGCTTGTCTTGACCAAGAGATTACACTAGTGCATGACTGATGCACTGAATAGGACCTACAGGAGAACAAATTCTTCAGAACTGAACTAGGAAGAATTAGACCTCAGTGGTTCGTTATTTCTTAATCTTCGTCCCTTAAATAGGATCACGTGTGGTTGGTAACTATTGCTTTGACTTATCATGGGTAGAGAATCAACGAGATTCAATACTTTTTATCTTGGGCAATATTATTGGTCACATGCGATTGCTAAGATTTAATACGGAGAATCGTGTGCAAGTACGCTTGTTCGATTTGCCCCCTTGGGAGGTTCATAAGATTTATCATACCAAATCTTGCAAGTGGAACTAGTTTTCGGTATGGATAATAATGTTGAACCGTTCCTTAACCAAGGACAAAAGATATTAATTAATGGAAAGTTATTTCAGTGGCTTGAATTAATTAATGGGCTAGATAATCTTAAACAGGGGAAATAATAATCGGGAGCCATATTGACTGTAATATGGGTTAAGATGGATAGTGCAATATTAATTATGTAGTTGGATTAATTAATATTTATGGGTTTGAATAATATTGTGGCTCAATATTGATAATTCAAGATCCATTGGAAGGTCCAATCTTAATTCTCCTAAAGACCCCCTAAGTAGCCCAACATAAAGTCCAATAACTGAAAAAAGGTGTTTAAAAATAAAATAAATCTTGTTGCATATTTTTTCCTATTTTTCGAAAATTATGGATTAAAAGGGGAGAAAGATTTTCTTTGAATTTTGTTATGGAATGAAGATATGTATTCTTGGAATACAAGATTATCTCATTAAATTCAAGAAATCTCCCACTTGGTCATTCATAAAGCAATTTTGAAAATTTTGAGAAAAAAGGGGAAAAAAAGATTTTCTTGATTTTCTTGAAAAGATATTATGAAAGATATGTATTTCTTGAAATACAAGAATATCTCATAAATTCAAGAAGATCCAAATCTTGGATTCTTGCCCCTATTTTTCGAAAATATTCCATAACAAAGAGGAGTTGGGATTTTTGTGGAATATTTTAATTATGGAGAAAAGAATATATGAGATATATTCAAGATTTCTTGGAGATCAAGAAAAATATTTTCCCATATTATTTTATCCCAAATTTTCGACCAACACCCTCTATAAATAGGGGATGAGTGTTTCATTCCCAAGTACAATTCCATGTGCTGGAAAAATTAGTAAATCCACAAAGGTGGTGCAACAAAGTTTATTTTCCTTTTGTTAATTGTTCGCGAGCATCCTACCACCGGATTGTCGAGCAAGGATTAAGGGAATACTTGGGAAGATTTTTTTTGGTGTGTCTAATCAACGAGGCCATTGCCATTCCAAGAGGTACCTTCACGTTAACTCGTAGTAATTCCGCATGCGTAGGATTTACGTGAACTGTTTATATGCATGATTTGTTGTTGAATTATTATTTGAATTAATATAGGATTAATTCATGCTAGTAATAATTATCAGAATTAAATTTGTATTTAAATATTTATCCCGAATAGATCCGTGCAATTAATTCCCCAACAACAAGAAGAGAACCTTTCTCAGTGTGAAACTCAAACCTCAGAGCATTCAGAGAACCTAGAGATATGAGGTTTCTTTTAAGTTCAGAAAAATATCTCACATTTGACAGGATTCTCACCTTATCATCAAACATCTTGATCTTAACAGAACCACCACCTCTCACTCAACAACTCTCATCATTGCCAAGAAGCACTAATCCCCCATCATATTTCTTAAGATCTTGGAACCAATGTTCAATGGGACATATATGAAAATTACAGCCTGAATCTAAAACCCATTCATTGTAGAGTTTAGAGCTGCTTACCATGCAAACATCTGCACTCTCATATCCTTCTTCAGCAACATCTGCATCTGGTTTCTTATCATCCTTAGTTTCTTCTTGATTCTTCTTCTTCTCATGGCAATTCTTCTTCAAATGGCCAGTCTTATGACAGGAATAACACTTCCTTCTCTCAACAAAATCAGAGCCTGACTTCTTCTCAGATTTTGACTTGTCATCTCCCTTCTTCTTATTCTGGAATCCTTTCTTGAATTTCAGATTGAGATTTTCCCCCTGAGATATAGCCTTCTTCTCCCCCTTAACTTGAAGAAACTTTGTTTTGATAGCAGTTTGAATGTCATCGAAACTCAACAGATCTTTTCTTCCAAACAATAGTGTATCCTTGAAGCTTTCAAAACATTTAGGCAGAGAGTTTAGGAGCATTAATGCCTTATCATCATCATCTAATTTCACATCCAAGCTCTCAAGATCATCTGCAGATCTATTGAATTCATCGAGTTGCTCAAGAAGATTCTTCTCATCTGACATCTTGAATGTCAATAACTTCTGTTTCATATAGAGTTTATCTTAAACAGACTTCGTTTGATAGAGGCTTTCAAGCTTCTTCCATAGATCCATGGCGGTTTTCTCATTTGAAACCTCCCTCAAAGGTTTATCTCCCAAGCACAATATGATTGCACTATGAGCCTTCTCCAAAATCTCATTCTTCTTCGTCTGATCCATTCAGATGAACCAGAAGGCCACTGATCCGCCGGCTTTAGAGCATTTGCTAAACCGTTGTGAACCAAAAGTGCATTCATCTTGATCTTCCACAACCCGAAATCATTTTTCCCGGTGAATTTCTCAACATCCAGTTTCATTGTTGTCATATCCTCGATCCAATTCCCACAGACGGTGCCACTTGTTAGTTCAAACAAGACAGATCAAATAACACACAATTAAACCACGCTCAAACCCACAAACAAAACGAACCAACAAGAAAACTACAGAAAACAAAGAACACAAGATTTTACGTGGTTTGGTTATGAAAACCTACATCCACGGGATCATGACACTCACTCCACTAATCACAACCAAGCAATTTACAGATTACACTGACCTCTCTAAAGATTGAATCTATCCGAGCTTTATCAATGGTGATTATGAACCCTAATTCTCTCTAGGAAGAAGATAACAATGAGAATCTCTCAAGTAACTCTAAAACAAGTAAATCAGCTAACTACACAATGAATTAGAACGTCCAACTTGAGTCATGAA
This sequence comes from Stenogyne calaminthoides, assembly GCA_037126765.1. NCBI lineage: Eukaryota > Viridiplantae > Streptophyta > Magnoliopsida > Lamiales > Lamiaceae > Stenogyne > Stenogyne calaminthoides. The sequence continues at coordinate 8,897,004 of JBBCBC010000026.1, forward strand.
GCTGTTATCAACTGAATTCGGTTACATTCTCCACTTGTTATGCATGTGCGCAGCATGTGAGCATATGCACGTGACTTATGAAGCATGCACGCGACCCCAACACTAATTACCACTCCAAAATTACTTAGCATGAACTTTCCCCTACAAGTGGCATCCAAAATTCCTCTGAAAGCCTAACAATATCAGTTCTTCCAGCATAAAGTATTAGTTCACCAACTGAACATTATTAGTTGACAAAACTAAACTTAAACTTTCCAGCTGACCCTACAAATCTTGTGTGATATTTCTGTTTGAAACGTTAGGATAATGATTTGTGTTGGATGATTAGGTTATTTTTTATTGTGTGATGTGATATTTTTTAACTTGTGTTGATGTTGTAGGTGAACGTTGAACTTTGGTCTTACTGTTGTAAATATTGCAAGTATTTTAGGTGCAAGTCGAACTTTGGAACTGTGTGTTTGGTATATTATTGATATTTTTCACTTGTGTTGAAGTTTAATGTTGTAGGTGAATGTTGATCTTTGGTCTTACTGTTGTAAATATTGCAAGTATTTTAGGTGCAAGTCGAACTTTGGAACTTTGTGTTGGTATGTTATTGATATTTTGCACTTGTGTTGAAGTTTAATGTTGTAGGTGTACGTTGAACGTTGGTCTTACTGTTGTAAATATTGCAAGTATTTTAAGTGCAAGTCGAACTTTGATACTTTGTGATTAGTTTGTCATTGATTGCATGTATTGTGGTCATGAAAGCACTTTGTTGACATAATATGTTTAACCACATTTAAAACTACACATATGACCACAATTGCAATCTGTATGCATGTTGCATCTACAAACGAGTTTTTAAAACTAGTGTGACTTCGAACTTCTAAAAACAATAATAATTTCACACCGATAAATCGCACAAATTAATAAACTCTTTCAAACAATAAACTCGTTAAAACATGCACGTTAATTAACAATGGAAATCGGCAGTACATCGGGAAATGTGAAATAACATACATCATTGAAAATACATTGCAAAGCTTGGGGAAATAAACAAGGAATTTGAAATAGGTAAACACACTTGCAGGGAACAACAAATGTCAAGCTTACAAACTCCAAACTGCCATCAACACCTTCCACTAAACCAAAACCAACGTGTTGGGCTTGTTGGGTCATTAGAAGCACGCAAATTTTGGGTGTTTGGGGAGTCCGTAGGGGTTGGGTTCGATTGGAATGTAGGCCTGTGGAGACCAAAATTGTGTGGAGCACTACCTCCAACATCTTCTCTAGGTGGGGACGCAAGCTCATCGAACAACCTCCGAGACATACGATACGGTCTGCACAACATTGGCGATATGATTTCATCAGAGTCATCAGTTACATTTAAGGTCGACCCTGTAGGAAATAACCTTCTGGTCGGATTTGAATCATCACTGATGACAATGACCTCTGGTTGGCGTGGTTGGGGGAAAGGTGATGGAGGTGCCGAAGGCGAAGGCGGAGGCGGAGTCGGAGCCCTCTTAAACAAAGTGGTCAGATGTTCAAACTCAGGCTCACCACTCCAGTAATAAGCGCTTACAAATTTGTTTTGCTGCAAAACAATATGTATTTGTGTGAAATACTTATAAGAATTAATACGGACTACATTAGTTTAAAAGTTTAAAGGCGATGGGGGACTAACCTTGATATAATATTTCCATACTCTTGTTTCGGCATGTACACTATTGCTTTCTTGAAATCAATGCACAACCTGAGAGTCAATCAGCTCACTGAAACAATCATGCCTTGCCTCAAGGGCACGCCTTCTTGCATCGGCGTCGTCCAGAGAAAAATCAGTGTGGTAGGTCTCATTCATAGATCCAATGGCAAATGCCATAGCATGAAAATTGGGCTCATCTCGCCCACCCCAATTTCCCACATAGTGTTGTTCTACTAATGAGAGTATGAACCAACGATCCAAGTAGTTGGGCCATCGACTCATGTACAATATTGTTTCCTGAGTTGGAATTTTAAGAGCCATTGAGAAGAAAATACAGACAATCATTTAAACTGTGAAGCTCTATTTATAGGTGAAACAATAATGGATTGTAAAAAAAAATGAAATCCACTCCGGAAAATTATTTAATGCACTGCCCACTGTATGACCGACTCATATACCCACAGTAAAAACAGATGAGCCTTGACCCAAAATTTAATGCTCTGGCCACGATATGATCACTGACCAACTCATATGCCCACGGTAAAAACGGATGAGACTTGACCAAAATTAAATGCTCTGCCCTCAATATGAGGTATGACCAACTCATATGCCCACAGTAAAAATGGATGAATCTTGACCCAAATTAAATGCTCACTACACAATATGACATATGACCAATTCATATGCCCACAGTAAAAACCAGTGAGCATTTAATTAAATTTTAATGCATGTCTCACACCAATATATATTTTTTACCTATTTGGAGATATAAGTAGTAATTAACCAGACCAATCGGACAATGCAAACGGAACTGTCTTCTGAGGATAAGAAATGCAGTTAAGTAATCTTAAAAGTATAATTATAACCTGTAGATATATCGCCCCAATGAATCAAATAACATGAATTCACACGAAGTTGATATAGAGGACATATCATTACCTATAACCGAACACTAAATTTAACATGCTCAAACAATTGCTATCACCAGCTAACTAACAAACAAGAAAAAATACAAATGTTTCACAATTAGAAAAACCATTGAATAAATCCAGATGGTACAACAATAAACTCTTGCAATTTAACTAAGTAGGATTTCTCCATTGCTGATGCATGGCCATGGATAATTGGTCCCTCCATTGATTAAATTCAGACGAAGAGTCAACTGTATCAATGAGATCTTTAGGCTCATCCCCAGTGTCATTGTCATCATCCTTGTCAAGTTGTTGCTCAACGGGATCAACGCCCATCTGCCGTCGAATGAAGTTGTGTAACAAAAAACAGGCCATTATAATTCTAACTTGTGTCTTGATAGGGTAAAATGCGGTTGCAAAACGTTTTTCTAAGACACCAAATGCACGCTCTATGACGTTGTGGGCTCTAGTGTGTCTCATGTTGAAATGTTCTTGATGATTAGTTGGTCGGCCAGTATTCGGACCCCACTCTTTTAGATGGTATCTACATCCTCTATAAGGAGCAAGAAATCCCTTTGCATTCACATAGCCGTTGTCACAAAGATAGTATTGTCCTACACATACATATGTCAACAAATTGAGAAACAGGGGGTTGATATTGAATAATCAAATATATAAATTTTAATTAAAAGGTGGATAATAAATAAATGATGGTCATACCCTTTGGAACTTTCGAACCGTGGGGTCGGGTGACGGCATCTCGTAAAACCCTAGCATCAGCAGCTGACCCTTCCCATCCGGGAAGGAAGTATACAAATTGCACCTCTGTATCACATACACCCAATACGTTCGTGGATATACGACCCTTCCAATTTCTGAAATTTCTCTTTTCATTATTGGTCACCGTAACATCAATATGGGTACTGTCTAGAGCACCTAAGCAACCCTATATTACATAAATGATAATTAACATATATTTAAATAACTTTGAATCAACATGGGTTGTAAGAGGAGTATTGTACCTTAAACCATTTCCATCGTGGATCAACTGAATTGAGAGGAACAGGAGTCGGCTTAACCAACAATAAAGAGTAAAGTTTAATGACTGCTTTTCGGACCAAGTTCATATAATAAGACACTGTTTGACTCGATCTTTGATAGTCAAACGAGACTACACTCTGCTTTTTATGATGACTCAATAAAGATAAGAACATGGACCTTGTTCCTCACACATACCGTTGATCTTTTAAACCTCCTAAATCCCTCAGTAATATACAAAGTCGTGCAAAACTGTTTCAGTCCATTCATAATTTTTTTACACATGCAACATCAGTGATCATACACAACCTACCTAAACTGCTTACTTGGTCAGGTATCTTACTGATGATGTTATAAGACATAACATCATCACGTCGTCTAACTCTCTATTAGGTGTTTGGAGTATCAAATGTGCTAGTATAAGGCACACAACCTTTCTCCGACGTTGTACGTGTTCTATCAATATATACAGCAAGAGTTTCTTCATGTATAGTGACAACATCGTCGGATATGTAATGGGAAAAAGTAGATTGTTACCTACAAACAACAAACAATTGATTGGATAACTAGTGTCATGGGTATATCAATGAACAACGTATAAGATAAAATATAGAGGACAAAGCTTACACAACTTCCAGCTTGCGGAAAACGATCTGTAGTAGTAGCAGAGGAGAGCCTCCACAACCTAAATAATGGATAAGGATGACCTAACAGATGACCATCAATGGAGATGGAGAGCCTCAATAAAACAATCACATTTAATCCAACTAGAACAACTAGAAGAACATATATTACATTTCTCCCAATATTAAACCAACAAACCTACAAGATAAATTTGAGGTAGAAAAACATATTAATTAGTCCACATTTATTACCAAAATAACTAATTCAGTCCATATATCAACTATAACAATATATCAGTCCACATTTAAACCAATAAACTTGGAGAGGCTCATTCAAACAATCATACCATTTGAGCTAGAACAACTAAGAGTATCAATTGAGTTTGAAACAACATTTCAGTCCACATCTAACCAACAAACCCGTAGCTAAATGATTCTCAATGGAGAGCCTCATTTAGACAATCAAAACTTTGACCTATGGAAATTTGTGATATATTAATCTAGAGGAGGGGCAAAATCGATCAAGAAATTTTACTGTGGAACCCATACATACCGAAGACGATGGGGGAGGGTCATCTTGACGATCTTTGAAAGGCTCTGAGTAATTGGTCAGTATTCGTCGTGGGATCGATCGTATAAAAAGCGGGTCAGTATAAATTAGTATGGGCTACCAAGTGGGTTCTTATATTATTACAGGACACTATTTAGGCCATATTAAGGCCTACCAAATCGAGCCTTAGCTGCATATATACAAACATAGTCAGTAAATTAATATATATATTCCCTCCTCCCTCAATTACTTGCACACTAGCTAATTTTATTGGGACATTTCAACATTACTTGCACACTTCTTAAGAAAAAGTTTTGTATACACTAGATGTACCACCCTCATAATATTCACAAATTTATACATATGTAATTATTTTTTATCTCGCACATACACACAATTCAACTATTTCTTTACTTTATGCATAAAAGTTTATAATATTACATCTCAAATCCCTACACATTATTCCACTTTCTTAATATGTGTGCCCACCTACTATTGTGGAAGGGGCCAATATCAGAGTTGATTTGCTCGGCGCAGTGAAATGCACAAAAGCAACAACCACTTCCACAAATATCTCAATAAACTACTGACCAAATATGTAACTTAACTGTAAAATTAAATACATAATAACACCAAGATTTTTTACGTGGAAAACCCCTTCTCAAGAGAGTAAAAACCACGGGACCCAGTCCAGGAAATACTCCATTATATCAAATGAGAATTACACAGTTTCCTTCTCTATTACAAATGGAGGAATCAACACCAATATCATCAAAACTATTATCAAGAATATTATTCTTGGTACACACGATGAGAAATGGGAAGAGAGCAATTTAAATAGTACAAAAAGAATAAATATACCATTTTTTTATTGTACCTCTTGGAGATGAATAGTGAAAATCCCCTCCGATCAAAATGACACTAATACAGATTTGGGCTTGGCCAATTTGTTAAAAAATGACCTTAGAGAGTCATTATAACCGCTCTCAATAAATGCCGTTTGTCAAGCTTGACGGTGATAAAAAACCGTTGTCCAAGAAATCGCGACTTGACGATGGTTTTTAACGCGATTACAAGGTTCACTTGGAGAGCGGTTTTCAACCGCTGTCCAAGCATATACACTTGGACAGCGGTTTTTAACCGCTCTCCAACACTTTATTTTTTTTAAAAAAATCGATTTTTAGGCACGGACCCACCAAGCATCTCATATATAAGTCACCAAGTCTCCCAATTAATTGAGGCAATTATTCGCTCCCATGGGGGACCGAACACAGGACCTTGGGCACCTGAGCGGGGATCAATTCCGCTAGGGCACTAGCTTTCTTGCGTTTACTTAATGAAATTAATTCTATATGTCCTAGAATTCGTTTTTTTTTTAAAAAAAATTTTAAAATTCTTTATTTCAATTATCTTATTTATTAATTCAATCACACTTTTTTATATAATAATAATTTTTTTATATAAATTTAAATTAAATTATATTAAAATTATATTTTTTACTTGTTTTTTTTTTAAAAAAGTACACTACGTACCTTTCTTTTAAACTTGTAATACTTTTCCTTCTAAACAAGTAATATACTTTTTTTTTATCTTAATAAGTAATATTTTTCTTTAAACAAGTAATACTTTTTCTTCTAAACAAGTAATATATATATTTCTTTAAACAAGTTATACCTTTCTATTTAAACAAGCTAGTAATACTTTTCTATTTAAACAAGTAATTCTTTTCTTTAAACAAGTAATACTTTTTCATCTAAACAAGTAATATTTTTCTTGCGTTTATTTAATGAAATTAATTCTATATGTTCTAAAAATCATTTTTTCTTACAATTTTTTTTAAAATTCTTTATTTCAATTATCTTATTTATTAATTCAATCACATTTTTATATAATAATTTTTTTATACAAATTTAAATTAAATTAAATTAAATTATATTAAAATTATATTTTTTACTTGTACTTATTTTAAAAAAAAGTACTACCTTCTTTTAAACTTGTAATAATTTTCCTTCTAAACAAGTAATACTTTTCTATCTAAATAAGTAATATTTTCCTTTAAACAAGTAATACTTTTTCATCTAAACAAGTAATACTTTTCTTTAAACAAGTTATACCTTTCTATCTAAACAAGTAATACTTTTCTATTTAAACAAATAATATTATGAACAAATTTTACATAAGAGTTTGTGTTAATCTCATTATATCTTATTTAATATTAAAAATAAATAACACGAGAATTTAAAGAATAAAATATTTGAGCAGTACCTAAAAAGAATTTACAAATTAAAACAAAAAAATAAAACAAAAAATAAAAGCTTTACAAAAAAAAAAAAAAATTAATTAATTTTTGGAGGCGGTTATGAAACATTTGTCCAAGCTTTTGATCTTGACATGACGGTTTTTAACCATTGTTTTTTTTTTTTTTTTTTAATAGAATCGCTTCAAGGAACCACTTGGAAATTGCTAAAAAAAAAAATTTGTCAAGTGGAATTTCTCCAAACTCAAATGTGTAGTAGTGTGAAGAGCACGACATCACAAACTCCCTCTCAAAATTTGAAGCAAAATGGTGAAGTAACAAACACCTTAATAATAAACCCTTCTTCTCCCCCTCTTCTTTCTCGTTTTTTTCTTCTCTACTTTCTTTTTTTTGGCCGCCACATGGCAGCAAACTCCAAAATGCCCTAATCAACTTATCCCATGATGGTTTGAATTAATGGGCCTATTTATTCTTTTATTAATTTGGCCAAACTATTTTTGGGCAAGGCCCAACACTTATATATGGTAATCTGGGGACTGAGGGAGCATGAAACCTAAGGATGTTTGTTTTAGACCGCGGAGATTCGAATGGAGAATGGGCGTCCCCGCATTCCATTCACTTTTTTTATTTTTACATCTCATCTTTTATTCAAATACACATCCGCCTTAAAATTAGCATATAATTTTTTCTTCTATACCAACTCATTATCTTTCATATTTTTTTACAACAATTCACTATATCTCCGACTTTTCTTATACTTTTCTTTCATATAATCATTACTCCACTAACTAATAATAATAAAATAATACAACATCATCATTAAAAAATACTATTTAATTGATATAAAACCTCATCCACTATGCCCCATGCATTCAACACAAAACAAACAAAGATTACTATTTATAGGATTTGTCTCATCCACCTTTTTCACCAATCTGAATTTGCCCCATCTATCATGGAACTATATAATTGATTTCACACATCTCTGCAAGTTTAGATTTTTAGATGAGACATAATTCTTTCATGACATCAGAGTTTTCAGGTTCAAGCTCACATTCTGGGTTCAAACTCGCTCACATCAACTCTACCCACATTAAATATATACTTGTTGGGTCTCCTCAGTTCTCCCCATAATGGGCTTTGACAAGCCCAGATGACAATTCAGCCCACATATGAGGAAGAGTATTACGAACCCACGTTAAATCTCTGTCGACATTAAATGTATACTTGTTGGGCCTCATAATTCCTTCCCATAATTGGCTTAACAAGTTCAAAGGACAACTGAATCCACGCGTGAGGGAGAGTATTAGAGAACTATATATAAGTGAATTAATTCCACATTTCTCTACAAGTTCGAACTTTTAGATGAGAATTTCTTTCACTATCCACCTCAAGCCAAAACAAACATGGCGGCATCGATGGAAAAGTTCATTAACACATGAGTTCGAGAGGCCATCAAATCCACCACGATAAGTATATGATCATGGCAGATGATTATTCATTATAAATTATAATAACCTAATTTGACTAACACTGCTCATGCCATACAAATCAGACAACCTAACGATGACCTATTCGTAATAGTTGAATAATTTGCCGGCCCGGAGAAAATTAAAGATAAGAAAGAAAGAAAGAAAGAAAAAAGAAAGAAAGAAATTAATAAAGGAAAAAAAGACACACACACATATATATATTTCAGAGATGCAAAGAAGTATCAACATCAACTACGTCGCAGGTTTCAAGCTTGAAGGAGTTGGTTGCAGTATTAATATTTGGTGCAGGGAAGAGAGAGAGAGGAGTAGGAGGAGAGAGAAGCATGATCTGTTCCGGAGGGATCGACACGTGTCTTGTCATCACTAGTTCCCTTTGTTGCCTCAGTTGTTTCATTTTCTGGAGCTGCTTGAACCTCTCTTGCAGTAATGCAATGGAGGAAGAGTGAGAAACACCGCCTTCCCTCACCATTTTTCACTCACAAAGATGTATCAATGATTAGTGTTTAATTTATCAAAGTGAGAGATGATATATAAGGTGATATAATGGCATGGATAAAACTCCCCCCACTCTCTCTCTCTATTCATAGAATGTGCATGTGAAAGATGGGTAAAGATGATATATAGCGTGCCAAATATTAGTATGTGAAATTTGTTCACGACGAAATTGATATTTTTTTTAATGTATCTCCTATTTCACTAAACAGTATTACTTCATGTTTTCGTTTAAATTGTAGTAGTATTATTTATGGAACAATATTCTCTATTTTTACTAAATATTATTACTTTATTGATTTTCACTGACTTGTTTCTATAGTAACCGTATTACTTGTACCAGTTTCGAACCAAAAAAAGAGTTAATATTAGTTAGTGAAAATAAGAAATATTGCACCCTTGTGTACTAAAAAAAAAAGTTAATTTAAAAAAAAAAGAGGTAAATATTAGTTAGTGAAAAAAAAAATATATTGCGCGCTTAGTGAGATGGGAGATACGTATGGTTAAAATAATAAATTTCACTATAAACAAATTTTATACAATATTTACCGATGAAATGGAATTTTGATTTTTTCTAAGTTTGTAATTTAGGGGTGACAACTTAAGGACAATACCTTTTTATTGTGGCAAATATAGGCAAATTTTTTTGGCAAATGTAGGCTATTTTATTTGCCTAAATTTCATATGAAATTTTACAGTCCTACATATGCACCAAAAAATTAATAATTCATACTTGTCACAATAAAAATATGAGTAACACACTTGTGATCAGGTTTATATATAAACTCTATCACTGTTATATACAAAAATTATATATCACTATTATTTTTTAAACAGTGAAAGTTTTTGTACATAACAATGATAGTGTTTATACGTAACAATGCACTACAAGAAAATAATGTCTTGCCTACGAAATTTTTCAATATTTTTCCAACATGCCCACGAAATTTCCAACGAAAATAATTTCCGTCCTTAAATAATAAGACTTGCCTACAACATTTTCTAATTATATAGGTTATTTTTAAACTATAAATATAATTGCCTACGTACAAAAATATAAATTGCCTAGGAAATTATTTGCTTAGGTAAATTTGCCTACGGAAATTACACATATGTAGGTAATTTGTTTGCCTATGGAATTATTTGTGTAGATAATTTTTTCAAAAATTATTCTAAAAATTGGTAGGCAAGGACCAAATTATTTTTGTAGAAAAATTTCGTAGCGATTTAAAAAATTTCATAGATAATTCTTTTGTAATGGATATTAAAAAAAATTGAGTTCACGGTGAACTCGATTTCACACAAATTTTCGTCATTGTACTTGAATTGTCACTCCTTCACAGTTACGGCCCTAAAAAAACATTTTTTCCATAGGGGTCCTATGAGGGAAGGAAAGGAGGAAGAATCCGTGAAAATGGAGAAAAATTCAAGAGGAAAATGACGAGAATTGAATGTTGCAAAGTAGGATGTTACAAAGTGCTTGTTGGGAGAAGAAGAAGAAAGTCCAAAAGAGGGAGTTAAAAGTAGCAGATGGAAGTGTGTGTTTGGAGGAATATTAGTAGGTTGGACTCGTGTTATCTGTCAGCTTGTCCATTCCGGCCCGGCCCGGCCCCTTCTTTTTTTGTAAGGGAAAGACGAGAAATTCCCCCACCCGTGTCATCGACCCCTCAATCGGGCGAGTTGTAAATCAAAGGATGTGTTCAAGTAGCAGACATTTGTGAGAGAGGGCCAACAAGATTCAATCCTCAAGACAAACTCCTATAGGATTTAAACCAAAATTGTCTCATAATTTTGAACCTTTATTGAAAAAGTCTCATAATTATCAACTTTTTCAATTTAGTCACATACATATTCAATTTGGTCCAATTTAGTCTCAAACTGCCGGAGATATCGCTCAAAATTGCCCAAAACGACGTCATTTTGGACACGTGTCTTACATATTCCGGTCAAAATTGGGGGCACGTGTAGGACACGCGCCCAAAACGACATCGTTTTGGATAATTTTGAGCGACCTCCAGCGGTTTGAAATTAAATTGGAACAAATTGAATACATATAGGACTAAATTGAAAAAAATGATAATTATGGGACTATTTTAATAAATGTGCAAAGTTATAAGACTATTTTGGTTTAATTCTCAACCCCCATAATTTAATTTCAATGAAAATTTTTGTCCCACATGGGATTCAAACCTGTGTTGCCGGGTGACTTTTCTCCACATCACTACAAGCCTTATCATTGGGCTATGCCTTTGGAGAGCCCCTCTATTTTTTTCTTTTGTGTGGGTGTTAGACATCACGTAAAACTTTACATTTTATTTTTCATATTCTTCTTTTCTCCCTTCTCTCCCTTCAATAATCATGTTTGGACATACACTGTCTTCTGAGATATGTTTACATAGTCCCAAACAAAATGATAGCATTTAATTTGGATCGATCTCACAACACGTCTTGTGCTATTTTTACGCCGTTTCATACATGATTCTGTTTAACACTTCCCTTTCAAGTTTCAACTACTTAAATTCTTTATCATGGAGATGAGATGAAATTCTTTCATAGTATCATAGCCAAAAGACTAATGTCCATGCATGTCTTCGATTCGATTCACGCTGAAAGAAATTTCACCCATATTAAATTACCCACTCTATAGATCTTCTTCCAATGATAGAGTAAAATAATTAAGCAGTGAAATGGTCATGAGTGTTAGCAAAATAATTGTATATTTCACTATAAATTTATACTTTTTATATGAGAGAAATTATTTTAGGTCCAAAACTCCATATTACATGTTATATGTCAATACTTTATAATTAGGGGTGGCAATTCGTGTTATTGGATCGTGTTTCGTGTCGACACGATAGTGACACGACACGATAAGGCCAAATACGAACACGACACGATAACAATCCGTGCTGACACGACACGAACACGAAAAATTTTGTGTCGACACGACACGACATGACACGATATGACACGTTAAAGAAAAATAAATAAGTTTTAAAATAGAATTTATATTAAAATTTTGATATTATACGATATGACCACGACCGCGATATGGCGATAATACTGGCGTTAACCGCGATATGACACGATAAAAAATAAAAATTTCTAATAAAATTATAAAATATCAAATCATATGTATAATAAAATATATTTAATTCAAACTTATTGGGTTGACACGAACACGACACGACACGACACGAACACAACATAACATGATAAGGCTAAACACTAACCCGCAATTTTCGTATCGTTTTCATGTCGTGCTATCGTGTCGTGTCTGAAATTGTCACCCCTATTTATAACTACATCATGCCTATACATGGGCCTTGTTTTTTATTTAAAAAAATTAATATATCGTTATTGAATAAAAAAGAGAAATAGGAAGAGGACAACTGGAGAAGTGAGAATAATCTTAGGAGGTTATGATTCTTTGATTGAACTATAATGGTACTATGATGGAATTTTAAATTAGAAAAAGGAGAATGTAACATGACCTTTAGTACATAGATAATTGTGAAAACAACAAAACATTCTCTCTCTTGCTCAATTTCATGCATGTTGTTGTCTTTGTCTACTTGGAAAGGAATGGCATGCTTAGATGAAAGCTGCAGATGCTGCCGTTGGTAATAGGACCCACGCCTTTATATAAGAGCCTCAGACTAAGTACTCTTAGCCCTTGTTTATTTACAATTTTAAGGGAATTTGAAATCATATGGGGAGAATTTGAACGAATTTAGTATAAAATAAAAATTATATTTGAATTATATATATGTCTAGGAGGGTAGATTTTATAGGATTTAGTGGAATAGAAAAAATTAATAATAAAAAAAATATTATATTATAAAAAGTAACGTAGAAATGATTGAATGATTGTTTGATGATTGATGTATATATAGATAAAAATTTGTAGACATGGTTCATGCTATGAACCTTTTTTTTTAATTCATGACATTTGACCTTATCCAGGGTATAATATGAGTTAAGTTTAGTGGTTTAAAAAATGTATTGAAAATGAGTGAAAATAAATCAAATAATTCAAGTTCATAGCATACACTTGGTTTATGGGAGACCAAATATATACATATATATAATGTTAGTAAAGTAAAAAAGAAGGGAGACTATTGAGTTGGATAAATAATATTAATTGAAAAATGTGTGATAGATGATTAATAGTATATTAGAAATTGTGTTTTAAAAAAATTTGACAGGTATAGTGTGTGTGTATATATATATATTAGAATAGAATTTTGGAGGATTTAAATCCTATACTGAAATTTTGATAAACAAGCGGGGATTTGAGATTTGAAATTCCAAAAATTCATGTGCACCGTGCACTCATAGTGCATTTTAGAATCATGCAACTTGTTTACACTTAACCGTATAATTATTTTTCTATTTTAATAGTTGCAGCAGGGATAAGACCAGGGTCAGCCGCTACCGGTGCACGGTTCAGTGTAAACAAATTGAACTTCTCATTTAACAAGTTACATGGTTCTAAAATGCACTATGAGAACACGGTGCACCTGGATGCATACAATACTTAGCCTTCAAAAAAAATATTAATGAGTAAATTACATATACACCAGTTGTACTGTGCAATTGCTCAAAACTAAATTTCATCAATGAAAAAAACTGATATTGTTTGGTGAAAATAACCTTTGCTAACCAACTAATACCGTTTAGTGAAAACAACCAATACCATTTAGTGAAAACAACCAATACTGTTTGAAAATACATTTAAAGTGCACGGAGCATCTGGTGCATACAAAACTTTGCCAATGGTAATAAAATTGGTGTCATCATACCAACTAAGAAGCAAATGAAGACGAAGAGAAACCAGAAATGCCTCCCATTTGCAGCTGGAAAAACCCTCAAGTGCATTTATATTCACAACCAACATATGTGGTCAACATAAAGATAAGCACAGAATATCTTAATATTCCCGTCAACTGGGAAAAAAAAATCACTTTAGGGGAGTAAATTGCAAAGTTGGTCTCATATCTATTGAGTGTTGCTGAATTTAATTTCATACGAATTTTTTTACAATTAGGTCCCATAACTTGTTAAGTCATAAGTGATGCAATTTTAGTCTTATATGGACAATTTTTTATTTTTTTATTTTAGGATGATAATTAAATTTTGAATTAATAATTGAAATTAACATGTTGGTATCTCATTATGCCATGTAAACGATGCCAAGTTATTAGTCGGGTTGCTTGGGTTGCACGTGCAAAAGACCTGCAACCTTGTCAATATATGACTAAAATTGCATCTTTTTTTAAGTTTTGAGACTTAATTGAGAAATTTGATTCATATGGGAGCAAAAATGCCAACCCCCAATAAAAATGAGACAAATTTCCCAGTTTACTCCCTTAGAGATGATGAATGGTATAACTAAGCCGAATGGAAAGGTGAAGCAGATTTACCCCAATTGGAGGACATGTGCAATTTACTGATAGCATGGTCACGGTGGATACATTGATGCATTTTTGTGGCTTAGCTTTGAAGAAGAAACGCCTTGTTTTGAGTGGCTAAAAACTTCAGGCCATGTGCAACAACACAAACAGCAAAGCATCTCATCATCACTGAGTTGGTAATCACTAGTTAAACAGAGTGTCAATCAGTATAATTAAGGATTTGCAGTAAATAAATCAAATAGAGTAACAGTTACTAATACTGTTCAGTTAGAAACAACAGATATTGACAAACTAATATTGTTCAATAAAACAGCTAATACTGTTTAGTGAGAACAACTACTACTTCTTCAGTGGGAACTAGACGATTGCAGGACATGTGATAGCAATGAATTTCATAATGGTTCGTAATGGGATGATTATTTCATAGTCAAAGCATGGACACAATCCCTGTTATCTTTCATTCAGTTAATGCTGATGGTAGGGAAGATTCAAAACCATATTTTTAGCCTTTTAGATTTGGAAAAAGCTTTCCAATAAATGACATCAAATTCAACTACCAACTTTCCCTATATATACAGGATGCCTGCTGTATACATTTAACATGCCACAATCCTTTTGCCAACAGCAGCAACACCCAAAAATTCTCTCAATGCTAGCTTTCAGAGGAGGTAATAAAGTGCAGAACTGGAATACTGATGCCTTTTGGTTATATAGATGAGGGTACAAATATTGGATAAGCCATTTTGGGGTGACATATAACTTATAAGTGATTTCAAGTATATTAAATTATTTCGTGCACATTCACAGGGACCCGACCCAGTAATTTATCAGGCATGGATTCCATTTGTATCCATAATTTTGCACCTTTTAAAGCCACAATATTGGAGGATATGACAAAAATGTCAATGATCACAATCACTGAAGAAGGAAATTCCCAGACCTACAAAATGCAAAATTTGAATTAAATGAAATTCAGTAATTAAAAGTCAAAACTCATAAAACTTATTAATCATGCAAATTATGGTCATAGGAGCAAAACATAGATTCTGCTATAATCATATAGGAAATAATAGCATGGGTGTTTTTCCACTATATAAGATCAACCATCAACAAAAAACTTACCATCATGGCCAAGAGAAAAATCTTGAAGTAGCTTGAAACAAGGACTGCAAATGATATCTGTTTCCACCTGTAGAATTAACAGGCATGGTGATTAATTTCTGCAAATAAGACTAAAATAATTAATCTTGAATTAACTAGGAGAAATTGGTGGCTTATACTTGTAACCTATTTTTTTCTGAACTGTTAACACAAGCAAATCTCCACTAATTTTTGAATAAAACTAATGCAATGCATGAATAAGACAGATAAATTAACCAATAAAATGAATTCGTTAATGAGATTGGAAGACTACATGGTAATCCATCTGTGAATTAGGTAGCAACAGGATGGAGATACAATATAACTTCTGATAGAAGAATTTTGGTTTATGTTTCTAGTTCTACAGTTCATGATCAAGTACTATATTTCAATATTCAATCATTTCTAGTTCTTCCAAAACCTTCAATATAATTTAGAAGAATGAAATTACAATGAAGAAAGAAATCACTAATAACGCCCTTTAATATCTCATATATGTATAGTCATATTACTGATTAACAGAGCTACAACATATGGCGGGGGACTTGGGTTGAGCTCCCCTTTCTTAAAATATTTTGGGTACTTTATAATTGTCTCTACCTTATTTATATCGAAGAATTTGATCATGCATTTTTTTCTTTTTTGTCCCTCAATTTATACAATGGCTGACTTCTCAGATAGCCTATACAATGTATTACATTTTTGGGAGATAATCTATGTTTTAACCACATTTTCAGTCTCTCATGCAACCATCAGACATCATAAAAAATACTAGTCAAAATAGTTAGTTGCAACTAGCAACATTACTTAAATATTTTTATTATTAATATGAAAACTTTTTCAAACCCAAATTGTATTTTCTCAAACAAGGTTTTTTTTGCAGATATTGTTATAATCATTACAACACATTAAAACATATATTTCAATTATTATGTTTCCTCGTACATATTTATGTATTATCATGATATCGATAGAGAATATATTTTTGCAGCTTCATATCATAACATATATATGTTCATATAATTGTCACTATGGGTGAACTTAGTAGGAACTACCTCCCGAAAATGAAACAAACATTTTATCATTTTCACACAGTCAACTAAACATTTCCATGTTTATTTTCCCTGTAACACCCCAAATTATCAAAGACACATGCTTTTACTTCTCATGTTTGAAATTCTACAGCTTTGGTTCCTTATTTAAACTTCCCAAAAAGATTGTCCTTCAACTATGTGAATCCATTTGGAATGATCAAACAAATAAGGTAAGGACTGGATTTGCCGGATTAATTGAGAATTCAAGGACCATGATTGATAAACGATTAACCAAACAGGTTAAATCAGACTTAGGAAGAAATCAGAAGAAGCAAAACCGTAATCATCCCTACAAAGAGCTCCACCTATTAAAGAATAAGTTAGCCATAATGCAAAACAACTTCACAAACTCACATACAATAGGCAGGAAACATTCAGCCTGGTCATGAAACATTATAAATGTACATTTTGATCAATTTTTAGGAAGATTCAAAGCATTAAAGAGGTATCACAGATAATTAGGATAAATAGAATTAATAAAGAAGGAGCAGCAATCACCATAGCAGAGGGTATGTATCTTCAGAAAGGATCAGTTTTAAATATCAGGTCAATGTCTTATGTAAACCAATTTTTACTGTGCAACTGGTTTGCAATTTGAGTGTATTTTTAAAGAGTATTAGTTGCTTAATTAAAAGGCACTAGTTTGATAGTATTAGTTGTTTCATTAAAAGGAATTAGTTGTTTTACTATAAAGTAATAGTTGTGAAACACTGAAATTGTTGCACGGTAAAACAGTTTTACATAACACCAACTCAAATATCAGCGCTCATAAATATTTACCCACAAAGTCCAGCTGATGCATTGAGAAATTTCCTAGTGGCATGAAACACCACACAAAGAAAGACGAGATTCCCAAAGATGACACCAGTTAACATCTGAAGAAATAAGAAACATTGTCAAAAGGCAGAGTCCAGTCAAAATCCATTATCACTTACTATAATTTTCGATTCAAACCTTTCCAAATACCATCAGCAATGACTTAGCACCCGTAGGCAACGAACCTTCCCCTTCATTTATGCTGAAAACCCACATTTTGTCTAAAGCAGTTAAGGCAAATTGCAAGCTACATCACATTCAAAAGCACTAAAATATACAATAAAATACCTCAGATTATCATTAGAAAAATTAGTGAATAATTTACAGTACTTAATCATTGGATACAGACGTCCAGAATAAGATACGCCAAAAATGATTTCATCAACAAGCTCTGCAGAACAAATATTCATTTATACACTGATTCATTTGTACACTGTAAGCAAATCCTAATTAAACGAAAGTTGCAGAGACTATTACTGAAACAATAATATACCTCAAAATTGACACTCTCTTTACTAAACAAGTTGTAGAACACATGTCTATACGCTTCGGGCTTGTGAAGAATCAAATCCAGGATGAGAATCTAAATAATTTGAAACAAAACGAAAAAATTAGCAAAAACTGAAAAACGAGAACCTAATCGATGAATTCTTCTTTTCTTTGATTCAATTACCATTATTTCACACTCGATATAGCCATCAGCAACGGATTTGCAATTTCCCTAATAAAAGAAAACGCAAAATCCAACGCATTATAGAAAATCAAATACGTAAAAGAAATAATTAAATCAAGTGCAAGGAGTTGAGGAATTACGCATTTCATGAGGCGAATGTTTCCTGGGGAATACTGAATGTAGAGTGTTTTGATGGGGAATCCACACCGCACGCATCGAAAGTCAGTAGTACGTTGCGCATCGACAGTAGTACCAGAGGTCTCCATTTTCATATGGCGACAAGCTTTGGGGCGACGGCGGTGCGCTTTGTGAGAGAGGTTACTGGCCTTGGCGGCACTGCAGTCTGCAGACGACGGAGGCGGCCTTTGTTGGCGATTGGCTAGTGGGGCTTGCTGTTTCCGGCTCAGACGAATGGCGGCGGTTCGCGGCGGTCTGTGCGCTCGGCGATTGAGAGGCAGGCTTCAACAATGGCTACAGTGATTTTTGTTCAGAGAGGCGACGGCGTGAAGCGTGATCTCCGGCGGCGTCGGATTTCTGAGATGCGACGGTGTGGGTCGAATGCAGATCATGCATCCTTATCAACATAAGCCCAAATATTTGGATTTACTTTTTTGTGTGTTGGATACATTTTAAAAAGTAGGTCCGATATTTGGAATAAGGTGTTGTTGGGCTTAAATCTTGGCTTGCGCCCACATTCTTTTTATATGGGTTGATGAGCTAATTAATGGCTCAAACGATATCCCGTTTAATAAGATTGTGAAATATTAGACCATCTCTATCAACAAACACATACGACTCTTTTTTTTTTTTTAAATTCAACTGTATATTTCATTAATTAAATAGCGAGTATATCATTTTCGCCCCAAAAGTGGGGCGAGGATACAGTCAAAGAAAAAGCAGCCAAAGCATGTGCTATTGTCCTAGATACATGTGCAATGCCTTAAAAAGACGATCTTTTGAGCATAAACTTAACTTCAACAGCGATCGTGCTTGTGTGGTCTCTATACTCCTACTTAGAAGTATCTGTTTGTACTGCTAACAGATAATCTGAATACACACGAACGTTCGTATAAACTGTATCATTGACATACTGCAGTGCTTTCCATAAGGCTACCAACTCACCAATGAGTACCGATTTAGGCTCCGATATTTGCATGGCCGCAACAACACTCACATTTTCTGGTGGCTGTAATATGACAAACCCGACCCCAAACTTTCGTTTGTGCGGGGCATAAGTTGCATCTACGTAAAGACGAAGGTCCTGCGGGCCTGGCGGCACCTAATGTTGTAGTTGTTGTACAGATTTCGTCATCTGGGCAACGTCCTTCAGTTGCTCTTGCACATCTCGATAATTTTGCAGTCCACCTTGAAGTGCCGCCACACTAGGTGTGTTCCATTGCTACGGTCGGAGTGTATAAACGTGCAAACAGCGTTCCCGATCGCCCATGCATACATGGAAAATTCTTCAAATAAGGCACGCGAGTAAGACTGTCATATCAACTCTCCACACTCCCTGAACGTTCATCCCCTATGCGGTGCAAGCTGTTCCCAGAAGATTGTCTGCTTCCAGAAGGCCCGGGGGAGCGGACAAAATATCAAGACATGCGCCGTGGAACCGCAGGGTGCAGCGCACACATTACAGGACCCGGGCACATGATGCCGACGCAAATTTTCCGGAGCAGCTATAGCGTCTCGCAAGGCCTGCCACAGAAATACTCTGACCTTGGGCGGAAATCGTAGGCTCCAAACATTGCGCCACCACGCCTCATCCGGGTACGTAGAAGATGATTCAGGCATGTAGAAAAATCCAATTGCTAATTTGTAAGCTGAACATACAGTGAATAGGCCCTTTTGATCAAAGTGCAAGAACACAGAGTCCGATCGAGCCTCTACGGGGATGGGTATTTTAACTATTTCATCTTTTTCAAAGGGTAGCACCATTGTGCTGAAGAGATCCACATTCCATGTCCTCCCTGCACTACGCATCCCGATTTAAGACCGGGGATCCATGGATCCGTGAATGGGTTTATGGAGGCACCATCTCGGACTCGCTTCATAAGTCCTCGACGAAGCAGGTCCCTCGCCAGAATGACTAGTATCTAGATATATGAGATCCTTGTCCCTATCCCCACCTCCATGAGTGAGGTATGCCGGTGATATCGAGCTTTAAAAACCTTGGCGACCAAAGAAGTAGGCTGCTCTATCAATCGCCACACTCGTTTCGCCAATAATGCTTGGTTGAATTGCTCTAGACGCCGAACTCCTAGTCCACCTCTGCATTTAGGTTTTCCCAGCTCATCCCATGTAAACCAGTGCATGGCTCCGCGCTCCTCATGCATGACTATAATAAAGATAAATGACAAAATTCGTATGGGACGGTCTCATACATGAAACGGGGTAAAACTAGAACAATCTACACCCTCCCTCCCAAAGTATTAAAGCGTCAATGCTCAAATTATGCTCCGTCTCATCGTGAGACCGTCTCACGCAAGTGTGCCTCAAGAAAAAAATTTATCATACACTTAAAATAAATTATGATCATGGGAGCCAATTAAAAATTGACAAGTGGCAAGCATTGTCCAGCAAAATGCATGAAAAAATGTGCCATGGTTCGTTCGGCAGAGAGAACTGCTCTCTCAAAAATTCTGACTTTTGAATTTTATTTTATTTTTTAATTTTTTGTCAATGACAAACGGTTCATGTGATCTATTGAAAGGGATGGTCTTAAAATTGAGCTTGCAATTTTAGCAAGCACACGCGTCTTCATATATATATATTTTTTCTTAAAGCAAGAATGCTATGTGAACTTGTTGCCAAGATTAAATTCTTCATGTGTTGCTTATTTAAACAGGGATAAGCACATAACTTGGAATTATGGGTTAATATTATAAACTTGAAAATAATGAAATTGCACTTGCAAATTATCAAGCTCAGTCACGCCCTTTTTGTTGGGATTATACTGGAAAGTATGTTTTTACTTTGTATAATCACACTGAGTTTCTGTCTTATATAATGAAATAAATTATTTATCACTGATGCTTTAAATATCATCGAATGTTACACATATTTACTGCATAACTGTTCAATAAGAAGTACGTGTTACATTGTAGTTAATTTAGTGATACCAGATCACAGAAGATTAAACTAACATTCCTTTGTAACTAAAAGTACACTTTCACGACCTAGATGGAAATGAACAAACCATCACGAAAGGTTGAGGTATAAGGCTCAGATTGGCTTGTCTTGACCAAGAGATTGCACCAGTGCATCATGGTGCACTGAACAGGACCTACAGGAGGACAAATTTTTCAGCATTGAAAATAGAAGAATTAGATCTCAGTAGTTCATTATTTCTTAATCTCCGTCCCTTAAATAGGATCGTGTGCAATCAATAGCCGTTGCTTTGACTTATGACGGGAAGAGGATCATTGAGATTCAATACCTTGTATCTTGGGCAATGATATTGATTACACGACGATTGCTAAGATTTAATACGGGGAAACGTGTGCAAGTACGCCTTGTTTGATTTGTCCCCTTGGGAGGCGCATAAGATTTATCATACCAAATCTTGCAAGTGGAATTTATTTCCGGTATGGATAATAATGTTGAGTCGTTCCTTAACCAAGGAAAAAGATGTTAATTAATATAAAGCTATTTCAGTGGCTTGAATTAATTAATGGACTAGATAATCTTAAACACGGGAAATAATAATCGGGAGCCATATTAACAGAAATATGGGTTAAGATGGATAGTGCAATATTAATTATGTAGTGGGATTAATTAATATTTATGGGCTTGAATAATATTGTGGCTCAATATTTAAAATTTAAAGTCCATTGGAAGGTTCAATCTTAATTCTCCTAAAGGCCCCCTAAGTAGACCAAACATAAAGTCCAATAACTAAAAATGGTGTTTAAAATAAAATAAATTATTGTTGCCTAATTTTTTCCTAAAATTTCAAAAATTATGGATAAAAAAGGGAGAAAGATTTTCTTTGAATTTTGTTATGGAATGAAGATAATGTTATGGAATGAAGATAAGTATTCTTGAAATACAAGATTATCTCATTAAATTCAAGAAATCTCCCACTTGGCTATTCATAAAGGAATTTTCGAAAATTCCATAACTTAAGGAGGATGAGATTTTATTTGGGAGATATATTGGGAAATAGAATATATTGGATATATCCAAAATTGTTTCTTGGAGAAGAAGCAAGGAAATTTCCCAATCTCCCTAAACCCTAATATTTTCGCCCCCTTAGTATTATAAATAGGGGATGAATTTTTCATCCCCAAGGCAATTCCATGTGTTGGAAAAATTAGAAATCCACAAAGGTGGTGCAACATAATATTTATTTTTCCCTTTTGTTAATTGTTCGCGAGTGTCCTTCCACCGGATTGACGAGCAAGGACTTGAGAATACTTGGGAAGGCTTTTGGTGTGTTCGTGTGAACGGGATCCACCTTCTAGACGATTGCCACTTCAAGAGGTTAGTTCACGTAAACTCCTAGTTATTCCGCATGCGTAGGATTTACGTGACAAACTTGTATGCATGATTTGTTGTTGTATTATTATTTGAATTAATATAGGATTAATTAATGCTAGTAATAATTGTTAGAATTAAATTTGTATTTAAATTCACCCCGAATAGATCCGGGCACCCTATTCCCCAACAACTGGTATCAGAGCCACGGTTTCGGGCTCTAAATTTTAAATTGTAATTTAATTCGTTGTTCATTGAATTTGGAATTGGATGGTAGAATTGCTAGATCTTTTTTGCAGGTATCCAATTGTCATGGTATTTGATGAATGTTTATTTATGCATGCATATAAATTGTGGTTTTTAATTCGATTCGTTCGAATTCGCTTTGCCTCGTGAGAAAATCCATGAGTAGATTAGGATTTGTTTGATTCGTTCAATGTAATAGACTAGTCTAGATCTAGGTTTATTTATTTTGCAAATAAATTGTAACCGGATAGAATAGGCGGAGAAGAAGACGGAATCCGGGCAAGGCGCTTGGTATCGTGCATCCGAAACGCGTGTGGGAGACACGCGACTTGATAATCGATATGTAAAGTGCGCAAGACGGGCGCTGGGGCGAGGGCCAGTGGGCTGAGGCGTGGCGGGATCGAGCCGGACCGACGGGTATAAGCGGTGTCATCATCTGCAGGCGGGCGAATCTGGCTGAAATGGGTGAGGCGGGCGACGCGAGCGATCTTGCGGCGAAAGTGGGAAATCGAGCAAAGGCGGGCGGGCGGGTGTCGCGGCAGCGCCTAAAAGGACGCGTTGAGACGCTGTTGAGCTTTGGGCGGCGTCTTATTTGGGGGCTATACGCGACGGCAGGGTGCGAGATCAACACGGCCGGGGAAGTGCAAGGCGTACACTCCGACCCGCGAGCTGGTCGATGATGTAGCTTGATGTGACGATTTTTTCGAGATGATCGAGTGGGAGCTTTTCGAGACGAACGAAGAAGGCGAAAGGGATGATTTCTCAAGATCAAGACATGACAAAATTAACCGTGACAATTGGATATATGTGCCCAATATGTTTAATTTTTGTTTTGATGTTTGCGTTTTTTTTTCATGCGTATTTAACTGTGTTTTGAATATGCGATGCATGAGAAATTGTTTTGGAAAAATCTCACTTTTGAAAATTACTAAGTATGATTTAAATAATTAATTAACAATTTTATTCCGGATAATAAAATTGAATTAATTTTGGCCTCCATGATTTATTTATTTGTGAATTATTTTGGAGAAATTCCCCCCGGGACGGCCAAAAGATAGGTTTCACATGAATAAATTTCAAACGGATGATTGTGGATTATTATTAGTGGCGACGATGACCCTCCCCACGAGGCTCGTTCAAAGCGAAATAATAATTCTGTATTTAATCATGGTTATTACTTAGGTATAAAATTGATATGCATATACTTCCCCGAAGTCCCTGTCAATTTTATATTGGTCAAGTGGGAGCCAACTATTAATTTGGATATTAAAGGTTTGTAACCGTTCTTGTTTGTAACCTGCTTGAATGTGTTTAAATAATGACCCACCCCACGTGGCTTATTTAAACTGTTTTGAGATGTTGGCTGATGCATGTTCATATTTTTTTTGAGATTTTAATATGATACATGTGATCGAATTATGTGATAATTTTGTACTTTTACAAATAGTTATTTATTTCAGTTCAGCATGTCGTAACCTTTTAATCCACTGTTATTATAATTAAAGTCAATTGTATGGGAAACTATGTTGATTGGAAATGAAAAATTATGATTGTTCTAACTGCACAAAAGCACAAGTGGATTCTTGACACACCAAAAATCAAATGAGCCAACTGACGAGTCAAAAACGCTGGGCTCGTCAGATCACCTTGAGAGATATCGCTAAAAATGGTGGAGGGCAACCTCGTAAGGGATTACGTCATCAGAATTGATGTCGCATCTGAACAAACTTGAAGATCTGGGTGCAGATCATAATTTGGAGACCCAGATCGATTTACTACTCCACTCTCTGCCCAAAAGTTTTGAGCACTTTGGCCTCGCTAGCTAATTTGTTGTAAACTTTGGTCGCGGCAGATACGTTGATGGGGCACAAAACTCAAGCTTTGATGGCAAGTGGTCCGTCTTTCATCTTCTAAGCCAAGGGAAGGCAAGAAGAAGAAGAGGACCAAAAACCAAAAGCAATCAAACTCAAATGTTGCCAAGGGCAATGGTAAGATGAGGAATGCTGGTGGTGTCAAGGAAAACCAAAGGGGAAGTGCTTCAAATAGCGGTAAGGACAATGGAGGTTTGCCTGTTCCAACCCCAAAAGGGCCGGAAAGAAAGGTAATTTTCACGCACTAGTTGCTGAAACTTGTTTAGCGGCGTATACTTCTTATTCGTGGGTAGTTGATACGAGATCCACTGATCATGTTTGCTTCACGGGTTCAAGCTGACCCGGCAACTTAGTGGGAGTGAGATCCTCATCACAGTGGGGGATGCTACGAGAGTGGCAGCTGAAGTAGTGGGAGAAGTGCAGTTGTCTTTCGAAGACAAAGTTTTAATTTTAAGAGATATTCTTTACGTTCCCAGTTTTAGAAAGAATTTAATTTCAGTTTTTAAACTTTTTCTTGATGGATATTTGGTTACTTTTAATAAAGTTGTTACCATTGCTCAAAATAATGAGTTTATCTGTCATGGAACGTTGTCGAATAATCTCTACACAATTAACTGTACACACCACTCACGAAATGCATCCTATAACACATCGACTGTTTCGGCTAAAAGAAAACATTCATCAAACGTGAACGAGACACTTCTATAGCATCTAAGACTAGGTCATATCAATCCGAAGAGGATCCAAAGGTTGGTCCAAGATGGTTCTTTGGAGTCTCTCCAGGTCGAACCATTTCCAACCTGCGAATTGTGTTTGGAGGGTAAAATGACCAAGAGGGCATTTGGAGCCAAGGGGAATAGAGCCAAAGAAGTGTTGGAGATCGTTCACACAGATGTATGTGGTCCAATGACAATCAAAGCAAGAGGAGGCTATGAGTATTTCGTTACTTTTATCGATGATTACTCAAGATACGGATACATTTTCCTAATGAAGCATAAATCTGAGACCTTTGAAAAATTCAAAGAATTTAAGGCTCAAGCAGAGAATCATAGGGAAAAATGTATCAAGTCTCTACGATCCGATCGTGGAGGCGAATATCTCAGCGATGAATTCTTGAACTACTTATCGGATGAAGGGATTGTATCCCAATTAACTGCACCCGAAAGCCCTCAACAAAACGGGGTTGCAGAACGAAGAAACAGAACTCTTTTGGAAATGGTCAGGTCAATGATGAGTTATGCGGATCTACCCAAATCGTTTTGGGGTCACGCCTTGGAAACGGCGGCTTACATTCTAAACTTGGTGCCATCCAAATCGATTCCCAAAACCCCTAAAGAATTTTAGACCGGGCGCAAACCCAGTCTAGGACACATGAGAATCTGGGGGTGTCCGGCATACGTGCTAGACAAGGAAGCCGGTAAATTGGATCCAAGATCGGAATTAAGGTTGTTTATAGGATACCCCGAGGGAACGAAAGGGTGCATGTTCTATGGTTCCGAAGATCAAAAGGTGGTCATCAGTACACACTTTAGATTTTTGGAAGAAGACTATATGAACGACAAAAAGCCCAGAAGTGAGATTACCTTGAATGAGCTAAAAGGACTTACCTCAATGCCAACTGTACAAGTTGATATACCAAACGACACACTTACACAACCGGAACCTCGTCGCAGTGGGAGCGTTATCCGATAGCCCGAAAGATTCATGGAGATAGGAGAGTCTTCGGACTTGATCCCCGACGAAAATGAATTGGACCCATGGACTTATTAAGAGGCAATCCGTGACAAGGGTGCAGATTCTTGGCAAACAACAATGAAAGCCGAAATGGGTTCTATGGATCAGAACAAGGTGTGGGAGCTTGTCGAACCACTTAATGGAGTCAAACCCATTGGATGCAAGTGGGTATAAAAGAGAAAAAGGGGATCGGACGGAAAGGTGGAAACCTTCAAAGCTAGACTTATGGCAAAAGGTTACACTCAGAAAGAAGGGATCGACTATGAGGAAACCTTTTTGCCTGTAGCTATGCTAAAGTCCATCCGCATTCTCTTGTCGATAGTTGTGCATCTCGATTTTGAGATCTGGCAAATGGATGTCAAGACAGCTTTCCTCAACGGAAGTCTTGAAGAAGAAATCTATATGCAACAACCCGAAGGCTTCATTGCAAAGGGCCAAGATCTTGTTTGCAAGCTCAAAAAGTCCATCTACGGACTGAAGCAAGCATCGCGTGCTTGGAACCAATGTTTTGATCAGGTTATAAAGTCTTATGGGTTCGATCAAAACGAGTTCGAAAGTTGTGTGTACAAAAATCTTGTCCGAACTGCATTGGTATTCTTAGTACTATACGTAGATGATATTCTGCTCATCGAAAACGATGTAAAGGTTTTGTCAGACGTAAGGGCATGGCTATCAAAACAGTTTGATATGAAGGACTTAGGGGAAGCCGGTCACATCCTTGGGATCAAGATCACTCGAGATCGCAAGAAAAGGATGATAGGCTTATCGCAAGCCTCATACATATATACTGTATTGAAGCTATTCAGCATGCAGGATTCCAAGAAAGGCTTCGTACCTTTCAGGCATGGAATCCATCTATCCAAAGAAATGTGCCCTAAGATGCAAAGGGAGATAGATGACATGAAAGGAATTCCTTATGCTTCGGCTGTTGAAAGCCTCATGTATGCTATGTTGTTCACAAGGCCGGATATCTACTTTGTCGTCAGCATGGTAGCAAGATATCAAAGTAATCCAGGGAAAGAACATTAGAATGCAGTTAAAAACATTCTGAAGTATCTGAAAAGAACTCGCAATAGAATGCTTATTTATCAGTCAGACAGTCTGATTCCCATCGGTTACACGGACTCAGATTTCCAATCAGACCTAGACTCCAGAAAATTTACCTCGGGTAGTGTGTTTTGCATGGGGGGAGGAGCCATGACATGGAGAAGCGTTAAGCAGAAATGCATAGCGGACTCCACCATGGAAGCCGAATACGTAGCTGCTTGCGAGGCAGCGAAAGAAGCGGTTTGACTCAAAAACTTCCTAGTGGACTTAGACGTAGTACCAAATTTTTTGGGGTTATACTGAAAAGTATGCTTTTACTTTGTATAACCAAACTAAAGTTTCTTATTTATTTACTGAAATAAATTATTTAATCATTGTTGCATTAAATATGAATGAATGTTATATATGTTTATTGCAAACCCGTTCAATAAGATAGTACGTGTTACGTTGTACTTAATTTGGTGATACCCGATCACTGAAGATCAAATTAACAGCCCTCGTAATTAAGTACAAATTCACAACCTAGATGGAAATGAACGAACTATCATGAACGGTTGAAGTGTGAGACCCAGATTTGCCTGTCTTGACCAAGGGATCACACTAGCACATTTAGGTGCGCTGAATGAGGACCTACAGGAGGACAAATTCTTCGGTATTGAATATACAAGAATTAGACCTCAATGGTGCGTTGTTTCTTAATCTCCGTCCCTTAAATAGGATCGTGTGAAATTAATAACTATTGCTTTGACTTATGATGGGAAG
The DNA here is from genome assembly GCA_037126765.1 of Stenogyne calaminthoides. NCBI lineage: Eukaryota > Viridiplantae > Streptophyta > Magnoliopsida > Lamiales > Lamiaceae > Stenogyne > Stenogyne calaminthoides. The sequence continues at coordinate 8,925,334 of JBBCBC010000026.1, forward strand.
AGAGTCAATGCGATTTGATACCTTATATCTTGGGCAATATTATTAATTACATGACGATTGCTGACATTTAATACGGAGAATCGCGTGCAAGTATGTCTTGCTTGATTTGTCCCCTTGGTGGGCTCATATCCTTTATCATGCCAAATCTTGCAAGTGGAAATTTATTTCCGGCATGGATAATAATGTTGAGCTGTCTTTACTCCAAGGACAAAGATATTAATTAATATAAAACTTGTTAAGTGGCTTAATTAATTAATGGACTAAGATAATCATAAATGGAGGAAATAATGACCGGGAGCCATGTTATATGTGAAATCGTAATATGGGTTAAGATGGATAGTTCAATATTAATTTTATAGTGGAGTAAATTAATATTAATGGACTTGAATAATATTTGGTCCAATCTTAATTCTCCTAAAGGCCCCCCAAATAGCCCAAAATAAAGTCCAATTTATGAGAGAGAAAAGAAAATATTCTTGCTATATTTTCAAGTGTAATTTTCTAAAATCTTGTCTATTAAAGGAAGAAAAGATTGTCTTGATTTTCTTGTAAATATTTTATGGAAAGAGATAATTATTGTAGGAATACATAATTATCCCATAAATTCAAGAAGTCAATTCTTGACTCCTTTATTAGTGTAAATTTTCGAAAATATAGGTAGAAGAGGGGAAAGAGATTTTTATGGAAAATTTAATTAAGGAGAAAAGAATATAGGAGATATATTCAAGATTTCTTGAAGACCAAGAAAATGTTTTCTTCCTTATTTTCCTAGCCCTAATTTTCGCCCCCCCTCCTCCCTATTTATAGGGGATGAACTCTCCATTCCCAAGTGCAATTCCATGTGTTGGAAATATTAGAAATCCACAAAGGTGGTAGCAAAATATTTAATTTCTCTCCCATTAAAATCGTTCGTTGAAATCTTCCCACCGGATAGCGTTCGTGGACTTTGGGGATATATTTGGGAAGGCTCTTGGGTTGATTCATCCATTTGATTCTTCAAGAGGTTAGTAATTCCGTAACTCCTAGTTCCGCATGTTTAGGATTTACGTGAATTATGTGTACGCATGTTGTTTATTAATATGTTGAATTGATTTAGGATTAATTCATGTTAGTAATTAAATGTTTAATTTAAATATGTATTTAAATAATCACCTAGAATAAATCCGGGCACCCCGATTTTCCCAACAACTGGTATCAGAGCTCTGGTTTCGAGCTCTGATTTTTTAAATTGTTATTTAAATTGTGGTACATTAAATTGAAATTCGATAGTAGAATTGCTAGATCTGTCTTGCAGGTATCCAATTGTCATTGTATTTACTGTGTTTTATTTTCATGCGTATGAATGAATGGTTTTTAATTTGACTCGTTCGGATTTGTTTTTCTCGTGAGAAAATCCACGAGTAGATTAGGCTATTTGATTTGTTCAATGTAACAGACTAGTATAGATTTAAGGTATTTATTTTTTGTTAAATAAATTATAACCTGATCAAAGACGGAGACGAGTTAAAGATGGATCCGGAACCGTACAAGGGCGACGTACGCCGCGCGAAACGTGCCAAGGGAGGCACGCGTGTTGCGCAGACGACGCCGCACGCACGGGCCGAGGCGCTAGGCGCCAAGGCGGGATCGGCCGAGGTGAGCTGCCGAGGCCGCCTATAGCACACGGACGACGTGCGCTGCGCCCTAGGCGCACGGGCACGGGCACCAGGACAAGCGGCCGACCGGATGCGGGGGGGCATCCCGGCTGCGTGCTGCTTAGCGTGGTGTTTCAAGACGGAGTTCTCTTCGAGACGAACGAGTGGTAGAAATTCAAGACGACGTTTCTTCAAAATCAAGCCAAAGAAAATCTAACCATGACAGTTGGATAATTCGTGCCCAATGTGTTTATTTTCTTCTTTGCTTGATTTACTTCTGTTGTATTTTCTTGTGCTTTATTTAATTTGTTTAAATGTGTTTGCATGAGAATTGCCCAACGAAAAATCTCAAATTAAAAAATTACTAAGTATGTTTTGATGATTAATTTGTTTTGATACAAATTAATTTTGACCTCCATGATTTATTTATTTGTGAAATCTTTTGGAGAAATTCCCCTACGAGACGGTCAAAAGATAGCTTTCACATGAATAAATTCCCAAAAGGATGATTGTGAATTATTATTAGTGGCGACGATGACCCTCCCATGAGGCTCGATCAAAACGAAGTAATAATTCTGTATTTAATCATGGTTATTACTTAGGTATAAAATTGATATTTATATACTTCTCCGAAGTCCTAGTCAATTTTATATTGGTCAAGTGGGAGCCAACTATTAATTTTTTTTAAAATTAAAGGTTTGTATATGTTCTTGTTTGTAACTTGCTTGAATGTGATTTAAATGATGACCCTCCCACGAGGCTCATTTAAATCTGTTTTGAGATGTTGGCTGATGCATGTTCATATTTTTTTGAGATTTTAATATGAATCATGTGATCGAATTATGTGATTTAATTTTGTGTTGATCTGTATATTGATACAAAATATATTTTTATTTCAGTTCAGTATGTCGTAAACCTTTTAACCCACTGTTCAATATACTGAAAGAAAACCAACTCATCGGACAAAATTTTGTTGATTGGAAATAAAAAAAAATTATAATTGTCCTAACTGCACAAGAGCACAAGTGGATTCTTGACATACCAAAAATCAGATGAGCCAACTGACGAGTTGAAAGTGCGGGGCTCGTCAGATCACCATGCGAGAGATGTTGTCGTTGAAAATGGTGGAGGGCAACCCCGTACATGGAATCCAGTCACAATGGACTCCTCCCGGAACACCGCAAATGAACGGAGTGTCCGAGAGGAGAAATCGAACCTTGTTAGACATGGTAAGGTCCATGATGAGCTTTTTCTCTCTTCCGACATTCTTATGGGGATATGCGTTACAAACCTCAATTTACATTCTGAATAGGATTTCATCCAAATTGGTTGAGCATACACCATATGAATTGTGGTGTGGCAAGAAGCCAACTTCTCACATATCAAAACGTTGGGTTGCCCCGCAATTGTGAAAAAGATGCTCACTGATAAGTTGGAATCCAAAGGTGAAAAGGGTTACCTTGTGGGATATCCTAAGGAAACGAGGGGATATTACTTCTATCTATCTGAGAAACAAACGATAATTGTTTCTAGGCAGGCCAGGTTCCTCGAGGAAGACTATGTCTTTAGGGAACAAGGCCGTAAGATGATAGAACTTGAAGAAATTCAAGAACCACAGGATGACCAAGAGACTTATATCTTGTCAAAGAAATGTGACAAGGAATCAGTGGGAGCATTTAGCACCTCTCATGGTGGAAGTTTATCACTTAGTGATCCTCTTTCAGCCAGTGGGAGCGTAATTGGAGTTGCATTGTCTTCGCAACAAACTCCAAGTGGGCTGAATGAGAACAACATAGTTCAAACTCCCACCCAAGAGGCATCTGAAAGTGTCGCACTTGAGGACTCTCCGGACATTGATGAAATCGATGCACCACAAAATTTTCACGATCAAAATGTATAGCCTGCACAACCACAGCTCCGTAAGTCCACTAGGATTCGTAATCCGCCCACTAGATATTATGGTTTCCTCGTAGAGATATCCTAATCTTTGGATTTGTTCTTATTGTAAAGGAAATCTCAACTCTAGTTGGAAACCAAACCAAAACTCAAACCCTAAGTATTAGGTAGTTTAAGTAGTTTGATTGTTTGGAAGTTGAGAGAGTTGTAAAAGTTAGTAAGTTGTGTTGTTCAGTCTGAAAGCATGAGGAGAGTGGTAGTTCTGAGTACTAGGACTCAGGAAGTAGATCTTAGGGATCAGATTACCTTTGAGAGGTAATTCTGATCAGTGTACCTGACACTCTAAACCAAGCGAATTCCAAGTGTTAAGGAATTCTCCTAAGGATCAGAGAGAGTGGACGTAGGAGCTTGAGTCTCTGAACCACTATAAGATGTTGTGTTGTTATTGCTTTTTGTACTGCATTTGCTTGTTTGCATATTTCACTGAAAGCATACAAGGTTTTTATTATTCAGTTGGAATCAATCCACTGAAGTTGCATTAACTGATCACAGCCTTAGTCACAGTTTTCATAAAGGGAAAAACTATTTTCAGCAAGTTAAAACGAGTATAAACTTAAGGCCTACACTTTTCGCACCTTAGATAGCTAGTGTAGATAGCTACCAAACTGAAACACTCTCCTGAGTATTCAGTAAGATAGCTATCTGTGAAAAGCGATTCAGGACTTTTCGCACTCAGGATCAATTGAGCTTGTCTGAAGTTACTGAAAGCTGTTCAGGGTTATTGTCTCAGTAGACTTTGACTCAAGGCGATTTGTGCTTCTTAGTGCTGAAACTCGGGAAAACCTGAATCACTGATCTAAAAGGTTTTAAAAGTTGAAAAATACTATACACGTGTATCTCTCCCCCCCCATACACGTGTGTGACTCGTACTTGGGACCAACAAGTGGTATCACATTGTAATCATTGTAACAAAGTTTGTTATTTTCATCGAGGAGGATATGGAGCTTTGGTTAAACATATACAATCAAAGCATTGGAGACGGGAGTCAATTTGACATGGAATTGGAAATGGTCCAAATGGTGATAAAATTTAAGGGTAATTCTTGGTAGACAAATTTTGCCCTGGGCAGAAAAGACTATTTTAGACTTGGCCGGTTTGATTGAGGGCAGATTCTTGGGTGGGCTTGATTGAGGGTAAAGGTTTTTTAATGATTTTACCCTGGGCAGAATCTGCCCATTTAGCACCTTCCAAAATTTAATTCTACTAGACTAGTCTTACTAATTTACCATTGTTGCTTGCATTTTGGTATTGTGACATTGTTATTGTTATGTATATTTTGTTGGTCCCGATGGGAAAACCTATTTTGCGCGTGCGGAAGCAAAACGTTTGAATTTCGGTGCATATAAAACAGGGGTGAGGGCATAGTGTTTCCAATTTTTAAACTTTGGAGCTCATGTGTTGTGTTTTGCTTATAACTAGATGCATATGACAAGTATAAACATAAAGCAGTAAACAACACAGCAATATATAGTGGTTAGGACAACCGATCCTACATCCACTCTCCCTCTCTAGGGAAATTCTTATCGAACCGAGCTTTACGACTACCTCGTGTAGTTTACTTACTCAACTCGGCCCTGAGTTTTCTGACTACTCCACGTAGTTTACTAACTCAACCCGACCCTGAGCTTTCTGACTACCTCCGTAGTTTACTAACTCAAACTCTTAGATGTTTAACGAGTTCACACTCCTTCGGGACTTATCACCCTCACTCGGGATCGCCTACAGATGTTTAACGAGTTCACACTCCAACGGGACTTATCACCTCACTCGGTTTTTGCCTAACAACTACCTCACTTCACCTTTGGGGTTTGGGTTTGGTGTTGTCTCCAACTATGGTGAGATTTTCCTTACAATGATTTAACCTCAATCTTAAGGTTGGGAAAATCTCTCTAAGCTTAGGATATGACATTTGTGCTTAGATCTAGGTAGAACACTCTTGGTTAAATTTGGATATATAATGCCCCTGTGTTCTTGAATGGAGTTGCTTTAATATTTGGCTTTTTAATCTTCACTTTGCAGATTCTCCATTATCTTCTTTTGAAGATAGTCAATGTATTTATAGTGTGGATTTAAATATTACCGTTGGAGAGTAATATTCAAATCCATACTAATGGTCTTCCAAACTTTTCTTTGTCCTATTGCACTTTTCCTTGCGGCTTTTATGTCACATCAATATGTGTGTTGTCTTCTTTATTGATCACCGCTTTTTGTGTGTCTAACGGATCGATCATTTCGTCGGACATCGTTCATTGCTCCGATTACGGTCACCGATCCGTCATTTGAAATCGATCTGTAGATTTACGGTGAGTCATAATCCTTTGTTCATCGGTCTTTGAAATCATTGTTCATCGGTGATTTCGAACCGAAATCGATCTTTGAAATCATCATTCATCGATTGATTTCACCGAAATAAATCTTTGTTCATCGATGATTTTCAGTAAAATCGATCTTTGAAATCTTGTTCATCCGAACCGATTTTCGGTCGCCGATCCGATCGACTCACGATCGGATCCAAGATGCAGATCCGGATCGGAACTCATCCTTCTCATCTGATCTTGATCAGCCTCGTCTGATCTCGATCATCTTCGTCTGACTTCATGAGTTCCCCCTCAATTTGTTCTCTCGTTCCCCCTCAACTTGTTATCGTAAATTAGCTTCAATAACACAAGTTGATAATATTTTGGCATAATTCATCAAAACTAAAATATCCCAACAATTTCCCCCTTTTTGATAATGACGCCAAAACATTAAAATATATGCATTTTTAAAGAAACGGGTTTTCTTTTAAAAGATCAGTTCAGGTGGTTACTTTGAAATTTTGAACCCGTTTGAACACACTTTTCCGATACTAATTGTTGGTCCCGATGGGAAAGCCTATTTTTGCTGCGTCTTGAAAGAAAAAACGTTTGAATTTCGGTGCATATAAAAAGCAGGGGGAGGGAAAGAGTGTTTCCAATTTTAAACTTTGGAGCTCATGTGTTGTGTTTTGCTTATAACTAGATGTATATGACAAGTATAAACATAAAGCAAGAAACAACACAAAGAATATATAGTGGTTAGGACATCGGTCCTACATCCACTCTCCCTCTCTAGGAAATTCCTTATCAACTCGAGCTTTTCGACTACCTCGTGTAGTTTATTTACTCAACTTCGCCCTCGAGTTTTTCGACTACTCCACGTAGTTTACTAACTCAACCCGACCTCGAAGCTTCGACTACCTCCGTAGTTTACTAACTCAAACTCTTAGATGTTTAACGAGTTCACACTCCTTCGGGACTTATCACCCTCACTCGGGATCGCTTCTGAGATGTTTAACGAGTTCACACTCAGCGGGACTTATCACCCTCACTCGGGTTTGCCTAACAACTACCTCACTTCACCTTTGGGGTTTGGGTTTGGTGTTGTCTCCAACTATGGTGAGATTTTCCCTTACAATGATTTAGCCTCAGTGCTAAGGTTGGGAAAATCTCTCTAAGCTTAGGATATGACATTTGTGCTTAGATCTAGGGTAGAACACTCTTGGTTAAATTTGGATATATAATGCCCTGTGTTCTTGAATGGAGTTGCTTGAATATTTGGCTTTTAATCTTCACTTTGCAGATTCTCCATTATCTTCTTTTGAAGATAGTGCAATGTATTTATAGTGTGGATTTAAATATTCTTTGTTGGAGTAATATTCAAATCCATACTAATGGTCTTCCAGCTTTTCTTTGTCCTTTTGCACTTTTCCTTGCAGCTTTATGTCACATCAATATGTGTGTTGTCTTCTTTATTGATCAGTTGCTTTTTGTGTGTCTAACGGATCGTCATTTCGTCGGATTCTTGTTCATTGCTTTTGATTAAGTTACTTTGATGCGGTCATTTGAAATCGTCTACGTAGATTTACGGTGGTTTGTAATCACTTTGTTCATCGATCTTTGAAATCCTTTGTTCATCGGTGATTTCAACATTTGAAAATCCTTGTTCATCGGTGATTTCCTTTGAAAATCGATCTTTGAAATCCTTTGTTCATCGATGATTTCAGCGAAAAAATCGATCTTTGAAATCTTTGTTCATCAAACCGATTTACAGTGCTTTGATCGATCGACTCACGGATCCGGATCATACTTTGCATCTGGATCGGAACTCATCCTTCTCATCGATCTTGATCGTTTCGTCTCTTGACCTCGTCTAATCTCGATCATCTTCGTCTGACTTCATGAGTTCCCCCTCAATTTGTTCTCTCGTTCCCCCTCAACTTGTTATCTGTAAATTAGCTTCAATAACACAAGTTGATAATGTTTTGGCATAATTCATCAAAACTAAAATATCCCAACATATTTTTATATTTTAACTTTTAATTATTGTAATATAATCTTTAATTTAAATTAGTTTTTAACTCGTGCAATGCACGAGACGATTGTAGTTTTTTTTTTATATAGCTAGGTCTTGTATGCATCCGGGTGCACCATGCACCCATAGTGCATTTTAGAAGCGTGCAATTTGTTATGCTGTAAAGTGCGATTTATTTACACAGAAAAGTGCAACTGATAATATGGGAACTTAGTTGCATGCTTTTGTTTGAAATAGTTGCACGTTTCTGTTTTGTATAGTTGGACGCTTCTAAAATGCACTATGAGTGCACGGTGCAATCGGGTGCACATGAACCCACTAAAAAAAATACTATCACAAAAAAAGTGGGTGAATTTGGAGACTAATATTTAAAAAAAAATTATAAATGAATTATCATGGTACCGTACCGAAATTTTCGGTATACCGAAAATTTCGATAAAATCGATATTTTTCGGTACGGTAAGTGCGGTATACCGGTATTTTCGGTATTTCCTCCACCCCTACTCTCACCCTCTGTATCTCCAACCAAAATGTTTTGAATACGCACATATCATATACGTAATATCAATTTAAGGTAATAGCTCAACTCTTTAGTTTTTGTAAACTATTTCTTCTCATTTGACTAAATTTAACTCCAACAGTTGATTATATATACGAATTTTTGTTTCTCTTTTGTGGTCCTTGCATAAGAGACAAAAAGGAAAATGATACCTACAAAATTATTTAAATAAAAACATGAATCATTTCATATATATCTTGAATTGTGTAAACAATAAAATTATTCATTATTAAAAATTAATTATATTTAGTGTGGGATGAGTCACATGAATAAATCCAATTTTGTTAGCACAAAATAATACTCCCTCCATTTTTTTAATAGATGTCATTCTGGGATTTTTAAGACAAAATAAGGACATACTTTTTTTCTAAAATTAACCCTAATTAATATTATTTAAATATTTGTAACAACAATTGTTATTGGCTGAAAAAATATACAGTCTTATTCATATCCCTAGTATGGACGAAGACCACTTTATTCGTAGTGGCTATTATGGTGGACATTTCGACGTCCCGAAGTTGACTTCGCCTCCAAGGGTTGCCCGGCTTTCGCGAACCCATTTCGGTGTTACACACGTAGTAGGCTGGACCCAACATCCATCCGAGAGAGGGGCAGTCTTTAGAAAGAACGGGGAGTACGTATCCCAGGTGAGCCAAGAGGTGAAGAGGGGGAGTAGATCAGAGAACTCTTCGCCTTTTCTTATCTTCTTCCCGCCCTAGGAGTAGCACAAAAAGAGGGATTAGCATTATTGACCCAGTCATAATGATCTCATACGCTAAGAACACAACGAGTTCTTTCCTACGACTGTTAAGTGGTGGTCAGGCTCTCTCTTTCTTATTGGGGCACTCACCAGCAAAGGACCATTCTTGATAACTGGGTGGCCCGGAATACCCGTGGGATGGGACTCCACCAAAGCAATGAAAGAAATCGCGACTTCGATTGTGGTTGATGTGGGCTGCGCTAAACCTACATAACATTTTTATAGGAAATTTGAAATTTGAAATTTGAAATATTAAGGGTAAATATGAGATAAAGGGAGAGAAAATCCCAGAACGACATCTATTTTAAAAATATTTCAAAAGGTTAAAACGACATCTAATTGAAAATGGAGGGAGTCTATATTTTTGAAGAGTGGGTCTCATATGCACCCGGATGCATCGTGCACTCATAGTGCATTTTAGAAACGTGCAACTATACAAAATAGAAACATGCAACTATTCCAAACAGAAGCATGCAATTATATTCATATATTAACAGATACACTTTTATATGTAAATAAGCCGCACTTTTTAACATAACAAATTGCACGCTTCTAAAATCCATTATGAATGCACGGTCCACCTGAGTGCATACAAGACCTGACCATTTTTTAAATTAATAATTTCAATCTATTATTGATATAGATCACAAATTTTGTTTATAACCAACAGAAACTAAAATCTGGAATTAGTTATTGTATTTCAATTCGACTCATAATACACTTCAATAAAATAAATAATTTATAAATATGTAAAAAAAAATATAAAAATATTTAAAAGAAATTAACAACTTTTTTGAACATAACAAAATTATTTTCACAAATGAATTCAACCAACATAAAATGAGATATATTATAACCCCACAAACATAACACAATAAGACCATAAGTAATGAAGGGACGAAAATACAAACCATCATATTTAGGGGGTGTTTTAAAAAAATTATAAGTGATTATAGTCACTAGAATTGTGTGCAAAAATAATTTGAAGTGTTTTTTCTTTAATAGCTTAAATAAGCTCTCATAAACTATAAGTTATAATCTTCAAAGAGGGTGCTTTTAGTAGCTTATTAGTCTTTTTTTTAAACTTTTAACTTTTTTTGCAAGCACTATCAATTTTTTTTTTTTAAATTTTCTTACGAACACTATCAACTTCTATTATTAATCATTTTTCTCATAATCACTAATTTTAATAACTTCTTTAAAATCACAAGTTCTTGCAAACACCCCGTAAACACCCTAAAATGCAATAAACTCTAAACTGCGCTACTCTCTTTGGCGGCACCTCCTCCGGCCGCCAACATCTCCCCCAGCTATTCCAAATGACTATTTTATTAAAAACCCAGCTATCGAATTCTCATATAAACTCTATTTTCTGAGCCGGCCATATCGACGAAGCTTCCGGGTCACATTGGATTCCGCCCTACTCAATTCTCTTTCTTTTTCTTCTTTTGCCTTTATCGCTTAGTTTTGTGTGAGGAGCATGTTTTTCTTCTCTAGTTTATATAGAGACCAGTGACTTCAAATATTATTAATACTTGGTGTCTGTTCAAATTTCTTTGCAACTGTTAAAAAATAATTTTGTGCATTTTGCCGTATGGCTGTTGAAGCACCTTAATGCGGCTCTTCAAATTTCTTGAATTTCTTAATGCTAATATACCATTCAAATTAAATTTGTGATTATTTCCAACGAACACTTGGCAACAAGGTAGGGTGGATTCTAATGAAAAACATCATCCTTTTATATAATGAGATTCTCATATTAACAATATCTATAACTATATAATACACCTAAATATTATCATTTTTGTTTTTCCGCTCTTTTTCTTGGGCCGTTGGATCATCATCAATCGGTCTCGGCCCTTCATTTTCCCCCCTATTTAATCATAGTAATTTTGACAATTAAACTTAATGATATTAAATTCGTCTTTATTACTTGCTTATTCAGAGGACAAATTTTTTGTTCTCCCACATATTTAAAGAGAGGTTTAGCACTCAAACTTTTTCAATTCCATTTGTAGTAGTTCATTTTATTTTTTGTGTATTAAAAATTAGATTGTTTTACGCTTTTTTTAGGACAATTCTTAGTGCATTAGATGTAATGTTAGGAATTTTATTAATTTTATCAATTTGGTTTGTCCATCAAACACCGTGTTTCAGAAATCTCCTCGACAGAACGAAGAACTACAATTCATGGAAGATAAATCAGGACATCAGATAAACTTTTTGGTAATTATCTTTGTAATATTTTGAATTTCTTGATTTTCAGGTCATATAGGCGTTAAGTTTTGCATTCGCTCTTTAGATTTTCTGGTAGCATCGACATTTAGTCTTGCATTCACTAGAGTTCTATTCGATATCGCCTTTGTTCAAGAAATAATATTTTTTTTCCTTTTTTGTCGGATATAATATTTCAGAGTTCCATCTATGTACTATTGTGCAAGGGGATGATAATTACTTGTGCCATGAATATAGTAATATTAAATTTTATCCCTACAACTCTCAATTATATATATGATGGTACTTACATTATTTTTCTACGGATCATTTGCAAAGAATATAGTATTGAGCCTACTAAAATGAAACATCATTGGAATTATCTACATTTTATTCGCTTTGTAATTGAAAGTAGTCAAGAGAAATGTAAACATTCCACAATATTTTCATCATTTTTTTAATGGATTATGGGATATTCAATTATTTAAGAATTTATAAATATAATATTTACCTTTAAAAAACAATTCATTATGCAATGTATTATATTATGAAAATTGTATGTAGATTAATTCTTATAAAAAGAAGCTAATGATGATTATTGGTTGATTAAACAATATTAGAATTAATTGTCATAGTTTAGATTGATTAAACTTATAATATTAAATCTTATAATTATTTTTATTAAAAAAAGATTTGTTCGATTATTGACTTTTCGGTGAATTAAAATGATATTTTATAATATAAGAATAACTATTTTGAGATTAATTATATGAAAGTTGGGTATTTCTTACAGGAGTAAGGGTGTCGTACTGACGGTCAATAGTCAGACTCTATAATTGTGCCACATGGCGTCGTACTTTGTCGTACTAATCTGCTACATGTTGTACTTATTTAATATCTTTAAATTATTTTTAAAATTATATTTTTTTAATTTACCATCATATCCCTTTCTACAAAATATTAGAAAACTTAATTCGAAACATGAAATCAGATTGAATGAAATTTATATAACCTTTGTTCCCCAAAAATTTCTCAAACCCTTCCAAAAAAATAAAAAATTAATTCTTCCACCACGGCAGTCGGCTCCTCCACCAGCACTAAGACGTCGCCGCCGCCGCTTCCAACTCTTCTACCAGGGCACTAAGCCGTCCCCGCCGCTTCCAACTCTTCCACCACAAACACTAAGTTGTCGCCTCCTCCACCACGGTACTAAGCCGTAACCGCCGCCGCTGCCATCACTCTCCCATTAGTTCACGTTCGCCATTTTCCTTTCTCCCATTGCATCCCTGCTTGTGCCGCACTTCCCGCCCACCCTAGGCCGTGGTAATATATTCAAAAACCGCAACCTTGTATTAAAATTTTGATTCTGGATTCTTGAGTAATTCCCAGTAAGTAGCTACCTTCCAAATTTCATCGCATTGATTATGTATTCTGATTTTTGGATTCTGCAATTTTTCAATATTTTTTTTTTTTGGATTCTGCAATTGTTCAATATTTTTTATTTTTGGATTCTGCAATTGTTCAATATTCTACAATTGTTCTCTGGTGTGTTCTTTTAACCATGTTAGTTCAAATTGGATGATATTAATATGCTGTCAATAGCCATCTCTAGTCTAGTGGATAATCTGATGTCATATTCTGTTATGCCATTGAAATACATGAATTGGAAGAAACAACTAATAATTTTAGTTAAAATTGTTTAATTAGTATTGATAAGTATAGAGGTGGTGTTCGTGAAGAGTGCAGAGGAGGTGTATATCGTGGAGCCTTGAAAAATGAACAGGTCGCAACAATTAGGAAGCATGTATCGTGTCATATTGAATTAGCTATAAGGTTTGGTACTTAAGTTTTCTTGCAAAAAAAAGAAAGCATTTTACTAGATTCGTAATAAGGTTTTGTATAATCTTATATAAGACAATGGATATGTAGCAAAACGATGCTAGGGTCAAATACTTGGGCGGAGGTAACCTATCATTAACTTGTTGCTACTTGTTTCTTGTTAACAACCTTTTTAGGTGTGTAGAAATAAAGGGATTAGAAAGATAAAAGTTGAGCCTGATGCATATCTTTGCCTTTTCTTGTTACTTTTTCTTTGTCTTTTATTCTATTTTGGAACACTACAATTTGTAGTGAAATTATTTTAGGGTTTCCTCATGTGTGTTTTGTTTTTAATTAGGGAAGGAAATACTGGTGCCCTTAACGGCGTCATTTTACGTGCCTGGAATGCTGGACGGTTCAGAGAAGGTCTGGGTTGATGTTGGCACTGGCTATTTTGTTGAGGTAATGTTGCCTAATTGATAGGTTTATTCTGCTTTCGATTTACTGTAGAATGTTCTTGATTTTTGTGTTTTGTTCAGATAAGTTCTTCCATTAATGGGATCTCAATTTGAATTCATATGTACACGGATGGAATGTGTGTGTTTTGTAGATTGATTTTTTAAGACCAAGTTTCAGTTAGAGCTAGTGGCATGTTTCAATTAAAGCTAGAGTCACATTTCAGTTAAATCTAGTGTTACATTCTAATAGTCTTTGTTCTTGGCCTATTAGTCTTTTATTGTGTAATGTCATGATTAAATGTAACCTTCCTTTGTGAGATAATATGTTAAGTATTCAATATACGTGACATACTTTTTGACTCATACTTTGATCATTCATATTAAAAGCCACTTTGCATGCTTGTTGAGCCAAGAGAATTAGATAATTGTTGTTGAGGTACTACACATGCTTCTTTCATACATGTTATTAAATGTTGGTGTCCACAGTGTTTTAATAAGAGGAAGTTTTGTATGAGACTTTATACTTTTGCATGTTTTTATGATACTTTTGAAATTTGAAGTATCACAGAAACAGACAAGAATATTACATCTAATACATTATAAATTTTTGTGTTTTAATAATCTTTTTTCCACAGGATTGCATTGTAAAAGCTGAGGCTTCATCAAACAGTTCGTTTTTGTGTTTCATTGGAGAGTTCACCGTTTTGGCTTCTCGAGTTCATGATTCGAATCTCGTTACCCTTTATGATGATTTCACTTCCTATTGAGAAACAACTACAACTAGGTAGTTGTTAGCACTGACTCGTGAGAATTTAGACATGTAGTATGTTTGTTTCGGGGGCTGTAGGGGGATTGGGAAATCCATGAATACTAAAAAGGTGAGTTAGACTTTTGTATATGTTTGGTTGAAGATGTAGTAAAATAGGATTGAGAAAAAAAAGATGGTGAAAAAGTAAGTGATGATTATATTATTTTATTGTGAAAAATAGAGTGTATGTTATTGGGAAAAAAAAAGTACAAGAGAGAATGTAAGGGAGTGTATGTATTATAGGTTAGGATTTTGGTGGATTTTGAAATGTAGCTTACATAATCCTACAAATAAGCATATTATTGCTTGTAAGATCTTCAAGCTGGATTTGTGAAGCTTGAAGCAAACATCTACTGAATTCCTGGATTTCCAATTTATTGAAGCCAAGTGTTTATTTCACATTTTTTTGGCGCATATATGCCACACCGCGTTTTGAATAACATGAATGTCAGGATCATTTACGATAATAAATTCATCATTTTTGCGCATTCACATGTTCGTGGCTATGTTTAAATGAACAATTGTGGATAAAAATATAAATAAAAAGCTTGAAAACGTTAAGAAACAAAATGATGATATAGATGTTATTTTATAACGGAACATACGTTTTTATTGATATTTATGGCTATAAATTCATTATTTTCTAACCTATCGTGTTCTTCAATATTTTGAACATAACAAATGTATGCAAAAATACAAATAAATGCTTGAAATCACTATAGAATGTAATAACGACATAAATGTCGTTATGACGTACTTGTCGTTATGAACACTTACGAGAAAATAAGTCATAAATTTAATTTATTGGACAAAAGCCAATTAGACATTTCTATTATACAAAATTCATTTTTAAAAATAAATGAGCTATTTAAATAAAATATATATATATATATAAGAAGGCATGAAGAATGATATTTTATATTGACTAGATAATTTTTAATAAAAAACTCCTCAATTCGTATAGAACTTATGCAATTGGATAGTGTTTCTCAAGCCAATTCAGTTTCACTAGACAACTTAGTGTTTTTTTTTAATAATACGTACTAATATGGCAAAATGAGGACCTAAGAAAAGTAGGTTATCAAATCCACTCGAAATTATAATAACGACATAGATTTGTTATGATGGAGTATGTCGTTATTGTCATTTAAGGCTATAAATTCATTATTTTCCTACTCTAGACCGTCCTTTAATATTTTGAACATAACAAATGTATGTAAAAATAAATATAAATGCTTGAAATCACTATAGACATAATAACGACATACATGTCCTTATAACATACTCGTCATTATGGGCACTTACTAGAAGTTAAGCCATAATTTGTATTTATTGGATAAAAGCACATACAACATTTTTATTATGCAAAATTAAATTTTTAATAAAGAAGGATATTTAAATAAAAATTTATAAAGGAAGACATGAAAAATGATATTTTATGTTGACTAGACTTCTTGAATAAAAACACCTTAATCTGTGTAAAACTGATGCAATTGGATAGTGTTTCTCAACTCAACTCAAGTTTCACTCGAAAAATTAGTGTTTTTCTAATTATATGCTCTAATATCGCGAAATGAGGACCTAGAGAAAAGTAGGTTATGAAATTTACACAAAATTTTAATAACGAGAGACATGTTGTTATGATGGAACACATGACACTATCGACATTTACGTCTATAAATTCATTATTTTTCTACTCTATCGTGTTCTTTTATTATTTTGAACATAAAAAATGTATGTAAATTTTTTTAAATAAGTGCTTGAAATCACAATAAACAGTAATAACGACATACATGTCGTTATAACAAAATACTTGTCGTTATGAGCACTTACGAAAAATTATGCAAAATTCAATTGTTAAAGAAGATGATTATTTGGATAAAAAAAAATTATAAAGGAATGAATGAAGTACGATATTTTATATTGACTAAACTCTTTGAATAAAAACACCTTAATTCGTGTAAAATTGATGCAGTTGAAATTCACTTGAAAACTTAGTGTTTTTCTAATAACTAGTTATACATCAAGTGCATTGCACATTAAATATAAGTGGTTAGTGAAATATAAAAGTAGAAAATTTTAATAGTGAAACTCCATTCATGCAATATACTCCCTTCGTTCCAAGATTATTTTCACACTACATTTTTTCTCGTGTTTTAGCGAGCGAATTGTTTATTAGTATTTGAAATGATAAAATAACTTTTAAGGAGGAATATGATAAATCCACCTCTTCTTTATTATATATCTCCTTAAAAATTACTTTATCATTTTAAATACTAATAAAAAAAATTCGCTTGTTAAAATACGTGAAAATTGTAAATGTGAAAAAAATAGTTGGAACGGAAAGAATATCTATTTCAAGTTTAAATATTCGCTCTTCTTATGTTATTGTTGCGGATAACATAACATTTTCAATTTCAAACGCATTTTAATTTTCGCCCTTTTGTGTTAATGTTGCGGATATATATACATTTCATCTTTCTTTCTTTTTTTTGGTCGGACTATACATTTCATCTTTCAAACAGATTGTTTTCTTACGTGTTCCTATTGTTGATATATATTTTGGCTTTCAAACACATAGTTAAACAGTTCAACTTGTCAATTAACTCATAAAAAAATGTTACTTATTTTCCAAAAAATAAATGCGCTTTATGTTAGAATATAATAAGCAATAAAAATCTGGAAGTGAATAAGAATCGAAACTACACACCAAATCTGAAGTTCTATAAACTGAATGTATGTATTCTACCCAATCCTGCATAGTAAAATAAAATAGTTTCGACTCTTATTCCGTACTATGATCGTATTTATGTATCGACCTCAAGAACAAAAATGTCTCATAATTAACTAATTTCAAAGAATCACAGAATGCTATCATCAAAACACTTAGGCTGCAGAAGGTTGTGAGATCTGCACAGTTCAGAGAAGTATATTTTCATTTAGTTATCATCTCTTTCACTCATGGTAACACTGGTCCCTAGATTTTCTGAGAAGTATCTCCAGTGTGTTTGTACAGTTTTCTGTCATAGAGGTTGTATCATCTCATATATTGCACATGCTGAACTGAAATCAAAACTGAATATCTCATGTCTTTAAATTTAAAACACAACAATAAATCTCTGAAGTAATATGAGAAAAGACAACCGCATAAGGAAAAAGGCCTATGTGCGAAGGTCGTGATTCAGTTGTTTAGTAAGCACAGTGACCGGCGGCTTCTTAGGAGGCGTCGAGACTCGAGAGTCTGTAAAAAGGCTTGATAATTGTTTTGCCACGCCAAGGTTTGAAGAAAGATGAAGTAATGAAATATACTTCTTTAAGAAAAAGGATGAGTTTAAATATTAAGGATAATTTTGTAACTTAATAATTATATTTATTTAATTATTAAATTTATTATAATAGTACAACAGTACGACACAAATCGTTAGTTAGTACGATGTAATACGATGGTTAGTACGACATTTAGTCCAATAGGTAACATGTCATCAAATTTAAGCCTTTAGATTTTAAATCTAATGGTTAAAATTAACTGACTATTGACAGTCAGTACGACACCCTGACTGATGTAAGAAACACCCATGAAAGTTTAGGTTAATTTGTTATAAATTCCATTATTTGTGCCAAAATTGTAGTTAGTGTAATATAATGTGTATGATTTTCAACTTTTCCTTCATTTAATTGTTTGATTAAAGGATGTCTTAATACTACTTTATACCACTTTTAGAGCACTAATTGTTTATATAAATTATTTTAAATTACTACATTGTCTATATTATATGATTGAGTTTTAAATTTTCTATTTTTTATATTCATTTGTACTTTAAGAATTATACAGTACATACTTAAAAGTTTGGTAATTCTTTTTTTTAAGCATCTGAAATTATTATTATTTATTTGCCAATTCAAAGTAATTTCTTCTCATTAATGTATGATTTCCTATAAATACGATTATAGTTTAATTTTGTATAATTTTCGCCTTAATATGCTCTCATTATTAATTTTTTCATGTTTTAATGTTTACATTAATTACTTATTTTTATTATAGAAAATATAGTTCTATTCCTCCATGTGATTAGTCTCGGTCAGTTAATGTGAATTGTTGTTTTAAAAATTGCTCTCAGTATAATACGAAATTTGTGTGTAGTGATTGAATTAATTGCTACAAATATGATGCACATTCTTAATCATATATATATATATATATTATTTATTCATTATGCTTGATCATAGTAAAAGGTGATTGATAATTAAAAATAATTTTGAAATTACTTTTTAAATCGTGTAAATCCTTAAGCGTGTAAAAAAAAATCGCTCCTTAAAATGTTTAATTTTGAGATTTTTATATTTCAATTTGATAGACATTAATAGACTTCCTTAATCTATTTATAACTACATAATAAACCTACGGATGTCAATGACCCATAAAAGATCAAGTAATATTCTATAAACCTATAAAATTTTAATTCAATAAAACCACCCTATGAAAGCATATCATTTAAACACCATGTAATATGCCATAAATCACATAAAATTTAATTCTATATATTAAAATTAGAAAAAAAGATTTATTTTTAATTTTTAGCCACTAATTACTCCTAAATGATGGTCATGGAGACAAAATTTTAAGCGATAAATTTGTCTTAATATTTTATAGATTTACAAAAATTTAAGAGAAGTACACACATCTACATAAAATTGTTCAATTTTTAATTATTCAACATAACAAAACACTTAAGACGTCCAGTATATGCTTTGACATTTTATATTTAATATTAATGCATTTTCTTCTACCACACCAGATTAGCTGCTTAATTCAAGGATACATTTGTTATTTAAGTCATTTCTTTATTTATTGATATAATATGTACAATAATTTAGTAATATTATCTGCAATCTCTACTTTTCCTCACTCGCCGATCGCTTGGGCTCCGTGTTTCAAGTTTGTCATTTGTCTCACTTTTTATAATTTTGTTGATGATCTTGAATTATCTCTCCATGTAATTTTTTCTCAATTTGTTCATTTGATTATGATATTTCCAGTTTATTTGTTTATATTCATTTGTTATTTTCGTCGAATTTGGGATTAAAGTTCTGCCGCGTTTAGATTTTTATGTGTAGATTTTTATATTTCATCTAGATTCTATTGCGTTGGCGTTCTTCCCGATTTTGCTTAAGAGTGTTTCAAGGTATTTTTACAGTTTTCGGCAATAGTCGCCAAATCTTTTGGAAGCATTGATGTGGTTATTCTATATTTTTGGGTCAAGTTTGCTTGGGCAGCTATTTCATAATGTCATATTTTAATAGATCTTAGTTTCTTCAAATTTACTTGAAAAATTGTATAACAATTCAGTAATGTGAAACTGATAATTGTAATTTGTCGTATCTATTTTGTCGTAAAATATCTTGGAATACGTATATATGAATTTTTTGGTTAGACAGGCGAGTAAGGAAGAAAAATTATTTATACGTTTTGAGATGTATTTTTTTTACCATTGTAATAGCACTCTGATTATTGTGTCTCATATTTTTTTTTTATAATTTGCAGGCATATGTTGCTGAGTGGATTGTAAATTTTCAAGCTAAATAAGCGAGTTGAGAGGTCATTTATTTGCCAATTCAAAGTAATTTCTTCTCATTAATGTATGATTTCCTATAAATACGATTATAATTTAGTTTTGTATAATTTTCACCTTAATATGCTCTCATTATTAATTTTTCATGTTTTAATGTTTACATTAATTACTTATTTTTATTATAGAAAATATAGTTCTATTCCTCCATGCGATTAGTCTCAACCAGTTAATGTGATTTGTTGTTTTAAAAATTGATCTCAGTATAATAAGAAATTTGTATGTAGTGATTGAATAAATTGCTACAAATATGATGTACATTCTTAATCGTAGATATATATATATATATATATATATATATATATATATATATTATTTATTCATTATGCTTAATCATAGTAAAAAGTGTTCATAATTAAAAGTAATTTTGACGCTACTTTTTAAATCGTGTATATCCTTAAGCGTGTAAAAAAAATCACTACTTAAAATGTTTAATTTTGGGATTTTTATATTTCAATTTGATAGATATTAATAGACCTCCTGAATCTATTTATAACTGCATAATACACCTACGGATGTCAATGACCCATAAAAGACCGTGTAATATTCTATAAACCATATAAAATTTTAATTCAATAAAATCACCCTATGAAAGCATATCATTTGAACACCATGTAATATGTCACAAATCACATAAAATTTAATTCTACATATTAAAATAAGAAAAAAAGCTTATTTTTAATTTTTAGCCACTAATTACTCCTAAATGATGGTCATGGAGACAAAATTTTATGCGGTAAATTTGTCGTAATACTTTATAGATTTACACACATCTACATAAAATTGTTCAATTTTTAATTATTCAACATAACAAAACAGTTAAGAGCAGTATATGCTTTGACCTTTTATATTTAATATTAATGTATTTCCTTCTGGCACGACCTTCAATGTTTAGTGATGTTGGGAAATTTATAGTTTTGATAAAAGTTCCAGAAACACATGTAATAGGACCAGTCAGACCTGTTAGCTGACTGGTGTTTATATTACTGTTTATAGAATACCAGTTGATAATTATTGTATAGAACAACTGATGTAATAGATAGGTCACATATTGAGGGGGAACCTCAATATGTATAAGTCAGATCTGAAGATCCAAAGAACGGTGATATCAAATCCCGGACTGAATCTTTAGAGAAGAACGAAGATCGGATCGATCCGATCTAGTCGGATATCTCAATTTGAAGTCATAAAGCTCAAACTTCGAATACTTGAAGATCGGATGACTTCCGAAGATCGGACGGAAGACCTACATCGGTCGAGTCGCTAGTTGAAGCTAAGTCAACCCCAGGCACCGAAGACTCCATCAATAGATCGATCGATTCGATCGATCGGTCACTCACCAGTGAAAACCGATAATTCACCTAATCATACGTCGATGATCCGAACAAGAAGAATGTCAACCTAAGTTGGAAGAACAACACCGAAAAGTCGTATACGTTAACCAATAAGAACAAGAACCGCATTATGATCGGAGCCGACAATTAAGGGATTTGATCTTTCTTTCTCTCTAACGGCTATAAAATATAAGTTCACGCTTTTCGGGCCATGCCGTTCTCAAGACGTCACATCAATCTCGCAAACCTACCTAATATAAGCACGAAATTCAAATTGCTCTCCAACGGCTCTTTGATTTCAAGGTCTATAAATATGGGATCACACTTCTTGAGTGAAGATACGGAAACACTTGAACAATCAAGAAGCTCAAGCAATTATCGATTTTCGCATACGAAGAACACGATCAAGAAGATTATTTTATTAAGTGTTCATCCCATAAGTTCTTAGCATAGAAATTTTTTCATCTACCGACAGCTACCTTAAACACTAGAAAAGATTTCATAGTTGGAACCAAAACAATCTTATCCAAACCCAAGTTAGGTTAAGTTGTTTAGCAAGATTTCGGACTAGGGTTTCTAGTTTCGATTTACAGGATCGGTTGAGTGAGAACTCCTTAAAATATCATCGATTGTCTTGTGTTGAACTAACACATAAAACTAAGTTCAGTTGGTTAAGTTGGTGCCCCCTTGTGATAGGGAAGAGTGGACGTGGGATTTGGTTTGTCCGAACCACTATAAATCTTGTGTGCCTTTACCGCTTTGATTAGCTGTCTACACAATTGCACACAACCTTTAAAAGCGCATACATATTCTAAGTTGAGATCATTAACACCAAGCTTACGATCCGATCAAGCTTGACACTTGATACCAATCGGTTAAAACACTAACTTTGGAATCGATTTATAAAAACTAGTTTTTCACGGGTAAAACTTAAGCTTCACTTGACACATCGCTTAAAGCGATAGTTCCGAATCGATCTGCGCCTTGAGCGATTAGTAAGTTGGTTATCACCCAAATGATTCACTCGCGCTCTCGATCGGGCTAACCGCCCTCACATCTGCGCAAAAAGTTTTCGGAAGTCTATTCACCCTCCTCTAGACTTACGCCCTCACAAACCCGTTAAGGACCTACAAGTGGTATCGAGGCGATTGGTTCTCTGGACCAATCGACTTTGTGTATCATCGATTCTTGAGGAAGAATCTTTGTGGTCGATCGAACCGATCTTGAAAAACCTTCTTAAAACTCATTCATTTTCCAAAAAACACTCAAAGCATGGATAACACCTCGGTATGTATCATGATCTGCGAAGTTCTCAATCGATGAGTATGCAGATTGGGCCATATACATGTCCAACCATCTAGGTTCGATTAGTGGCGAGAATGATGGAAGTCATCGAAAGAGGACCCATCATCATATATTACGACAACCCTGCGGTTGGAGGAGATCCGAACTTTTGCCGGGAAGTCTTGTGCGAAAAAAGCCCGGCCTTGGTGGATGCAGAGGAAAGGAAAGCGATACTCTAAATACTATCGCAAGGCATATTATCATGAAAACAATGGATAAGGTCACCAAGGAAAAGATTAAGTATCTCAAATGCGAAAGCAATGTGGGATACTCTAATTTGAAAATATCGAGGGAAATGACCGGATAAAAGGCAGATGTCTCGCGGGCGAACCGGTAAAGTTCGAAAAAATCAAGATGTCTTAACAAATGAAACCATCAACGAACTCGATGGAAGGATTACAATGTCAATAAACAAGCTTCGAGAACTTGGTAGAGAGATGTCTGATAAAGATATCAACTACAAAATTTTAAGGTCTCTCACCAAGAAATGGGACATGAAGGTCACGGTAATCAAGGATTGCCAAGACATTTCAAAAATGAAGCCAAGTAGTTTGTTCTTGAGCCTTAAAGCTCACGAGTTCGATTTAATTGAGAGAGGACAAGCGAGATGAAGATGAGGTGCCCTTTGAAGCCTCAACTTCCAAATCGATTGCTTTTTAAGGCAACCAAAGAAGAGATTGAAGACCAATGAACCCATTGGAAACATCATAAATCAGGCAGAACAGATCGCTCTGCTTACAAGGAAACTAGAGAAATCAAATACTCAACTGGGTAAGTATCGAAGATTCTATAAAGATTATCAACATAGCCGAGGAAGAGATAGGAGATCGATAAAAGATCTCGAAAAGAACCGAGATCGATGATCGGAGAGATCACAGAGATGAAAGGAAAAGAGATAATCTAAATGATGAAAGAAGAGATAACCAATCGATGTAAGAAGCTCAGATTACTATCGAAAGGAAAATCACCGATAGATCATACTGACGCGAGTGATTCACCGGAAGAAAAGGTTTCGTGGATCAAGGAGAGCGGCTTCAATTGTGAGAAGCGAAGTCACTACTTCTGCAGACGCCTGGACGGACGCCAAGAGAAAGGGAAGAAAAGAGGGAAGAAGAGAGCAACAGACAGTGACGTAAAAGCTATGGTTGCCGACACGCCCAGAATTGATGATTCAGATTCCGCCCTCCGAGGATTCTCGGATACTCCTCCTCAGAGAAGATTTATGTCCGATCAAGAAGTGTCGTTGACTTCTATGGAAATGAAGATCCGATATTCTCTTCAGATGATGATGAGATCTCGCCTGATGGCCAAGGAGGACCAATCGAGGTAACCTCCAAAAACCTTTGTTCGCTTTACACTGCTTATCATTAGCACACCTTTGGGGAGATTGACCGCAGACTCTACTCGAGCAATTGCTTGAGGATCTCTCCAATGAAGAGACACTTATGCTATAGTGGAAGTTTAAAAATGACAAGCTAAGGACCGTAAATAATCACTTGCTAAAGAGAATGATCTCAAGAAAGCCTCCGAACTTAAATCGTTTTAAACCGCTTTCGGAATGCAACAACCGAGGAATTTAAAATTCGAAAGTTAAAGCTTCGATCGGGAGAAGAGATCAAAGATCGCCAGATAATTAACAAAACAAAGAAGTCGATGACTTCAAAAATCCGCAAGCAAAATTCGATGAGCTATTAAAGCATGAAAGTCTAAAATCATCTCGAGGATAATCTGCGTAAGAAAATAGAGGTTTTTACAAAATCATCTAAAACCGTTCAAGACATGAACACCTATTTTTGAACAACGATTAACAAGAAGGACTTGGGTATGAGAACCCTTCCACATCCTCAAAAGCCCGGTACCGATTCATCTCAAAAAAGGTGTAATCGACGAGTTTTAAAAAAGATACACCAAAAGCCAAACATGTATCTAATAAGGAAAAAAGACCGGTTGAGCGGGTAAAGGCAGGTGCCCAACCGTATGGGGGAACAGAAATGGACCCCCAACCGGTAAAGCATCACCGAGGAATCAGAAGAACCGGTTCTTACGAAGAGACCTCAACTCGATCAACAGATCAGAATCGAAAAAGACAACACAGAAAAGGAAAGTCCAATCGAGACCCAATCAAGGTCACCGCCTAATAAGCATGCTTCGGGTAAAACCGCAAAAACCACCTATGCCGAAAAGATATGAATCTTTTGATGGTAGCAAATCATACCTACCCCTATAATCGTAAATCTAGGGTCAGCCTTTTTGAACGAACCTTTGGATGAAAAGAAGACAAAGAGAAAAGATAAATCCCAAGTCTTCTAAGTCACCCAAGGTTCACACTAATAATCATACTAATCGAAAGCATATAAAGAGGCGTATGATTATGTTGATAGGTATGGGAGACAAATCAGCCTTTCGATCTAACCGATCACAATAGAAGTGCTCGTTTATATGGATCCCCAAAACTAATCCTAACCCCTCGGGACCCAATCCAAAAGGGGTACCTAAAGCCTGATTCGTCTGCAGGATCGCGTGGTCCGCCAACAAAGGAGGTGTGCAAGCAACTATCCGGTACATCGATAGTGGATGCTCAAGGCACATATTGATCGAAGCAAACATCTCCTCGGCTCTTACATAGAATGAGAAAGGCCAGGCGTGTACTCTTCGGTGATGATAACTTTGGTTATACCAAAGGATTCAAACCTTAGAGAATGATGATGTACAAGAATCGGAGTCTCAGATGTCGAAGGTCCAAGCACAACCTATTATCGGTTTCACAATTTGCGACAATGGATTCAAGGTGTTGAGTTCTCGACCGACCAATGCACTATCAAGAATCGAGCCACTCAGCAGATTTTTTCTAACGGGTTCAAGGAAAGGGACGATCTACACGGTGATTGGAGCAGTTGCCCAAGAAATGCATGCTCGATTGTCAAGAGTTCCAAAAGTAGCGATTGGCTCTGGCACAAAGAATGAGCCATCCGAACTTTAAAACTCTTAATAAGATAGCAAGGATGTCTCTAGTGGAAGGACTTAGAATGAAGTATTTTCAAAGGATCGGACATGTCTTTGCATGTCGGAAGGAAAAACAGTCAAAGCTTCATTCGAGGAATACGGGACCGCATCCAAAGCAGATCTGCATTTGCTTCATATGGATCTATTTGGACCCGATTACACGGTCGATCTCAACGGACGCTTGAAATATACTCGTAATCGTGGATGACTATTCCAAGTTTACAGGTTATATTCTTACATAAGAAGAATGAGATGACAACGAAGATACCCGAAGCCGCTAAAAAAGATTACAAAATGAGAAGGGTGTCGATTGTAGTAAAAATCGAGATCGAGATAAAGGTATGAATTTACGAACTCTTTTATTCTTCGATTTTTTTTGCTCTAAGTTGTTATCTGACATGAAACATCACCAAAGGACGCCTACAACAAAATGGAGTAGCGAAGCGGAGGAACAGAACTCTCAAAAAAGAAGCCGCCGCACGATGTTATTTGAACATGCAATACCAAGCCGTTTTCGGCGAAGCAATCAACCTTCGCATGTCATACTCGAGCAGATGTCTTCCGACTAAGGCTCACTACAAAACACCCTATGAATCTGTGGAAGAAAGTAAAACCTCGTGTTTCTTACTTCCATGTTTTTTAGTGTAAGTGTTTCATACACAACAATGGGAAGAGTCGGGTTGAAGACTTTTGAGGCCAAGTCGGATGAGGGTATATTCTTAGGATATTCCTCATCTAGCAAAGGCTTTCGGGGTTTACAAATGCATTTAACCCTACTTGTGGAAGAAACACCCCATGTAGTCTTTGATGAAGCATCTTCGAACAAGAGAAATCGCCTCGAACAAGAGGCGTGCACGATCAACAAGTACACGATGCTCGGAAAATGGATCGCCTAATTATCAAGGAAAAAGAATCGTAAACCGTGAATAAAGATACATTCCATTTCGGATCTAGCCGATTCACCGGATCATTCAGATCCTAAGGTACGAAAAAAATTGTCGATGAAGAAACCGATCTGGTGAGATAAAGATCAATCGAACCATCCGGTTAGGGGAACACTGAAGTTCCCATTTAACAGACATCAAAGAAATGATGAGTCCAACATCACCGAGACATGTTCTTATCAAGTGGATCATAATTTCGCACCACTCCCGATCACTAGTAATGAACCTTTATCGAAATGGATGATGTTCTCCAAACCGACGCAAATCGTAATGAAGGACACGGATAACCGGTCATCCAACCGATCGATCATCGGAGACCCATCCGATAAAGTTAAAACTAGACATCGATTGGTGAAAGTGTCATGTATTGTTTTGTTATTTGTCTATGAAGGAACCAACAACAATAGAGGAAGCTCTACAAGACGCAAGTGGATTCTAGCCATGCGAGGAGGAATGGAACGATTCGATGTAAATCAAGTTTGGGAACCGGTAGGCGGACCAAATCATCAAGACGTAATTGACACGAAGTGGGTTTTCAAGAACAAGAGAGATGAGAAAAATGTCATCACCGGAAATAAGGCAAGACTTGTTGCTAAGGGGTATTCACAATCGAAGGAATTGATTATGGCGAGACCTTTGCACCGCCGCTCGCTTTAGAAGCCATTCGGGTCAATTTTCGGCATATGCTTCCCACTGAGAGGGTTCACTGCGGTATCGATGGACGTAAAGAGTGCATTTTTAAGCGGGGTACTAGCAGAGAAAGTTTATGTCTAACAACCTCCGTGCTTTGAAAAGAACAACCAAGTGTACCATTTAAGAAAAGCTCTTTATGGTTCGAAACAAGCTCCTCGAGCTTGGTATGATACACTCTCTCGAGTTCTTGATCGACGGTGGGTTCACTAAAGGAACAATGGGATGTAACCTTATTCGAGAATAGAAGATGGAGAAGATATTCGATGGTTCGGATCTCACGTGGGCGACATCATCTTTGGATCTCCTAACAAGAGTCTATGTGAAAGATTCAAAGAAACCGATGCAAGGGAAGTTCGAGATGTCCATGATGGGACGGATGAATTACTTTCTAGGTCTCCGGTGAAGCAAAGTGCGAGAAGGGATATTCATCGCCAAGCAAAAGTACACTAGGAATTTATTGGCTAAGTTTGGAGTTCAAAATTGCAAGGAAGCCAAAATTCCTATGATGTGGATTCAAGATGGATCCGGATGAGGATGGTCGAAAAACAAATCGTAAAGAATATAGGGCTCTCATTGGATCTCTACTATACCGATCGCAAAAGGACCGGATATCACCTTTTGCAAAAGAGGTGTATGTGCGATTTCAAGCAATCCAATGCAAAGCCACCTAGAAGTGACCTAAGCGGATTCTTAAGTATCTGAGGGGACAATAAACCTTGGTTTATTTTACCCATCGATGATAATCTAGAGCTTAGTGGGTATTCGATTTCGATTATGGAGGTTGCAAGATCGGTGAAGTCAACCTCGGGAACATGTCGATTTTAGGAAGTAAACCGATCTCGTGGTTTTCAAAAAGCGAGACATCGATTCGCGACATCTACTTCTTGAAGCGTAATATATGGTCAGAGAAGTTATTGCTCCCAATCGCTCTCCGGCTTAGTCGGAAATGGGGATTATAACATCGTAGCTAAGAATGTACCTATATTACGTGATGTAATAGTCTTTATTGCAATCACTCGTAATCTCGTTCTACATACAAGATGCAAGCATGTGGATGTCGACACCATTTTATAAGAGATCATGTTGAAAAGAAGAATATCGAGAATGGAAAAGATTCACACCGATTTCTGAAAAGTCGATATTCTAACCAAGCCACTAATTTGAAATTAGATTCGAGAGAATTGTGTAATGAAATTTAGGGCTTCGGATCTTGGAGAAAAAACACCTAAAATGCTTGATGGATTGTTCTCCAGAACCAGGTGGTTAAGAGACTAACCAGGTTGAAAGGAATCAGTTGAGTGTGGTATCTCAATCGATCGTAATATCGATCAAGGAACCTGATGTGAGAAATTGATCGATTCTACGAGTTATCGATTAAAGGAATCGATCGATTTAAGGTTTATCGATTAAAGGCGTATTTCAATTTAAAAGGAATATCCGATTAATCGGGTTGGGTTATTTTACATCTTTGTAAGTCGATTGAATTGATATTCAACAAGCAAGATTCACAGATTAAAGCCTACAATCGCATAAGAAAGCAGAGAATTTACACAACAATGGAATAATAGAACTTTTCATTGATAAAGACCCGAAGGTCAGATTACATTACAAGTTACAAGTACAAAGGACCCGGAGGTCAGTACATAAGTCATAACCGAAAACCCTAAACCTATAACCCTAAACCCTCATCCTAACCCAAGAAGAGCAGGGGAGAGAGAGATTTTAAATCTGATGCTCTCATTTTCCCCCACTTAACAAGGGTGAGAAAGGCTTTAAAATAATCCTAAAGCCTCTCGCTGAAGCTAAAACCAATGGAGCGAGAGAGGCCTTGATAGGATTTATAAGCCAGGAGCCCTTAGACCTGAAGTCAATGGACTCTCCAATTTTGTTAAATGGAGCACATGTGTGCAAGAAATTGGTTCAAAGACCTTATGGGCACATGTGTTGCATGAAAAAATTGAGTTGATATACGAAGATCAGCTGTTGTCTGATCAAGACCGTATATCAAACTCATGTTTTATATCAGACTGAGTCTGTTGATGCTGGTTACGTCATAACGATAGACACACAAGGTGCATACGGTTAGGAGAAGTGTCTTCTCAGTTGCGACAGCAGACCCGCCGCCATGGTGGTAGAGAAGCTTGGCAACAATTGTATGTGAAATCTTTGATGACGACGAAAACAGTGATAAGGGACACATAGGGTTGATTTGAGAAGCTGAAATCATTGAAAAAGGGGTAAAGGTGTTTGCCGGAAGTTTCACCGGAAATAAGGGTTCACCAGAATGCATGTTTTTACAAAGAAGATAAGTATGGTGAATGGGTTATGTTGTGTAAAACATTGGTCCAATTTATAGAGGTCAAGCAAGGGTGCAAATGCAAATTTGATCTCGAAAAGCCTTTTAGAGAAATTTGCATCACAAGGACAGCGTGTAGAAATCACGCGACTGATAATTGGATAAATTTACGGCGGATTGACATATCAAGATATACAGACGATAATTACGCATGTCAAATCGCGCCAACTTAAGGAATAGAGACTACTATTCTAGACTAAGTTTTGGCGGTAACACTTATCCCAAGAATTGGCTTGATCTGAGAAGAATCAGATTAGGTCAACCAAAATCTGATTACATACGAAACTAATCAAATAAGGAAGATCAATTGAACTTGAAACCTCAATAAATCAGATATATCAGTCTATGAGAAAACAGAAATATCAGTTGAAGGGGGAACTTCAATTGATCGAGGAGGATCAGAAGGAAAATCAGACACAAAATGAAACAGATCAGTTGAAAAGAACAGTTGGAAAATTATAAGGTTTAGGCAGAAAACTAAGATCAACAAGTGGAATCAACTTCAAGTGGTATTGACTGATTACTATATCAGTCAACCAGATACGCCTTTCTTTTCCCTTGTTATTTGCTTATTTATCGGATCTTATCTGTTTTTATTTGCCTTACTGTACGCATTACCTGTGTGACGTATCCCCTGCAAATCATTTAATGCGGACGTGGGGTACATGTATTAATTGCTACAAAATGAGCTTTTAAATCCAAAAGGTTTTCGTACGTGCTTTTCCCAACCATTCGATCAAAACCGCTTAATCTGGATCGTCTAATCGTTTCAAACGGTTGATCTTCCAAATCTTGTCTTTTTCCCTCCTCATCTTTATAAGGTTCATCAAAAACCCTACCAGAGTTTTCCAAATCACAAACTTGCGTTTTATTTTCTGAAAACTCTCCAGATTACTTCTCTGCGATTCAAAGTGTTTTTCTTAAGTCTCAAATCCGAAAAAGCGTAATCCGGTAATTTTCGATTATTTGATGAATCATTCTTTTAAAACTATTGATCTTAAAGATTTTGTCAATCATTGATATCCTCGTATTATGTTTTATTGTTTCTTGGTTTTCCGTGATATGTGATATTCTTAGTATTTATGCACAATTTTAACCGAATCTATCTTATCTGTAGATGATCACTCACGGTATGGGTAAAATAATGTGCAATTATGCGGAACTGACATTAAGGATTGTCGAGGACAAGTTCGTACAATTTGGGGTTACAAAGGATCCAGATTCAATGGAAGTAGAGGAAATTATGAAGAAAGCAGGACTTGAGAAATATTGTCGCTTCACTACAATCCGGTGATGCAAAGATGAAGCTCTCTAATTAAAGGAATTTAAGGGTGGATCTGAGATGCTCCGGAGAAGAACTACTTTCGGCAAATAACGGAGAAGAGATCGGGCCCGGCGAATGAGGATATAACTTCGTTTGTTGACCTACCAAAAGGACGAATCTCGCCGCTCACTCCATTGGGAGAATCAAGATGAGTGATCGAAATGAGCTCATCGGAGAGGTCGACAAACATCATACGTCGAGCTTTGTCAAAGCCAATGCTCAAGAGGAAATACCGATTGTTGTTTGATATTTTGTCAAAAAAACAATTATGGGTATTTCATTCAAATTGAGATCTTTCTTACATCGGTCAAATATGACAAAGATGGTCGCAATAATTGATGAAGCCAAGAACATCAATTGGCATGGGTTCCTAAAGGCCATTCTACTCCAAGAA
This sequence comes from Stenogyne calaminthoides, assembly GCA_037126765.1. NCBI lineage: Eukaryota > Viridiplantae > Streptophyta > Magnoliopsida > Lamiales > Lamiaceae > Stenogyne > Stenogyne calaminthoides. The sequence goes on from JBBCBC010000026.1 coordinate 8,956,892, forward strand.
CATGATAAATTTGGAGTTGATGAGTGGAGGCGTGTCTATCGAAGAAGAGGATCGGCCAATCTCAACAAGGTTGCGGTTATCCTACAAGACAAAATGTCAAATGCCGATGGGGAGCAGAATGGATGAAGTCCTACAAGGCATTCCTCTCCACCACTTTAGCCATATTTGGGCCACGGGGCGATGATATGCGCCAACTCCCCCAAAGACTAAGAAAAAAAGCAGAAGAAACTTCGGCTTACACCGTAAGCCCCCCTACGAAGAAGAAAAAGAAAATCAAGAAGGTCCAGGAGAAGAGGTCAAGAAGGAGAAGAAGCCTCCATGACTCGATGCTAGAAGATGAGTCGATGAAGAAAGAGCGCCAGATCGCCTCGGCTGCGACCACAAAAATCGTGAAAAATCGACAGTAAAGCTTCAAGCCGAGAGCTCGCTGCTCATTCTCGAGGAAGAAGCACGATTTAACGATCTCCTTCTCCTCCATTTGAAGCCGATCACCACTCGGACTAACGGCTTCCCGAAAGCATGTTCTCTCCTACTCTTCCACCGCCTTAACTGAAATCGACGGTTCGCGAACCCGAACTACGGTTCGCACAAACTGAACCTTACCTTGCTGTGGAACTAAAAAGACGACTCCACAGTTGTAACCTCCGCAGTCGAGCCAATCGGATAACTTCCGCTTACTCAAGCACCACGAGAACCCTCCACATCTCATCAACCGGAACGGGATGGACAATTCTCGAAGTCTAGATCATCAAAGACCATCACGGGGAAAATAGTCGTAATGCAAATCGAGCGAGAAATTGATGAGATGTATCCAGAACTGGTCGCCCATCCTGCTATTAGAGAAGGAGTTATGGAGATCCTCACCTGGAGAGATCTCAGATTAAAAAGCTTCTCAGATTTTATAATGATTATTGAACAAATGGGCGGTGCTGATGAGTTTGCAGATTTTGATTTCGATATGAGGAAATCTGCTAAAGTAGGATCACCAGCTGAGCTGATAACTACTGAATCTATCAAAGCTCTGATCCACAGGAAGCTGGGGTTGGTGAACAAGGTGAACAGGAGATCGCTCAAGAAGTTTACAAGCAGATGCTACAATGAAGGATACAGGAGCTGCCGATGATAGTGGAACTGGTGCTGCAGTTCATGACCAACCACTGGAGGCACAAACAACTGAAACTGATCAAGTGACGCAAAACATTCCAACATCTCACATCACCGCTGATCAATTTCAGGAGATCAGATCTTGTCTCAAAGATCTCCTGAAAGAAGAAGTTGAGGAGTGATATTGATCGAGGCGGATTGGCCTCAAAGAAATAACAGATCAAAGGGAATTGGCTATTTCCCAGATTGCAGCTATCAAAGATCAGTTCTCCCAAACTGTGACCACCGTGTCTGCCGAACTTATAAAATCCGTTGATGACAAGCTGATTCAGGTGGATCAACAACAAGTTTCTTTTCTGATGCTCACTGAAAAGCTCGAATTGACAGAAGAGAAACTTGACAAACTAATTTTTACACTCTCATCGCCATGGAATCTGGCCAAGACCGAAGTGATCTCGAAGGTTGAACATCTAATCGCTCAAGTTCGTGTTTATCTCATTGCAGATCTCAACAGGGCAATATCAGTCAGTTTTGGATCCCTAACTTCCCACCTCACAGCTCTTTTTGATCAAACCAAAAAGGGGGAAGGACGGAGTGAGAAACCAACTGACATGATCGTAACAATGTGAAGACCTAATTGAGACGGTTGAAGCATATGGACAAAGACTAGACCATCCGGATCTCTTTGCTAACGGAAGTCTCGAAAAAGATGGAAAAGTCAAAGGCAAGAAAGGTAAGTAGCTGCTTGGTCTTTGGGACATCAACTGCATGCAAACCACTCGGGACACAACTGTACAAAACCACTCGGACTAAAATAGTCACAAGAAGCCTGACTAGCGGATCTGGGCCGATAGGAATCGGGCCGAGAAATCGCCCAAAGAGAAAGATTTTGAAGAGACCAAAAAGCGAAGAAGAAAGAAAGGCGGAAAAAATCGACAGAGGCGAAAAATCAAGAAAAAAATTCGGATCGAGAGTTTAAGAAAGGAAAATTTGGAAAATCAGACGGAACCTCACACCGCCAAAGAAGAGTTGATGAGATCATCCCAAAAGCGCCGCGCACATGCTTTAAGAGGTTTGAGGAATGGAACAAGATCGAAGTGAATGGCTTTTGGATGCTTTTGTCCTTAATCTTGTTCCACGGGAAGAATCTCCGGATGATGAATTCCTCAATTGGTTAGAAAATAAATATCAGATTTTTGAAGTATCTCGGAAAATGAGGCCAAACTTATCAATGTAAAAATATCTCGCCAAGAGTATGATCCGTTGGATTACTCGAAGAAGGCGGATGGCTCATTTGATGATCGGGCATTTCAGAGATTCTACTTTGACATCCCGAGCAAAACGCATATAATCGATCCTCAAGCAGGACCAATGATGTCAAATGGAAACTATATCAGATTTTCAACGTGCCTCAAGATCAAAGAGAGATCTTTAGAAGGATACAAGTTTAAAAAGAGTGAAGAATCAGAAGACTTCTCAGGATCAACTATTTTTAAATTCAAACTTTTCTGATGTAACATGTAATCGACATATCTAATGAGAAAAGTTTATTTTCTGATCCTAAGACAAAATCTCATTGTCTTCTGATTATGTGTTATTTATTGTTCTATATTTATCAACTGTGTTTGGTTTCTCAGGTGTTTTGGTTTTATCAAAAAGAGGGAAATTGTTGGGAAATTTATAGTTTTGATAAAAGTTCTAGAAACACATGTATAGGACAAGTCATACCTGTTAGCTGACTGATGTTTATATTACTGTTTATAGAATACCAGTTGATAATTACTGTATAGAATAACTGATGTAATAGATAGGTCACATATTGAGGGGAACCTCAATATGTATAAGTCGAATCTGAAGATCCAAAGAACAACCGATATCAAACGGGCCGGAATCTTAGAGAAGAACGAGAAGATCGGATCGATCCGATCTAGTCGGATATCAATTTGAAGTCATAAAGCTCAAACTCGAATACTTGAAGATCGGATGACTTCGGAAGATCGGACGGAAGACCTACATCGGTAAGTCCGCTAGTTGAAGCTAAGTCAACCCGGCACCGAGAAGACTCCATCGTAGACCGATCGATTCGATCGATCGGTCACTCACCAGTGAAAAACCGATAATTCACCTAATCATACGTCGATGATGAACAAGAAGAATGTCAACCTAAGTTGGAAGAACAACTTTGAAAAAGTCGTCGTTAACCAATAAGAACAAGACACGTATGATTGGAGCCGACAATTAAAGGGATTTGATCTTTCGCTCTCTAACGGCTATAAAATACAAGTTCACGCTTTTCGGCCATGCCGTTTCTCAAGACGCCACATCAATCTTGCAAACCTACCTAATATAGCACGAAATTCAAATTGCTCTCCAACGGCTCTTTGATTTCAAGGTCTATAAATATGGGATCACACTTCAGAGTGAAGATACGGAAACTATTTGAACAATCAAGAAGCTCAAGCAATTATCGATTTTCCGCATCGAAGAACACTATCAAGAAGATTATTTTATTAAGTGTTCATCCCATAAGTTCTTAGCATAGAAATCTTTTCATCTAGGTGATAGGTGCCTTAAACACTAGAAAAGATTTCATAGTTGGAACCAAAACAATCTTATCCAAACCCAAGTTAGGTTAAGTTGTTTAGCAAGATTCGCACTAGGGTTTCTAGTTCGATTTACGGGATCGGTTGAGTGAGAACTCCTTAAATATCTGTCGATTGTCTTTGTGTTGAACTAACACATAAAACTAAGTTCGAGTTGGTTAAGTTGGTGCCCCTTGTGATAGGGAAGAGTGGGACGTGGGGATGGTTTGTCGAACCACTATAAATCTTGTGTGCCTTTACCGCTTTGATTAAGCTGTCTACACAATTGCACACAACCTTTAAAAAAGCATACATATTCTAAGTTGAGATCACTAGCACCAAGCTTCGACGATCGATCAAGCTTGACACTTGACCAATTTGGTTAAAAACACTATCTTTGGAATCTGATTTATAAAAACTGGTTTTTCACGGGTAAAACTTAAGCTTCCGCACACATCAGTTAAACTGATAGTTACCGAACTGATCTGCCTTCAGGCGATTAGTAAGTTGGTTATCGCCCAAACCGATTCACTTTCAAGACTTTGATCAAAGCTAATCGCCTCACACTTTGATCCAAGACAAAAGTTTTTTAAGTCTATTCACCCCTCCCCTCTAGACTTCTGCCCTCACAAAACCCGTTCGGGACCTACAAGTGATATAAACCGCACACCAGATTAGCCGTTTAATTCAAGAATACATTTGTTATTTAAATCATTTCTTTATTTATTTATTATTTATATAATATGTACAATAATTTAGTGATATAATCTGCAATCTCTACTTTTTCTCGCTTTCCGGTCGCTCGGGCTCCGTGTTTCAAGTGTGCCAACTGTCTCACTTTTTATAATTTTGCTGATGATCTTGAATTATTTCTCCATGTAATTTTCTCTCAATTTGTTCATTTGATTATGATATTTCCAGTATATATGTTTATATTCATTTGTTATTTTATCCTCGAATTTGGGATTAAAGTTCTGCCGCGTTTAGATTTTTCTGTGCATATTTTTATATTTGCTCTAGATTCTATTGCGTTGGCGTTCTTCCCGATTTTGCTTAAGAGTGTTACAAGGTCTTTTTACAGTTTCCGACGACAATCGCCAAATCTTTTGGAAGCATTGGCGTGGTTATTCTATTTTTTTTTTGGGTCAAGTTTGCTTGGGCCGCTACTTCATAATGTCATATTTTAATAGATCTTAGTTTTTTCAACCCACTTGAAAATTGTATTACAATTTAGTAATGTGAAACTTATAATTGTAAAGTATCGTATCTATTTTGTCGTAAAATATCTTGGAGTGTAATGTGCTAATTTGGAATACGTATATATGAATTTTTTGGTAAGACAGACGAGTGAGGAAGAAAAATTATTTACACGTTTTGAGATGTATTGTTTTTTACCATTATAATAGCACTCTGATTATTGTGTTTCATATTTTTTATTATAATTTGTACGCATATGTTGCTGAGTGGATTGTATATTTTCAAGCTAAATAAGCGAGTTGACCTCTCAATTAATATCTTATACATTAGATATTTTTAATAGCATATCCCTTTCAATTAAGATGATTTATTTTTTAACAATTAAGTTTTCTTTTATTATTAATTATCGTAAAATTATGTAGCAAGTGTTCACGGAGTTTTTAATTATGGTTTAATATATAATTCGTGTAATATAATACATAAATAATATATTCAACATATTAAAATAATATTTTAATAATGTTAACATAACAAGTGTTGAACCAATATGATATACAATTGCATATACATTATATATAAGAATACATTTAGTTTATAAATTAGAATAATAAATATAATTATATTGCACATAAAAAATGGCACAAAATGTTTTTTCCCTTTAATTTTTTCATTAATTTTGATTTTAGTACGCTAATTTTTTTCAATTTTAGAAATAGACCCTTAAGTTTATCAAATTCAATCGTTTTATCATCGAACTAACTAAAATAGATTTAAAAAATTCAAATTTTTTCGTCCTTAATTTTAATTGGCTAAAACGATAAAAAAATATGAATTTGACCCTTAATTTTTGTCCTTATTTTTCATTTTCACTTATATTTTTATTTGTTTTCCTGGATTCAATATTATATGACAATAATTGCATTTTCCTATAAATTGAGATTAATATTCAGGATTATAATGATCATAATTTTTTTTTTACTTATTTGCCCTTTTTTGGATTACCCAAAGAAAGACATTTATGCACAAAATTTTAGTCAAGTGCAAGTTCTTTGTGATAAGATGTATATTTGAAACTTAAAAAAAAGTCTCAATCTGATTTTAGGTACTCAATTCTAATTACTTTGGTTCTGTCATGAAAAATGTTCATATTGTTTACCTTATTGAGTCTTCACATAAACATTCTTTAAAAAATTTATAATTGAAAAGTTTCGGATCAATCGGGATGGTAGATATGAACAACACAAAAAAATCATATAGTTATTTATATTTTAAATATGCCTCTAAGATAAACATGAGACTTCTACATCTTGCAATTCATGATACTTAATTTTAACTCTTATTGTTGAACAACCAAATATCTTAAAAGTTTCGACGAATCTATTTACAAGCTTTTTTAAGAGACAACGACGAAACTTGAGGTTTTTACTGGACAATGAAATGATTTAAATTGTGTCAAATTTGAGAATCGATACACTTAATTTAATCTTTGTACGTTTCTTTCTAATTTTTGTACTCATGCATGTGTATATGTGTGTCTTCAATTTTTGTACTCATGCATGTGTCTATTTGTGTACTCATGCATGTGTTTTCAATTTTGTGGTTTATTTGCCGCATGGATAGGGAGATTTTGGTCCTTTAGATACTAAGAAAATATTTAAGTGGCATTTGGTTGGTTGTGCCCATAAAAAAAGAGGCAATTGCACGATATGATCTTCGAAATGGATGTTGATTGGTGAATCCGCAAGAGAACCCAACAATTTACTAATTTTTAATTTGAAAGTATATTGAAGTATTATTTCGGTTTTTCGAAATCGACGCTCTTTTTTGTACAGTTAAGCTTATCAGCTTATGCAATTTTTTCTATATACCTATTCTCTTTCATAACTTGGTAATTAGTAAGTTTTACAATAAAAATTTTCAATTATCACAATAACCACTAAATGGTTTTGATTTACAAGACTTTTTATATTTCAAATCTCTGAAGATGATGTCCTCTTTTTGTAATAATGTTTTCTCAGTATTTTCTAAACTCTCTAATTAAAGTGGAAATTAGTCGATGAATAAATTTTAATGTTCATAATTAATTGTGTCTTTCTAAAATTGGTATTGTTTGATAGTATTAAATTATATTTCATGTGGCTACAAAGGAAATAATTACACAAGGGAATCAAGATCTTGAACATCTTCAAATTCAAGATGTATGATGCCACATTATATTTTCTTGAATTTTATGAAAAAGATATTCTGAATAATTCTATCTTTAGATGGTGTCCTATTAGGATGTGGCTTTAGTTTTCTCAAATTGAGTGTCAAATGCAATCACCTATTTAAGAAAATTTAGAATCAAAATAGAAAATCCTCACAGTGAGCTTGAAGAATCAGCGTGCGAACATTTTTTAGAAAAATGGCAACATTACTGGTGAAGTTGTCCTTATTAGCGAAATAATTAGTTCAAGGATCCTTGATTTTACAAATAAAATATCACCATTGGTAACTTTCCTGTTTTTTGTACAATGTTGAGGGGTTCATTTATTTTATTTTTTCATGAAAATAATAGTGAAATGAAAAATATTTCATTTATAACCTGATAAACATTAAATTATGGAAAAAATGGAATGAATAATTTGTGGATGTGACCAAATTAATAAATTGGATTATCCATCAGCTCTTTTCAATTGCAGGTCCAATATAAATTCCAATTTCACATTTCTCATGTTCTTCTTTGTGAATGATTTCAATTGTCTTCTTTTCTATTTATGAATTGTGTATATTTTATTTTGTTTTGAAGGTTAGATGAATGTACTAAATAGATGATTTTTTCCTCCTAATATCAACTTTGTTATGCATTTATATCCATTTTTGTTGCATTCATCCTAAAAGGTGATATCCGCGCTCAATCTAATTTTCTTTTTCTAATTTAAAAAAATGTTTTATTGTAAGGCTATTGACTTCAAAATTATTAACATTCATTTTACCATTTTGTTTTCCCCTAAAATGTTTTATCTCTGCCTTTGTTTTAGGCTATGGCTCATAATTTTTTTCTTTTCGAACTCTAGCGTTTCTCTCTTCGCCAAAAACTCTTCTTCTTTCACCTACCAATATTTATATTAGTTCAATTTATTTTGCAGGTCAGTGTTTCAAGTTAACAATAGGTAAAAAAATATTCTAATTCATATGATTCTCGGGAATTCTCGAGGTTTTAAATTTATTTTGAAGTTTAATCAGTGTAATTTGTAATGTGTTTACCTATGGCGAGTTTTTCATCAATATTCCACTTTGTGATATGTTGAATTTTTTAAAATATTGAATTGGTTTGCTATAAAGAATTTCAGTTATGTAATTTAGCATGTGAATATTTTTTAAGATTGCAGTCTCTTATTTCTTTCTTCCAAACTTATGTGCTACAAGATGAGTGAACCTTCTTACTGTCGATTTTTTTTTTGCCTTGAATGTAAATTTTTTTAAAAATAAGACTGTATATTTCATTTCACGATCTCCTTTAAATCATGCCTTGAATGTAGTGCAAAATTTGTCCATGATTTTCTTAGATTGGTGCTAAATTCAATTTACAATTTGTACTAATTTATTTTTCATTTCCGTTTTAATAGTTCTGTGATAATATGTTTGTGATGTCCCATTGATCCATTGAATTTGTATTAATTTATTAACTCTCTTTGTGAGATTTAGCTATGGTCGATTAAAGTGGTTTAGAATATTAACTTTAGCACAAAATTTTCAACTTTAATCTGCCAATACTTTTTAAATAGCATTTCACATTGAATTTGTGCCTGTAGAATTAACTTATTAATTATGTAGGTTCTATAGGCAAGTAGAGTAGGCAATAAGATTACATGTACATATATTTTATTTGTGATATGCACATTGAAAATTTGGCATGCATTGACTGTGAGGACAAGAATATGCACACGTAATATAATTGGAGCCATTTATTTCATCTCATTTTGTATTCAACTCTTTATGGATTCTCAAATTTGGAAGAGTTTGCTCTGTTTATTTTATTTTCTTTATAGTTTTGTATATGAGATGAATACGTGACTTTATTTTTTTAATTGTGAAGTGTCTTGATCAAGACAATTACACTGAAATGTTGGGACTCAATTTGTTACTTTTTCTATATAAAAAAATTTAGATAATTTTTTAAAAATTGTTCCTTAGTAAAGCAGGTAAGTTAGGTGGATTTCAAGAAAATATACAAAAGGTAATGAGGAAGTCTTTTGTGGCACAATTTTATACTTGAGATAGAGTTCCACTTTAACATTTGAATCATATATGTTAACCTTTAAAATATGATTGGATTAGGTTCCATAAGTTCATGGATAATATAATATAGGAAATTAGATTTATCTTATATATGAAATAGTCTCTTATAACTCTTAAAGAATTCTTTTAAGTTGATTAATACACACACAATATATATATATATATATATATATATTTGTAGTATATGCTTAATGAATTTTTTTTGCACCACATACATGTTAAACTATGGCAGAGAGGTTTTTAATATTGTTATGTATTTTTCTATTAATCATAATTTATTTAATTTACTAACTAATGATCTATTTAGTATACATAGTTATGTAATTATTAAAATAATAGATATTATGTATAATTCAATATAATATTGTGACGGAATACCATAGGATGTTCATATCACAAAAAGATATTAATTTTAAATTATTATGTTGATCAACATTATTCTATATAAATTATCAACATTATTAAATGACGAATAATATTATTCTAATCTAATATATAATACGACATATATATATATATTATCGTGATATGTGATATTTTAATAGATTTATACAATTAAGGTTATTAATCAATTTGCTAAAGTATGGGATCAAAAATAACCATCCATTAAAGTAAACCGTTAATTGATGTTATGCAAATATAAAATTTATATAGTGTATGAGATTTATAGATTTTTAAAATTAGTAGATTTTTAAAATGATTATTGATTCAATTAAATTAAACGTTATATAACTTTACATTTTAGTCAAGAAATTTAACTGACAATAAATCAGTGAATCATCTAAAAATGTTGTACATCGAGTTAATATTCTCATTACACAAGTTTCAATTATATTTATTTCAATTTAAAATATATTCATAATACATTTTAGAAATGACATATATCTATATAAAAAAAATACTCCTTCGGTCCCAATTTGTTCACATGTGACGTGATGGAATAATGGTTTGGGTTTTTGAGGGGTAATTTTGTAAAACTTTATGTATAAAGTAAATATATGAGTTGAATTGTGTGTATGGGTGGGAACAAAAGTAAAGACATTTTGTGTAAATTTGTGAATATTGTGAGAATGTAGTTTATAAAGGGTTTTCCTTTTTTAGAGTGTAAACATAATGTTGGGACGTACCGAAAAGGAAAGTATGAACAAAATCGTGAGACGGAGGTAGTAAACAATATTTTTTTTATTTAAACAGTAATATTATTTTATTTTACCAATAATATATGTCATATTCTATTATTCATAATATAATTAGATAATATTCATGATTTAACACATAATTTAATTATGAATATAGATTAATTAATATTCATTTAATTTTGAATTTATGTATAATTAAGGATGAACTATAAATAATTAAAAATGGTTGTCTTATAGAGATTAATAATATGTTGCGGACTCTTGGCAAATATCTGCAGGACTTTGAGGATATGTCAATCGCGATCATAATTTTTCATCTCGGAATAGATTCTTAATGATGGAATTTGCGTACAACATATTAGAATTGAAGATTGAGTATGAGTATTTACTGAGTAGACTTAGTGATGAACAACGCAATGTTTATGAATCAATACACGAGTTCATTCATTATGGTAGAGTTGGGGTATTTTTTAGGTATGAATACAGTGAAATTAGAAAAAAAAAAATTATATTGAAGAAGTCTCTACAGGTTTGTGATCTATTAGTAAGATTGTAGCATCCAGTGGTATATCTTTACTTCTCTGCTCAATATATGTTTGTCATTCCAATTAATGACACTGAAGAATCTACTTGCAAGTTTTAATTAGGATGGTCACTTTGCCGAGCTTTTGATTAAGATCGATCTCAATATATAAGATGAAGCTCCGATGGTAAATAAATATTGTATAGAAGCACTTGATACTACTTTATTATGCAGCCGGTCGATCTGTTATCTTCTGAATTGTATTTTCGTGATAAGAATGTTATGTTTGGAGGCGATTTATGACAGATATTATCAGTTATTCAAAAAGGAACAAGACACGATATGTTCAAGCTATAATAAGTTAATCTCTTTTGTGGATAGATTGTACCCTATTGAAACTTACAAGGAACATGTGGTTACAGATTTATAATCGGCTGATTGTTTAAACAAATTGAATGTTTTTTTCTGATTGGATAACACCTATTGAAGATGGAAGTATATGATCACAAACTGAGTAATGGTTTTGATGTACGAATTTCGGATGACACGTTTTGATAAGTGATGATAATTGATCGGTCATATTGTTGATAGTATTTATCCTGATTTTAAGAACATGGTGAACGATCATGATTATTTGTAGAATAGATCAATTATGCTCCTATTGTGGATGTTGTTAGGTACATAAACGATAACATGATTTGGTTGAACGAAAATGAATCACGTACTTATTTGAGCTCTGATAGTCCCTTACTGTGTGAGTTTAAATGTTGATAATCTTTCTAATGTGCGTACTCCTGAATTCTTGAATAATATAAAGTGTTCGGGTGTTCTTAATCATGAACTGAATCTCAAAATTGGAACATTGATAATGTTATTAAGAAACATTGATCATTCAAGGGTTTGTGCAATGAAACCAGGTTTAGTCTTTTAATATTATCTTTTCTAAAAAAAATTTCTTCATATTTTAAAGGTTGAGTATTATTAATTAATTAAATTTGTAATGAAATGTTATTTTTTAATATGTAGGTTGGTTATTACGAAGATGAGTGATAATATTCTTGAAGTTAAAGTTCTATCGCGAAGTAATGCCGAATACTTAGCTTTGATACCTAGGCTTACATTGACTCCTTCTGGTCATGGATTGTCATTTAAATTTCAATTAAGACAATTTTCGTTGATTGTTTCATATGCTATTTCTATAAATAAAAGTCAAGGACAATTATTTTCTAATGTAGGGGAATTTTTGCAGAAGTCCATTTTTAGTCATGGACAACTGTATGCAGTTGTTTCCCACATAACAAACCTCTAGGATTTGAAGATCCTATTGTGCGATGATGACAATCATAATTGTAGTATCACGAAAAATGTAGTTTTTTATGAAGCTTTTAGGAATATATAATTTTGTAATAATAAATATTCAAATGCCACGACTTTCTCATGATGTTTTATTTTTGTTAAAGTCCTTATCATATAGGATTATTACAGTATCAATTATTTAAAATATTATATATAAACGAATTATTATATTTTCTCTAACACTTTATGATGAGCCTACTGGTTGTCAAATTAATGTTTAACACGAAAATATTAGATATTTTATATACGTAAATATATATTTTTATAATTTTTTATATTATAGCAAGATACCAATATAAGCTATTTGTTATAAATTTTATAAATTTAATTTAGTAAAATATATATCAAAATTATATATTTTAAAAATTAATCGATATTTTACTCATGAATATAAATATTACATCAATATTTGAACTTTGTTATGGATACATTATAACACCAATACAACATATGTAATAAAAATAATGTTAATTGAAAAAAAAATCACCATTGTTAGGATTTTTACCAATTACAACATATCCTTTTTTTTCTTTGCACTTCAAGATATCACATTTAAAATTTTAAAATTTGAAGCATTTGCCCATTTTCTGGCAACAATTGAAAATGGTGGATGTCACAACTGGTGAATAAAATATACTTTTTTTTTATTTTTTAATTTAATTTTTTTAAAGAAAAATAATATCAAAAAAAATATTTTTAAAATTTAGGAATGGAACTCCCACCCATCCTGATAAAAAAATATGCTCTTATTATTTCTCCTATAAAGTGAAGAATATTAATTCTTCCCTGCAAAGAATTTTCTTTAACAAATCAATATTGTTATAAATAAAATTAAATATAATTTTAAAAATAAAAAATATAACAAGATGCCAATATAAAATTTTATATTAATCAAAAATAATTATTTTAATATATAAAATATTTGATGACAACAATGACCGTGCGTCAGCACAGGTGCAATACTAGTTACAATAATTAAATTTGTCATCTACATCCCTTCAATTTTACATCCAAAAACCAAAAAACACACACAAAAAAAAAATAGTCATGTTTAAAAAAAACGCCGATTCGGGTACCGAACCGAAACCGCCTTGACTGCGGTTCGGTTCCGGTTCCATCTCCAAAAATTTTGGAACCGTCGATTCGAAACCGTGAGCATCTCTACCTGTGAACCAGGTCTATACTGTTGGGATAACATATGTCAGGATCTATCGGGATGACCTTATAAACACAAATTTAATTAACAATTATTACTAGCATGAATTAATCTAAGTGAATTCAAATAATAATTAATCCAACAACGACATGCAAACAAAATTCACGTAAAAGATCCTAGCATGTAGAATTTTTAGGAGTTTACGTAAACGTACCCGTTGAAGAGACAACCGTTGAGACGGATAGGATCAAGTAACTGGCTACCCACCAAAAGTCCTTCTCAAGTATTCCCAAGTCCTCGTTCAATAACCCGGTGGAAGGTTCTCCAATGAACAATTATAAAACAAAGAAAAATTAAATAATTTGTTGCACCACCTTTGTGGATTTCTAATATTTCCAACTCATGAAATTGTGTTGGGGATAAAAAATTCATCCCCTATTTATAATAGAGGGGGTGGTTGAAATTTTAGGTCAATTTAGGGTTAGGAAAGATCTTTTCATGATCTCCAAGAAATCTTGAATATATCCCATATATTTTTCTTTCGAGGTGTATTTTTTCACAAAAATCTCACACCCTTATTTAGCCTTAAATTTCGAAAATAATAGGGAGATTTGCAAGATTGGATCTTTCTTGAATTTATGAGTTATTCTTGTACTCCAAAAATACAAATCTTTCCCCATAAAAATCTTTCCAAGAAAATCAAGAAATTTTTTTTCCCTTTTATTTCTCTATCTTTTTAAAAAATTCTCATTAAAGAGACCAAGTGGGAGATTTCTTAAATTTATGGGATAATCTTGTATTGCAAAAATACTTATCTCATTTCCATAAAATCTTTTCAAGAAAATCCTGTTGGGATTATACTGAAAAGTATGCTTTTTACCTTGTATAATCGAAATTGAATTTTCAGACTTATTTACTGAAATAAATTGTTTATCACTGATGCTTTAAATATGATTGAATGTTATATATATTTACTGCATAATTGTTCAATAATTAAATGCGTGTTACATCAGTAGTTAATTTAGTGATACCGGATCACGAAGATTAAATTAATGATCCCTTGTAACTAAAAAGTACGCCATTCACGACCTAGATGGAAATGAACAACCATCGTGAAAGGTTGGGGTGTAAGGCTCGAGATTGGTTTGTCTTGACCAAGAGATTACACTAGTGCATGATCGATATTTGAATAGGACCCCTGAGGAGGATAAGTTCTTGAAATCGAACAAGGAAGAATTAGACCTCGGTGGTTCGTTGTTTCTTAACCTTCGTCCCCTTAAATAGGATCACGTGGGATTGATAACTATTGCTTTGACTTATCATGGGTAGCTTAATCGGAGAGAGATTCAATACTTTTTATCTTGGACAATATTATTGGTCACGTGTGATTGCTAAGATTTAATCTGAAGAATCGTGTGCAAGCACGCTTGCTTGCTTGATTTGCCCCTTGGGAGGTTCATAAGTTTTATCATACCAAATCTTGCAAGTGGAATTAGTTTCCGGTATGGATAATAATGTTGAACCGTTCTCGACCAAGGACAAAAGATATTAATTAATGTAAAGCTATTTCGGTGGCTTGAATTAATTAATAGGCTAGATAATCTTAAACACGGAAATAATGACCAGGGAGCCATATTGATTGTAATATGGGTTAAGATGGATGGTGCAATATTAATTATGTAGTGGGATTAATTAATATTTATGGGCTTGAATTATATTGTGGCTCAATATTATATATTCAAGATCCATTAGAAGGTCCAATCTTAATTCTCCTAAAGGCCCCCGAGTAGCCCAACATATAGTCCAATAACGAAAAAAGGTGATTAAAATAAAATAAATATTGTTGCTTATATTTCCTCTAAAATTTTCGAAAATTATGGATAAAAGAGGAGGAAGATTTTCCTTTGAATTTTGTTATGGAATGAAGATATGTATTCTTGGAATACAAGATTATCTCATTAAATTCAAGAAATCTCCCACTTGGTTATTCATAGTGATATTTCAAAATTTTTGAAAATAGAGGGCAAGAAAGATTTTCTTGATTTTTCTTGAAAAAATATTATGGAAGATATGTATTTCTTGAAATACAAGAATATCTCATAAATTCAAGAAGATCCAAATCTTGGATTCTTGCACACTATATTTTTGAAAATAATGCCATATTATAGAGGAGGTGGAATTTTGTGGAATATTTTAATTATGGGAAAAAGAATATATGAGATATATTCAAGATTTCTTGGTGACCAAGAAAAGTCTTTTCCCACATTGAAATATCACATAAATTTCATCCACCCTCCCTCCTATAAATAGGGGATGATTAGTTCATTCCCAAGTACAATTCCATGTCTTTGGAAATATTAGCAAATCCACATAAGTGGTGCAACAAAGTTTATTTTTTCCTTTTGTTAATTGTTCATGAAAGTATCCTTCCACCGGATTGTCGAGCAAGGGCTAAGGGAATACTTGGGAAGTCCTTTTGGTTAGTCCGTCCGACCAAAGCCCTTTGCCATCCCAGAGAGGTACGTTCACGTAAACCCGTAGATTCGCATCGCGTGTAGGTTTTACGTGGCTTTTTATATGCATGATATGTTGTTGCAATTATTATTTGAATTAATATAGGATTAATTCATGCTAGTAATAATTAATGAATTAAATTTGTATTTAAATATTCACCCGAATAGATCGTGTAACTCATTCCCCAACAACCGTATCGAGCCTTTGTTTTGACTCTCAATTTTTTAAATTGTAATTTAATTCGTGGACATTAAATTTGAAATTGGATAGTAGAACTGTTAGATCTCGCTTTTGCAGGTATCCAATTGTCATGGATTTTAATGTTTTATTTTGCATGCATATAAACCGTGGTTTTTTAATTCGATTCGCTCGGATTTGTTTTTGCCTCGTGAGAAAATCCACAAGTAGACTAGATTTGTTTGATTTGATCAATGTAATAGACTAGTCTAGATATAGGTTTATTTATTTTTTGTAAATAAATTGTAACCGGATCGGGAACGAAAAAGACGAAAGAATTAAAGGGCTAAATCCGTAACCAGCGTGAAGCGCGCGCTGCTACTGCGCACGCTGTACGTTAGGCAGGCCGGGCGGCCGAGCGCTTGGATGAGGATGAGGGCCAAGACGGGCGGTGCGCGCTCCGTGCCGAAAAAAAAGGGGCGGGCGCTGGCGCTACAAGACGGGCGCTGGGACATGGAGACGCGGGCGGTTGGAGGTCGCGGCAAGGCATGGAGGCGTGAAGCGACGCGCCTGACGTCGCCGCCGAGATCTACCGACGCCGACCTGCCGAGGTAATCGGCGGGCACACCTGACCGGGAGGTGCCGAGGTCGCTTAGGGCCGCCCCAGCCAAGTGGCCGGCCGGATCTTGGTGTGCATCCGGCCCGCGAGCTATGGCGTGGCGATTCGAGACGAAGTATTTTTTCGAGACGAACGAGTGGGAGAAATTCGAGGCGTGTTTCTTCAAGATCAAGTCAAGAAAAATCAAACCATAACAGTTGGATAATTTGTGCCCAATATGTTTATTTTTCTGTTTTTGCTTGATTTATTTGTGCTTTATCTTATGCTTTATTTAATTTGTTTAAATGTGTTTGCATGAGGGTTGCCAAATTGAAAAATCTCAACTCCAAAATTACTAAGCATGTTTTAAATAATTAATTGACAATTTTATTTAGGATAATAAAATTGAATTAATTTTGACCTCCATGATTTATTTATTTGTGAATTCTTTTGGAGAAATTCCCCGGGGACGGTCAAAAGATAGGTTTCACATGAATGAATTCTTAAGCGGATGATTGTGGGTTATTACTTGTGAGATGGCGATGACCCCCCACGGAGGCTCAATCAAAGCGAAATAGTAATCCCGTATTTAATCATGGTTATTACTTAGGTATAAAATTGATATGCATATACTTACTTCCCCAAGTCCCCTGTCAATTTTATATTGGTAAAAGGGAGCCAACTATTAATCTGGATATTAAAGGTTTGTAATCGTTCTTGTTTTGTAACTCGCTTGAATGTGTTTAAATAATGACCCACCCCACGTGGCTTATTTAAACTGTTTTGAGATGTTGGCTGATGCATGTTCATATTTTTTTTGAGATTTTAAATATGATGAAATGTGATCGAACCTGTGATACTTGTTCTATTGCATATAGTTGTTTATTTCGATTCAAAGATGTCGATTTACTTTTTTAATCCTTTGTTATTATACTTAAAGTCAATACAATATGTATGGAAACTATATTGATTGGAAAATTATAATTGTCCTAGCGCACAAAAAGCACAAGTGGATTTTGACACACAAAAATCGGGATGAGCCAACCGGACGAGTCAAAACATGCGGGACTCGTCGGATCACCTTGAGAGAGATGTCGTCATTTGAAAATGGTGGAGGAAAAGCCCGTAAGGGATTACGTCCTCAAAATAGATGGCCCATCTGAACAAACTTGAGATTGTGAGTGTAGATTATGATCGGAGACTCGGATGAATTTGGTACTTCATTCTCTGCGCGAGAAAGGTTTTTTGAGCATTTTGGCCTCGCTTAGCTAATTTGTTGCAAACTTTTGGACTCGGAGAAATGATGATAAGGCACCAAACTCAAGCTTTGACGGCAGTGAAGTGGTCCGTCTTCATCTTCTAGGCCAAGGGTAGGCAAGATAAAGAAGAGGACCAAAGGCCATAAGCAATAAAACTCAATTGTTGTTGGGCAAGGGCAATGGTAAGATGAGGAATGCTTGTTGAGTCAAGAAAAATCCAAAAAGAGGAAGTGCTTAAGGCTGCGGTGAGAGAGGACAATGGAGGTTTTGCTGTTCCAACCACAAAGGGGACGGAAAGAAAGGTAATTCTCACACACTAGTTGTTGAAACTTGTTTAGCGGCCAGATACTTCTCATTTCGTGGGTGGTTGATACGAGATCCACTAATCATGTTGGCTTCACGGGTTCTAAATGATTCGGCAACGTAGTGGGAGTGAGATCCTCATCACACTGGGCAACGTTACGAAAGTAGAAGACATTGCAATGCTACGTAAGTGGCAGATATTGCAATGCTACGGTAGTAACGATTATTGCAATACTATGCAAGTAGCAGACATTGCAATGCTACATGAGTAGCAGTTAAAGCAGTGGGAGAAGTGCACCTATCTTTTGAAGATAAAGTTTTTTGAGATTATCTTTGTGTTCCCAGTTTTAGAAAGAATTCACTTTCAGTTTCTAAAATTCGATTAAAGGACACTAAGTTTCTTCTAATAAGAATGACATCATTTTTGAAATGATGAGTGTATCTGTTACGGGACATTGATGGAAAATCTCTATACAATTAACTGTGCACACCACTCACGAAATGTATCCTATAACACATCAACTGTTTTCGAGAAAAGAAAACGTTCATCAGACGTGAACGAGACACTTCTTTGGCATCTAAGATTAGGTCATATAAATCCAAAGAGGATCCAAAGGTTGGTGAAAGATGGTTCACTGGAGCGTCTCCAAGTTGAATCGATTCCAACCTGCGAATCATGTTTGGAGGGTAATATGACCAAGATGGCATTTGGAGCCAAGGGGAATGGGGCTAAAGAAGTGTTAGAGATCGTTCACATAGATGTATGTAGTCAAATGTCAACCAAAGCAAGAGGAGGTTATGAGTAATTTTATTGATGATTACTCAAGGTACATTTTCCTTATGAAGCATGAATCTGAGACCTTTGAGAAATTCTAAAGAATTTAAGGCTCAAGCAGAGAATCATATGGAAAAACGTATCAAGTCTCTACGATCTGATCGTGGAAGCGAATACCTCAGCGATGAGTTTTTGTACTACTTATCTGATGAAGGGATTGTATCCCAGCTCACTGCACCCGGAACCCCTCAACAAAACGGGGTTTGCAGAGCGAAGCAACATAATTCTTTTGGAAATGGTTAGATCAATGATGAGTTATACGGATCTTCCCGAGTCGTTCTGGGGTCATGCCTTGGAAAACAGTGACTTACATTCTGAACTTGGTGCTATCCAAATCAGTTCCCAGAACCCCAAAGAATTGTGGACCGGGCGCAAGTCTAGTATGAGACACATGAGAACTTTGGGGTGTCCGCCCCACGTGTTGGATAAGGAAACCGTAAATTGGATCCTCGATCGTAATTAAAGGCGTTTTTGTAGGATACCCGAGGGAACAAAAAGGGTGAATGTTCTATAGTTAGAAGATCAAAAGGTGGACATCCACACCCACTTTAGATTTTGGAAGAAAACTATAGAACCAAAGAAAACCCAGAAGTGAGATTACCTTAAATGAGCTTAGAGGGCAAACCTCGGTCCGATTGTAGATGATATACCAAACGATCTTTTTTCTGGCGAACCTCGTTATAGTGGGAGGGTTGTTAGACAACTGAGAGATTCATGGGAATAGGAGAGTCCTCGGACTTGATTCGGAATCGGACCCATGGACATATGACGAGGCAATCCAAGATTAGGATGCGTTTCTTGGCAAAAACAAAGAATGAAAGCCGAAGTGGGTTCTATGTTTCATAATAGAGTGTGGGAGCTAGTCGAACCACTTAATGGGGTCAAACCCATTAGATGCAAGTGGGTATATAAGAGGAAAAGAGGATCGGACGGGGGAAGGTTGAAACCTTTTAAAGCAAGACTAATGGCGAAAGGTTATACTCGAAAAGAAAGGGATCGATTATGAGGAAACTTTTTTTGCCCGTAAAGCCATGCTTAAGTCCATCCGTATTCTCTTATCGATTCTTTGCGCATTTCGACGTTGAAATCGGCAAATGGATGTCGAGACGGTTTTCCTTAACTAAGTCTTGATGAAGAGATCTATATGCAACAACCCCAAGGTTTCATTGAAACAAAGCCAAGAACATCTTGTTTGTAAGCTCAAGAAGTCCATTTACGGACTCAAAAGCATCCATCGAGCTTGGAACCAAAGTTTTGATCATGTAATAAAGTCTTATTCAAAACAAGTTTGAAAGTTGTGTGTATAAAAAAGCGTTTGAAGCTGCATTGGTATTCTTAGTACTATACGTAGATGACATTGTGATCATCGGGAACGATGTGAAGGTGTGATCAGACGTAAGGGCATGGTTTCAAAACAGTTTGATATGAAAGACTTAGGGAAAGCCGGACATATCCTTGGGATCAAGATTACTCGAGATCGCCAGAAAAGGATGATCGGGTTATCGCAAGTTTCATACATAGACACTGGTTTTTGAAATAATTCAGCATGCAAGATTCCAAGAAAGGATTCGTACCTTTCAGACTTGGAATCCATCTATCCAAGAAAATGTTCCCTAAGACGAAAAGGAGATAGATGACATGAAAGGTATTCCTTGTGCTTCGGCTGTCGGAAACCTTATGTATGCATTGTTGTGTACGAGACCGGATATCTGCTTTGTCGTAGGCATGATAGCAAGATATCAAAAGTAACCAGGGAAAAGCGCATTGGAATGACGTTAAAAACATTCTGAAGTGTCTGAAAAGAACTCGGGATAGAATGTTGATTTATCAGTCAGATACTCCAATCCCCATCAGCTACACGGACTCGAATTTCCAATCAGGTTTAGATTCCAGAAATTATCTGCCTCAGTTAGTGTGTTTCCATTTGGGAAGTGTAGCCATCCAATGGACGAGTGTGAAGCAGAAATGCATCACTGACTCAACCATGGAAGTCGGGTAAGTAGCTGCTTGTGAAGCAGTGAAAGAACCGATTGGGCTCTAGATCTTCTTAGTGGACTTGGATGGTGTTTCAATTTGTCTGCAGCAATATATGCTAGGGCGGTTGCAAATTCAAGAGAACCAAGAGTCCACGAGTCAAACAAACACATTAAAGGAAAAACATCTTATACGAGAAATCGTTAGAGAGGAGATATAGATGTGGCAAAGATAGCGTGTCGAGGAGAGCCTAGAGATCCATTCAAAGCGCGTCGCCTCTGAATACATTCGAGAGACATGTGAGTGGAATGGGTGTCAAGACCGTTGCCAATCTGCTTTGAGTATAAGTGGGAGAAATTATTAGGTTCGTGTAGGTGACATTAGATGTCCCGGACTACTCGAGACGTGTTGTAGTATACTTAAAAGCAGACTTTGAGTATAAGTGGGAGATTGTTGGGATTATACTGAAAAGTATGCTTTTTACTTTGTATAATCTAAATTAAATTTTCAGACTTATTTACTGAAATAAATTGTTTATCACTGATGCTTTAAATATGATTGAATGTTATATATATTTACTGCATAACTATTCAATAATTCGTACGTGTTACATCAGTAGTTAATTTAGTGATAACGAGATCACGAAGATTAAATTAACAGTCCCTTGTAACTAAAAGTACGCCATTCACGACCTAGATGGAAATGAACAACCATCGCGAAAGGTTGAGGTGTAAGGCTCAGATTGGTTTGTCTTGACCAAGAGATTACACTAGTGCATGGTGATCTTGTTGAATAGGACCTCTGAGGAGGATAAGTTCTTGTAAATCGAACAAGGAAGAATTAGACCTCAGTGGTTCGTTGTTTCTTAACCTTCGTCCCTTAAATAGGATCACGTGGGATTGGTAACTATTGCTTTGACTTATCATGGGTAGCGAATCAGAGAGAGATTCAATACTTTTTATCTTGGGCAATATTATTGGTCACATGGGATTGCTAAGATTTATACGAAGAATCGTGTGCAAGAACGCTTGTTTGATTTGCCCCTGGGGGAGGTTCATAAGTTTTATCATACCAAATCTTGCAAGTGGAATTAGTTTCCGGTATGAATAATAATGTTGAACCGTTCCTCGACCAAGGACAAAAGATATTAATTAACGGAAAGCTATTTCAGTGGCTTGAATTAATTAATGGGCTAGATAATCTTAAACACGGGAAATAATGACCAAGGAGCCATATTGATTGTAATATGGGTTAAGATGGATGGTGCAATATTAATTATGTAGTGGGATTAATTAATATTTATGGGCTTGAATTATATTGTGGCTCAATATTAGATATTCAAGATCCATTAGAAGGTCCAATCTTAATTCTCCTAAAGGCCCCCTGAGTAGCCCAACATATAGTCCAATAACTGAAAAAGTGATTAAAATAAAATAAATATTGTTGCTTATATTTCCTCTAAAATTTTCGAAAATTATGGATAAAAGAGGGAGAAAGATTTTCTTTGAATTTTGTTATGGAATGAAGATATGTATTCTTGGAATACAAGATTATCTCATTAAATTCAAGAAATCTCCCACTTGGTTATTCATAATGATATTTCGAAATTTTTGAAAATAGAGGGCAAGAAAGATTTTCTTGATTTTTTTGAAAAGATATTATGGAAGATATGTATTTCTTGAAATACAAGAATATCTCATAAATTCAAGAAGATCCAAATCTTGGATTCTTGCACACTATATTTTTCTAAAATAATGCCATATTATAGAGGAGGTGGAATTTTGTGGAATATTTTAATTATGGGAAAAAGAATATATGAGATATATTCAAGATTTCTTGGTGACCACCAAGAAAAGTCTTTTCCCACGTTGAAATATCACATAAATTTAAATCCACCTCCCTCCTATAAATAGGGGATGATTAGTTCATTCCCAAGTACAATTCCATGTCTTTGGAAATATTAGCAAATCCACGTAAGTGGTGCAACAAAGTTTATTTTTTTCCTTTTGTTAATTGTTCATGAGTATCCTTCCACCGGATTGTCGAAAGCAAGGGCTAAAAGGAATACTTGGGAAGTCCTTTTGGTTAGTCCGTCCGACCAAAGCCACCGCCATCCCGAGAGGTGCGTTCACACGTAAACCCGTAGATTCGCGATCGCGTAGGTTTTACGTGGCTTTTTATATGCATGATATGTTGTTGCAATTATTATTTGAATTAATATATGATTAATTCATGCTAGTAATAATTAATGAATTAAATTTGTATTTAAATATTCACCCCGAATAGATCTGTGTAACTCATTCCCCAACAAATCCTTCTCCCTCTTTTCTTTAATTAATTTCGAAAAAATAAGGAAAAATAATGCAACAGATATTTAATTTATTTTAATCACATTTTATTTAATGGACTTTAATTTGGGCTACTTGAGAGGCCTTTAGGAGAATTAAGATGGACCTTCCAATGGGCTACTGAATTCCAATATTGAGTCACAATATAATTCAGCCTATTAATATTAATTAACTCCACTATATAATTAATATTGCACTATTCAACTTAACCCATATTACAGTAATATGACTCCCGGTTATTATATCCTGTGTTTAAGATTATTTAGTCCATTAATTAATTAAGCCACTGAAAAGCTTTATATTAATTAATATTTTTATCCTTGGAGTAAGGACAACTCAACTTTATTATCCATACCGGAAAATTAATTCCACTTGCAAGATTTGGTATGATAAAGGTTCCGAGCCCACCAAGGGGACCAATCATGCAAGACGTTGCAAGCACATGATTCTCTGTATTAATTTAGCAACTGTCATACAATTAATATTATTGCCCAAGATATAGGGTATCGAAGTCGCAGTGATTCTCTTCCCATAATAAGTCAAAGCAATAACTACTAATCACACACAGTCCTTATTAAGTGACAGAGATTAAGAAATTAACAACCAATGAGGTCTAACTTTTCATCCCATAAGTCAGTGCGAATGAGTTTATACTCTCTGTAGATCCGTTTTAGCGCATCGAATGCACTTGTGTAATCTCTTGGTCAAGACAAGTCAATCTGAGCCTTACACATCAACTTCTACCAATAGATTGTTCGGATCTATCTAAGTTGTGAAACGCACACTCGTTTACAAGGGACTTTTAACGTGATCTTCTCTGATGTGGTATCACCACGTTAACTACAATGTAACACGTGCTACTATATGAACAATTTGCATTAAATATATATAACATTCAATCATATTTAAAGCAACAATGATAAATAATTTATTTTTATAAATAAGTGTTTAATACATAGGTTATACGAAGTAAAAACATACTTTCACGTATAACCCCAACATATACATGAACTCTACCATGTTATGTGCAAAAAATATTAATGTTAAGCATTCAAACTTTCAATATTTAGAAATATAAAACATGTTTAATACATAGGTTATACGAAGTAAAAACATACTTTCACGTATAACCCCAACATATACATGAACTCTACCATGTTATGTGCAAAAATTATTAATGTTAAGCATTCAAACTTTCAATATTTATAAATATAAAACATTTTTAAACAATGAGGACTTTTATGTGTAACAATAAATTTTTTTTTACATAATAATAATAATTTTTTATATATAATTATTATACTAAAAAAATCGAATTCACAGTGAACTCGATTCACACAATTTTCTGTACTTAACACATTCCCTCTTAATAAAATACAAATAATAATTCGTTTTAAAATTACTAAAACCAACTCATAAAATGAAATGTAGAGGTGTAAACGGATCGGATATTTCCCTATCGATCCGGAATCGTATCCGGTCAGTATCGAATTCGGTATAAAAAACTAGTATTCGGGCGGATACGAATTCGGATATGGATAGTTGACTTCGGAATCGGATTCGGAATACATAATATCCGACTGTATTCTAGTTTTCCCATATTTTATCGGATATTATCCGGATAATAAATCCGGAGATCCGAATTTTTAATTTTTATTATTTATTTATTATTATTATTTTTTATCGGACAAAGTTAGTTGTTAGTAGTTACTACACCAAGCACCCAAATACTCTACGAAATTACCAATCCATCTTATAACTCCCATAACTCCAAATTCGCTTTCAAATGGAATCGAACCTGGGTCTCCCACTCAAATGAGGAGCCCAGTGACATATTTTATTTTATATTTTATATTAATATATATATATATATATATATAAAATATAATATTAGTACTTAATACTTATGTAATTTTATTAAGAAAATAGTCGAAAACTAAATGTATTTTTCCTATGTGCTTCTTAATTATGAAACCATAAGATTGAGAATTTCTGCTTGCTCTACTACCTTCTTTATTCTAACATCTCAGTTAGCTGCAGTAGGCTTAAGTCGTGCTTATACTTAGTTAAATTATAATTCTAGATTCATAGTTAATGACTTGTTGAAAAGTGTGGTGTTGTAGTCTCAACTTGAAAGTTCAGTATAATATTATATATGTCTTTTTAGACGTTATGTTGTGCTGGAGTGGTGATGATTACGAAGGATATAATTTTTAGTTTCATATTATTAGCAGTATATATAATTTTTATAATTTGCATTAGAACTTCTATGAAATATTGCATAGGTAGTTTTTTTTTTATGTGTTTCAATCATTTTTTTATGTGTTTCAATCACATTTTGATGATTTTCATTTGAAATATATTATTCGATTATAATTATTCGAATTCGGCCCGGATTCCTCCGATATCCGTCCCGTATCCGTATACCGAATATTTCGAATTCGTATTTGAATCTGATTTTTTCGTATCTGACTCCGAATTCGAGAAAAAAAATATGATTTATGATACAGTATAACCACTATCCATCCGTATCCAATCCGTTTTCACCCTAATGAAACGTGATCACCCCTCACCTCACCCAAATGATGGTCGCATTGCACATAAGGATTACACGTATGGCTACATGACTATTTCCTAGCCGCTAAACAGCATAAGATAATCAACATTAGAAAAGGGGAAAATACCCAAATAAAAAACCATGATAACCTCCTCCACCTTAACCTTGTCCAACATCCCAAACACGCCGTCTCCGGCCACCGGCGCCACCCTCTCCGATAAACACTCTACCTCATCCCCATCTTCTCCGGAGCCCGAATCTCGAAGAATCAAATCAAGCCCGCAGCTGAACCGTTGGTCCAGGGCTCGAGCCGTCCGGTCCGGCCGGAAATTGGGGCGCCCGGTCGAGCGGCCCGTTAATGAAATGGATTTTTCCGATTCTCGGGTGGGGGTTGTTTCCGAGCGAAACGGTAGTAATGGTGGTGCGGTGCAGATGGTCGACGGCGGAATTGAGGGGGAGGGTTTAACGGACGTGAGGGCGGGCGTTAAGTCGATATACATGGTTTCGGACGGAACGGGGTGGACGGCGGAGCACTCCGTTAACGCGGCGTTAGGGCAGTTTGAGCATTGCTTGGTGGATCGTGGTTGCCCCATTAATACTCACTTGTTTTCTGGGGTAAGATGGTCTTTTTCCCTTTTATTTCAGTTCAGAAGTATAATATGGAATATGAATGATTCCCCTCTTTTTCTATTTGAAAACTCTGTATACTGTATATGACAATTTCTTGAGTAGTTTCGATCCAATTTTGCTGTACAGCTGGTTTGCAACTGTCACTTTATAGTGAAACAACTAATACTTTTTCATGAAGCAACTAATACCTTTTAATGGAACAACTAATACTGTTTAAAAATACACACAAAATGCAGATGTTGCACGGTAAAACTAGTTACATAGGACTTTGCCCCATTTATTAATGTAATTTAACCCATGTTTGCATTTTTTTCTTTTGGACCAATTGATAATTTTGATCACTCTGTGTGTATTGATGATGTTATTGTGTTGTTATTGTGTGAGTAGTAGGTAAGTGCTTTGAATTTGAGGGCTTGGTGTGCTAACTATGTCGTTTAGTAATATGAAGACCACATATAGCGCGATTCTATTAGAGGTGACTTTTGTCAGTTGTGACTGTAGTTTTCTGATGCAGTTTGTTTTTTGTTTTGTTAATACTTGCATTTACACTGTCAACGTTTTCATCCATTTATATTTGATATGTATTCATGGAATGAAATTCAAAATTAAATATCAAAATGCAAGTTGAGTATTCAAAATGTAGATTTGCTGCCTGAAAGTTCTACCAGGATTTAGTATGATCTGTTATGGGCTTTTGAAATGACTATTGTGGGTTTGCATATATTTGTGACCTTTTAGGTTGATAAAATTATCGAGTAATGATATGTCTAGTAACACCATTTCATCAAGAATTTTGGCTCAAATGAGAACTAGGTTGCTCATCTGGCCTGACCAAGTGATTACGTTTATAAAAATCATGATTAAGTGGTGGCAGTTCAGATAAATTAAAAAATAAATGCGAGATGGTGATGCCTATGCTTATGCTTCATTAGTTCTCGTGCTCTGAATTTTACTAGTTACAAATATATTCACAGTTCTTCAGTGCTATTTCTGAAGTGCATACGACACTATGATGAAGTATTTCATGAACTGTGTTGATGTATTTAAGGCAAAGTTTTATATTAACCAGTTTTACTGTGCATCTGTTTTGCATTTAGTGTGTATTCTTAAACAATATTAGTTATTTAATTAAAGGTATTAGTTTGACAGTTTTAGTTGTTTCATTAAAAAAATATTAGTTGTTTTACTAAAAAGTATTAGTTGCAAACTAGTAGCACGATAAAACTGTTTCAGTTTTACATAAGACCAACTCGTGATTTAATGAGATTTTTACTTTTTTTACTTGGGTAACAAAACTCGAGCATGAACTAATGCATTTGTTTCCATTTCTCAAAGATCGATGATGTGGATCACTTGATGGAGGTCATAGCCCAAGCAGCTAAAGAGGGAGCGATGGTTGTATACACACTAGCCGACCCTTCAATTGCTGAGTCAGCACGACAAGCATGCCAGCTATGGGGCGTAACATCTCTCGATGTACTTAGCCCCATAACCGAGGCAATTGCCGCCCATCTTGGTGTGTCTCCTTCTGGCCTTTCCCGATGGGCCCCAGGAAGAGAAAGCTCCCTTGGGGAGGACTACTTTCGTAGAATTGAGGCAATTGAGTTCACTATAAAGCAAGATGATGGAGCTTTGCCTGAAAATCTACATAAGGCTGATATAGTTCTTGCTGGCGTATCTCGTACGGGGAAAACTCCATTGTCTATATACTTAGCTCAAAAAGGGTACAAAGTGGCAAATGTGCCTATTGTAATGAATTTAGATCTCCCCAGGGCCCTTTTTGAGATCGATCCTGAGAAGGTATTTGCATTGACTATAAACCCCGTTATTTTACAAACAATCAGGAGAGCAAGAGCAAAGAGCTTGGGATTTGATGATGATATACGGAGTAATTATTCGGGAATGGACTACGTCAAAAGAGAGTTGGAGTTTGCCAGTAAAATCTTCCAACAAAATCCCATATGGCCTGTGATTGGTGAGTGATACAAAATTTTCATACGGAAATATTGTTTTTTGTGTAAATTGAAAAAGAATGCCCTGTACTTTTGATTTATAAGGAAATGCCTCGCAGCTTTAAAAAATGTTTATAAAAAATGGCCATTGACACAGGCTGTATCAAGTTATTGGGCATTTTTTGTCAAGTTTTTTGCCTGCCGTGTGGCTTATTCTTATATTGCCCCGTCAGTCTCTCGGTTGAGAAACTGGTAACAGCTTGTTGCACGGTAGTTTTATCAAGAAATCTTAAGTTACAAGTCATTTTCATATAATTCAAAAGTTACATAATAACATCAAAGTTGCACGACATTTTCTCAATTTTCCCTAGTTTATTTAGTCAATGTAAGTTATTCCAATTTCGCTTTCAGTCATGTCGACTTTCACAAATTGAGAATAGTCTCATAAATTTCAACGTTTTCGACATTTTATTCCACTAACCGGCTGTAGGAGGTGAAACATATCAGATTTTGCCATGTGGACAAATAAGACCCTGCCATGTCAGCATCAACCACATGTTTCACCTCTTACAGCCCGTTACCGGACTAAAATGTCGAGAAATTGAAAATTACCACAAACTGTTTTCAGTTCTTGTATGAAGATAGAACTGTAATCGAAGTAGACAGGACAAAAAGCCATTTTTCCTCTACATACTTCTTGACAGTGTAAATCTTGATTTATGTGATGCATTTTTGTTGCTTTGATTGCAGAGGTTTCAGCAAAAGCAATTGAAGAAACAGCTGCAATTGTATTGAGACTTTACCATGACAGGAAAAACAGATGCTCGATGCCAAGAATTTCCAAGCTCTACTGAATCTGAAGAATTTTTGTACTCTGGTATTTGGTAATGGAAAGGGTTTCTTTATAAAAAACCGTCAGTGGGAGAGATTCACACCCAATTATCCCAGAATGTTCAAAGGGTTGTATTTTATAAAATATATATATAAATGTAAAGGGCTCGTTATTTACTGTTTCACTCTGGCTAATCGGGTAGTGTTAACAGTAGGTTGTGGTGTTATGCACAAGGAACGTGAAATAAAGTGGGTTTCATGTACACCCAGGTGCACTGTGCACTCATAGTGCATTTTAAAATCATGCAACTTGTTATACTGAAAAGTATAACTTGTTTACACTGAACCGTGCAACTATTAATATGAAAAAATAGTTGCACGGTTCAGTGTAAATAAGTTGCACTTTTCAGTATAACAAGTTGCACGATTCTAAAATGCACTATGAGTGCACGGTGCACTTGGATGCATACAAGACTTAGCCGTTTAATTAACCTTCTTACTGACGAGTTTATTACTAGTTAGATATTCTGACATTTGATATCAACATCTCTGACTCTCTGGGATTGCTTTTGATGCAGGGTTTCTATATCACAGTTTACATGCTTAATTAATATCTTGTGTGGTTCGGTTCCTGATATCAATCTTTTTTTTTTTAATAAAAATTGATTTGGTAATTATCATGGGTTTGAATTTTGGTAACATGAATTGTGTTTATATGAGAAAGGTTGTATCCTTT
This sequence comes from Stenogyne calaminthoides, assembly GCA_037126765.1. Classification (NCBI taxonomy): domain Eukaryota; kingdom Viridiplantae; phylum Streptophyta; class Magnoliopsida; order Lamiales; family Lamiaceae; genus Stenogyne; species Stenogyne calaminthoides. Next base: position 8,986,944 of record JBBCBC010000026.1, read on the forward strand.
TCAACAACTTTAGGTTCTGCTGTCTTCTGTTTTCCATGTATGCATTGTACTTGAATTAGATTGCTTTTATGCATGAAGGAAACTCAGGGGCATTTGATTCAAGTTCAATAGTAATGAGAATCATTGAATAGCGATTTACAATGAGATCCCTAATCTTAGAACAATTTTGATGGTTGAGGAATAATGGAAGAAATGATTATATGCAAATCTATGGGGGTAATGATGAACTTATATTTAGTGTTATTACCTCGTACACAGTATGATGAACGTAAATTAAACATATGTTATTCTCATTAATCACCACAATCTCCCATGCTCATTTCCATTACCATTTTCATTTGAACTTTGGCAGGAAAAGATAAGAATGCCTGACATTCGTTAAAGGGATGGCTAAAATGTCTTGACAATAAGTTCCTTTGTCTTTTGGTGCTGGAGCAAGTTCTTCCATACATGCCTCAAGTCCATTTTGGTCCCTAAATTATTGTATTTTCTACAAAGATCTCAAAAAAGTTGTGTTTTGTAATTTAAGCTCGTGGCTACTTAATTGTTTCCGATTTTGATTCCAAAGTTGCCAGTTTGAGTGTATCATTTTAATGAATGTATTTTACCAAAAATACTCAAATCCTAGTTGATGCTTAGAGAAAAAAATGAGGTAGAAACTTAGAGGGTTGCAAAGAAGACGAGTATCCTTGTAGGATCAATCGAGCAAGTGGATGGCGAATGTCAGGGGTGCTGAGGGTGAGGGCTCCGTTTTTTACTGCGATTTGATGATGGTGATGGAGTTTGGGGCTGCTGGCGGTCTCAAGTGTCGCAGCAGCTGGCTTTTCGAAACTGCTCACTAAAAGTATACAGTAAAATCTTAATACTATTACTTAAAATATACAGTAAAAGGAAAAGAATTTTTTTCTCAAACTCACCTTGCACAGTCGACCGAACTCTCTGTCGTAGGTAGATGTGACAACATGTCAGGGTCAATATTGCTTTCTAATAATATAATGAACATTGCATGCAATAATATAATGCATATTAGTATATTACATATAACAAATATAATCAATTGGCTAGGGTTTTTTATGTACCTGGGTGCACCGTGTATTTATAGTGCATTTTAGAAGCGTGTAATTTGTTATGCTGAAAAGTGTGACTTATTTATATAGAAAAGTGTAATCTTATTAATACGGAGAACGTGGTTGCATCTTCATTTTGGAATAGTTTCTTGCGTTTACATTTTTGTATAGTTAAACACTTCTAAAATGCACTAATGCACTACGAGTCTTGTGGTCTTGCCAAGGGTGAGGTGCGTGAGGCCCACTCTAATCAATTATGATACAATATGTATTATTTTTTACAAAATTATGTAAACAATTTTCGCCGATGGTTAATGGCCTTTGCTATTTTGTATATAATATTATATAATAGTAATGATAAAAAATATCTTATATATTATTTAAATACCTTTTCTACAATAATTTTTCAAAGAAACACACTCGTGTGAGACGATCTCACGATGAGACGAGGTAATTTGAGCACGACGCATTTACATTTTAAAAATGGTGGGTGTTGATTTGGACCAATTTATACCCCGTCTCATGTATTATAACTTATAATCATATTAGAATTTATAATCATTATTTAGTTTTAAAACACATATTTGTATGAGACGGTCTCATGGTGAGATGAATTTTAATTTGAGCATAAATCTTCAACATTTTGAAAAGAGTGGTTTTTAATTTGTGTTAATTTGTACCCATTTCATACGAATTTTTGTATAGTTTCAAATATATAATTGCATTTCATATTATATTTATAGTTTCTATTAATAATACCAAGGAATTATAATATTATATTCATAATTACTAAAGTATACTCCCACCGTCCATAAAGAGTTTGCCATAACTTTTGCGTCACATATATTAAAAAAAATGTGTAATGTTTGTAGTAAACTTTTATGTATAAAATAAATAAAATAATTGAATTAAGTGTATGTGTGGATCTTAAAATTAATGATATTAAGTGTAAATGTGTGAATATTTTGATGATAAAATTTAGTATAAAAGTTTTTCTTTTTGGGTGTGCAAACTTTTGAGGGACATCCAAAAAAAAAAGACCATACTTTTTAGGGACATCAAAAATATTTATTAAAAAATATATTAATTATGATCATGACTTCTGAAAAAAATCAGCAAATGAAACTTAACACATATTTTTACCACATGAATAATATTTTATAATAAAGTGTCGTAATAATAATTTAATAATTATCTATTATTTTTATGTTTATTTTAGTATTACTAAAATATAGATACTACAGTAACAAATAAGATTGGTCTCAATTATAAAGTAATATATAATTATAATATAAACTTACGCATATATATAATCAATAAAAGAGTGTGAATATAAATATAACAATGTAAGAATGGTACATAGGGAATAACAAAAGAAGAATAATATTTATCTTTTATATATATATATATATATATATATGTATTTTTAAATAATAAAGAGGATAACTCACATAATTTTAACATGTACAATTAAATTTAAATTAAAAAATAACCAAAATTATATAAATAAAATTTCATAATACCAACTATTCAAAATAAAAATAAAAATAAAAATTCACATCCAATCATACTCTTATTTTCAACAAATATATCACATCAGCTATAATCATTACACTTTTTTTACATCCAATCACACTCTCATTTTTACAACTATTCATTCAAAAGAAAAAAATCTCATAAAAGTGAAAAATGAAAAAAAGGTGGTACATCCAAGCACACCTAAGTTTTTTTTTTTTTTTTAATCAGGCAAATAGTTACTTAAACCTACGATCTCACGGCATAGGTAGTGATTCTCTAACCACTTGAGTTATTCCACTTCGTCATAGAACATCGAAGGCTTAAGTTGTTAACTTCTTTCTAAGTATTCCACTTTTGCATTGGCATTTTGCTTTTACCATATATTTTAGACAAAGTATAGGATGAATAAGTTTTACACAAGAATTTGTGAAACTGGTTAAAGAGTGTCTATTAAAGGATATTATAGTTGTGATAACTGAATGATATTTCTTTTTACTACATAAAGAGTATTATTCATAATATTGAAGGGTGTGACTTATTTCATAACACAATTATTAGTAATGATAATTGAAGGATGTGACTTATATTATAAAAATGTATAAATCGTGATAACTTAATTTTTTTTTATAAATATGAAATCAGTTTCACATGAGATTTACTATAATAAAAATGTGTATTCTATGAGCTTGGGCTTCAAATTTAAATGTGCTGATTAAAAGATATCATATATACAAATATTGAAATAGCATATGTACCATGACGCCAAATAAATGGATTGAAATACAAAGGTTGAAAGGAATGTTCTCCGGCCCTATGCTATTATGATTTTTTTATTCTGAAACCCATATGCTATTATGATTAAAAAATTCCTTTATATAGCATAATCATGACATGAAAACATGCGTGCATCTTTTATGTACCAATTGCATGTGTAATTTGTTCATATTAATGTTTTTTTTAGTAAATTAAAAGAAAATAGTACAAGAATTGATATTTTACTGAAGCAAATGAATATTTTCTAGTGGATAAAATTTTGTGTGAATTTGAATTTACAGTAAATTTTATCTTTTTAATATCGCTATGTACAAAAAATATCCTTGTTATCATAAAAATTATCACTATTTGAAAAATAAAATATTTTTTAAATAGTGATAATTCTGTAAATAAAAGTGATAAAATTCATATATAAATATACATGTTCATAGGAGTGTTCCTCTTTTTAGTAAAGTAAATAATGTATTTTAAATATACATACTAGTGTATATAAGCTTTTATCATACATGAAATATGAGACCAATGTACAATATGAGACCAATATTGTACAATAAATTTTTGTGACAGATCATTCCACGAATGGTATTCATTGAAATAGAGATCAACTATCAAAGCAAAGCATGCATAAATCTAAACCTATTTTAAATTGATATATTTTCGTCGAATAATTTGATTATTATACACGAGAGGGTCTAACAACAAACAATATATTTATTAATGAATTCTTTTGGAGGATAAGTTAAGTTCTATTTTGAGAATAGTTACCTGATAGCGTGTTTCCATTATTCTGATTAACGTCTCTCAAACATCCTTTCCTTGAAATATTTCTCTGCAACTTAATTACATACACACACGGAAAAGTGAAAACAATTGATTACATACCCACAAATTTAGAACAAATTATCTTGGAACTAATTGACCTTTAAAAGTTAAAAAGAACCTTTTATTAATCATTCATTTGAGGTTTAATTACAAATAAAATCATAAATTTGATCAGTCAATTGCTATTTAATCAAAATCTTTAGAATAATTACAAATAAATCATCACTTTTAAATATTGTTGCAAGTTAAGCATATAAACAATTTTTTTGTGCCTGGATCTGGCATGATCAGTTGATATAAATACCCTTTAATCCAAATGTATTTATTTTAACGAAAAACCTACTATGATTATTGTTGACGGTCAAATATTTTACGATTCTGATGTGGCTTGTTGAATTTGACCACCAAACAAATAATTAATCGAACAAGAACACTGCGGGAAGAACCGTAGTTCTTCCCTGAAATGTGGGTGTAGGTATATAAGTGGAATGAGGGGAACATTCTAGCGTTTTTTTCTACAATGAAAGGTGAGGTCCTTTATATAAAGAGGACCAGCACGACAAATCATAAGCATGACAAAACATATGCGTAAGCACAACAAATCACGTGGTCTCGGTGGGACCTGCTGACGTGTGATAATTCGTCCTGCTGACGTGTGATAAATCTGATGATGCTGACGTGTGATATATCTGAGCACAACAATTATCACGTAAGATAAACGAGCACAAAGGAAATCTCCCATAATCCTAACTTGAAACAATACTTAAAGGTGATAATTTATTTCATATTATATAAAGGTTTAAATTAAATTGCAATTGAGTGAAAAATGATGATTTTATTTACAATTATACCTTAATTCAAATGAAACTAGTAGAATTAAAATCCGACTTACATGAGTAATTGTTGTGATATCCTTTTTATGTATAAGATGGGAAAAACGTTCCACATCGACCACAAAGCTATTCTGGTTTCCAATTTCTTCCAATTCTTCATTGGAGTTTAGATAATCAAAACCCATATTCTCTACCACCTTTGGATTCTGAGTCATATTCTTCAACATTAATTTGTTTGTAGATAATGATGGGGGAAGTTAATTAAGGGCGTGTTTGGATAGGGTTGCGTATAAAACAGGACACCTAAATTCAACTTTTTTCCATACAAAATGAAGGGCTATCGTGATACAATTCAAAATTGTCTCATAACTTTTCATTTTTCTTAAAATAGCCCAAAAAAAAAAGATTTATATATGAAATTGATTCCATTTTTTTCGCGAATTGTACCATTTTCATCTCAAATTCGTTGGAATTAATAAAACGACGTGGTATTTTGTCATGCATTTCAGATAGAAATCTATAAATTGAATGTTCACATGTAAGACACATGACCTAAAACAACGTCGTTTCGTTAATTTCAACGAATTTGGAATGAAAATGGTATCATTCGCGTAAAATTGAGACCAATTTCATATATTCAATATTTTTGGGACCAATTTGAAAAATAAAATAAAATGTTATGGGACTATTTTGGTATTCTATCCCACCTTTTAGTCAACTTTGTGGAGAGTAGGATGTTTTTCCTAGCTTGCAAGAAGAGTTAGTGGTGATTGGTGAAGAAGAGAGAGCTTCATTTGAAGGCTTCTTTTTCTCCAAAAAGTTTGGTTAATTCCTAAGCATCTCCTACTTCCACTTTAACTAACGCCTTATATAATTTATTTTGTTGCAAAAGCTTAACTTAGACCCTTAAGTGTGGAATGATTAGAATAGAGACATGTTCATATAAATTAGAGTACGTGCCTGCGCACAGAGACACCGTGCAACTCAAGTGTATATTTTAAAATATGCAATTTGTTGCAGTGAAATGTACAATTGTTTATATTAAAAATAAATTGCATGTTTTAGTATAAAAAAATTGCATATTTCAAAAATATATTTGGTTTGCACGGTAAACCTGGTGTGTTGTACCATGAAATAATCCAACCCGGTGAGGCGATCAATTGGAGCGACTTCGCTAGGGATCAGGAGGCCGCATAACGACTTCATTTGAGCTGAGAAGGTCGCAGAGCGATTTGGAAATAAACGGAGGTCGTGGGCGACTTTGGAGAAACCACAGGTCGGAAGCGACTTCGGACGGAAGTTCATGAAGAGATAATCATGGCAAAGATACGGACAGTTAGAGGCGCGGATATCATGGGGTAAGCGAGGCAAGTGTATCCAGACGCAGAAATCGCGGGTTGGCCAAAGAAACCCTAGCCCTGGCGGCTGGGACCTCTGAAAGCCCGTCAAAGGAAGCCCACGAAGTAACCTAGCTTCTTGTCTGTAAATATAACATGTATCATTCATTGTAAAAGGAGAAAAAAACCTTAGAACCCTAGGCAGAAAATAGATAATAAACACTCTTGGCTTGGGCGCCCCCAGATATAGTCTTATTCAAAAGACGAACTGGGTAACCAAATTCATGCGTTGTTCATTGTTGTTCACTATTACGTTCTTATATCGTTTGCTACCCTAAATTGACATTTGAGATATCAAACATTGGCGCCGTCTGTGGGAAACTTTTCTATCGATTTACTCACAAATCCTCAGGAGACCCATCTTTTATCAATGGCGATCAACTAGGTAACACTTCTAGAGACGAGACAGATCTCCGCGACGGTGTCGAGGCTTCCATGAGTTCACAGCGGTCTCATCCCATCATCCCGGAGACCACCCCCAACTGGTGGAATCTCATCCAAACGCCAGAGGACGCGAAGGCCGTGTTGGCCGTCCTCCACAAGAAATGCCTCGCTTTCGATGACAAAAACGAACAGCCGCCGGTCAAGAAGACGACACACAATCCAGGAACTTCTAAGGGCAAGAATGCCCTTTTCGAAAAAGGGCACTCCACAGGCCAACTGGCGTATGATCCGGCGAAGCACTCCATCATTCGGAATCGCAGGCTCCTGGAAAAGCCGGCAGGATCGGGCAACGTGTTCGATCGACTCAGGGGGCAAGAGGCCCAGAAAGCCCCGATGGTCATCGAGGACGAGGCGCACTCTTAGCCCCATCATGACGATCAGGTGGAGCGACATATAGCTATGGCTCTAAATTTGCACCATGACGAGTTGTCGAGGGGGTCGGCAATTCACCAAGGCGATCCATGAGCGACCTAGCCCCCAAGGATCATCGTGATGTGAAGATCGATGCGCTGGCCAGGATGGTCCAGCGACTTCTTGAGCGGGCAGAGAATCAAAGTAGTTCGGCTGGAGTGGACCATAACCTCATCATCCCGGATTCTCCCCTCGGGACCACGGTCACTTTGGCGCCCACTCAATGAAAAATCAACACAGCGGCTCTAGATCGCTACAATGGGAGTACAGACCCAAGAGTCCACATGGCCAAGTACAACTCTTACATGGCCTCCACGGGCGCAACAGATGCCACTAAGTGCCGACTGTTTTCCCTAACCTTGAGCGACTAGGCCCATCAATGGTTCACTTCGCTACCGCCTTTCTCGGTAGAAACTATCGAGCAGCTCGCCAGGTTATTTCTGACCCGCTTCACAGCCTTAGCACCGCGACCTGCAACCATACAACGACTGATGAACACCCAACAAGCGGATAACGAGTCTGATCGATCCTACATTGAAAGGACCGACAAACTCATACTTGAAGGGGATCCAATCGGGGATGAGACCAAAGTACTAGGGGCCGTTTCCGAGCTCAAAAAAGGAAACAAGTTATGGCAGTGCATGACCACCGAATACCTAGTCAGCTATAACGACTTTCAGAGATGAGCTAGGGACCTCATCCATGCATCAGAACTTCTGGAATCAAGACTCTCCGACGACAGAGAGGTCTCAGACTCAAAGAAAAGCTCCAAGAAAGCTGGCGGTCATTACAAGGCACCGGGCAACTTCAAACCTTTTGAAGAAAACACCCAGTGAAACTGATGGAAGTTCTAGGTATGACACCTGGGCACGTCTATAACCAGATCAGAGAGAGAGTTACTCCTCCCACCTCAACCTATCAAGAACAGGGGAAAGGCAAACCCCAACAAGTACTGCCACTTCCACGAACAAACTGGGCATTACACAAGCGAGTGCAAGGACCTCCTCCCCCAGCTTTGGAGGCTATACGAAGACGGGTTGTTGGATGAGTTTATCAAGCGACCTCAGAAGAATCAGGACCACACCCAGAGAGGTCGCCAGCAGGCAGATCAACCCCGACAGGCGGAACCAGCTCCTGGGAACGCCGACCAAGGGGAGCGACCAGTACCACCCATGCTTGAGGGTGCGGGAGGTCGCATCATACACACTCTATCCCCGCTCGGGACAGTCGGCGGGCTTTCAGCTACCGGTTCATCCAAAAGACGGATGAAGGCGGAGATAAGGGAAATAGAGAATGCCAGGAAGATGGTGTTGCCGGTCTTCGCCGTAGGAGAAGAGACTAGCATGATCGAGTTCGGCGAAAAAGACAAGGCCGGAATAGTCTACCCCAATGTCAATCCCCTGGTGATTAAAGCCAATATCATGGGCACCACTGTATGCCATTTTCTAGTGGATGGAGGAGCCTTCTGCAACATCCTTTTCAAGAAAACCCTGGATCAGCTCGGGGACTACGACGCGTACATCATCCCGTGCGACCATGTCGTGAAAGGCTTTGGAGATGTGACCGTGAAGCCGACAGGAATGATCCGCCTGGCTGTGGAATTAGTTTCCACTTTGAATGAAGAAGTTAGGGCCACTAGGTTTTTAGATTTTCTAGTTGTCGACCTCCCGAGCTCCTATAATGGATTCCTCGGGAGGCCATTTGAACACGAATTCGAGGCTGCGTCCTCAACTTTCTATTTCTGTGTAAAGTTTCCCACCAAGAGTGGGCTGGTCGGCACCGTCAAAGGTGACCAAGTTGATGCAAGAGGTTGTTTGATTTATTCCTCGTCTCGTTTAAATTCCGCACCAATATCTAGCAAACAAATACTTGTAATAGATAGTGAAAAACAATGCGAAGTCTTAAATAACAAGACGAACAAGAAAAGAAGTCGCGACGACCTCGATCCAAGGATGGGACCCGAACCAGAAGAATTTCTACTCGAAGCAGAAATAGACGACCCGAGACAAAATACCCCAAGGACCCTCCCGGGGAAGACCTCAAAAAAGTTAAAGTAGACCCAGCCCGACTGGATCTTGAAGTGATCATAGGCTCCAAAATGCCGGAGGACGTGAAGGGGAAAGTCATCGACTTTCTCAAAAAGAACCTGGATATCTTCGCATGGTCACACAAAGACATGGTAGGGATCGACCCAGAAATCGCGTGCCATAAATTGTTCATAGATCCAGCTCGGAAGCCGATAGCCCAAAAAAGGCAAAAGTTTAGCCCCGAGAAATATGCAGCATTATCCGAAGAGGTGAAGAAATTGTTGGACAACAACTTGATCACGCAGGCCGACCAACCCCAATGGGTGGCTAACACCGTGCTGGTGAAAAAATCAAACACGACTTGGCGGCTATGCATCGACTTTACCGATCTCAACAACGCTTGTCCGAAAGATTTCTTCCCAATGCCCCACATCGACCACCTGATAGACAATACGGTGGGCCACGAAATGATGTCCTTCATGGACGCTTTTGTAGGCTACCACCAAATAGCCATGTACGAACCAGACCGACAACATACCTCATTCTTGATGGAAAAGAACATCTATTGCTGGAAAAGGATGCCCTTCGGTTTAAAGAACGCAGGGGCAACGTATCAAAGGCTGGTCAATCATATGTTTACCGACCTCATCGGCAAGTTGGTGGAAGTCTATGTGGATGACATAGTTGTCAAGAGCCTGAGGTCGGAAGGCCACCTAACGCATTTGGCGCAAACTTTCGACATCCTAAGAAAATTCAACATGCGACTAAACCCCAAGAAATGCAATTTCAAGGTTGAGTCAGGAAAATTCTTGGGACATCTGGTGAGTAAGCGGGGGATAGAGGCGAACCCCAATAAAGTCAAAGCCGTATTGGACATGGGAGCGCCTCGAAATGTAAAAGAAGTACATAAACTCACAGGATGCCTGGCCGCCTTGAACAGGTTCATCTCCCGAATGGGGGACAAGTGCAAGCCACTGTTCGACACAATCCGGAAAAAGTCAAAATTCGAGTGGACACCCGAAAGCCAAGAAGCTCTTGATAAAATCAAATCCTACCTAGCGGACGAAAGCATTCTGTCAAAACCGGTTCCAGGGGAAATACTTTTTTTATATCTCGCGGCCTCCGAAATGGCTCTGAGTGCAGTCCTCATTTGAGTAGAGGACAAGAATGAATTTTTAATTTACTTCGTCAGCCAGACACTCAATGAAACGGAACAACGATATCCGGTGCTGGAAAAATTGGCATACGCGCTAGTCATGAGCGTAAGAAAGCCGAGGCCATACTTCTTTGACCATCAAGTCGAGGTCCTCACTTCCAAACCCCTAAGGAACGTGTTACATCAACCAGATACATCAGGCCGATGCCTCAAGTGGGAGGTCGGACAATACAGAGTAACATACGCCCCGACATGCAATAAAAGCCCAGGCATTAGCCGATTTCATTGTGGAACTCACCTTCTCATCAGGGGTAGAAGACTCAAACAGCCTACCATGGGAGCTGTACGTGGACGGGTCGGCGACCTCCCATAAATCGGGGGCCAACTTGGTTTTGATAAGTCCGGAAGGAACATTCTTCCAAAACGCCATCACCTTCGATTTTCCCGCAACCAACAACGAGGCCAAATACGAAGCACTTATCAGCGGCCTAGAAATGTCGATGGCCATGGGTGTCAAAAGACTGCAAGTCCATACAGATTCCCAACTCGTGGCCTACCAAGTCTCGGGAGAATACGAGGCACGGGACGACAGGATGACGGCCTACCAAGAGATTGTAAAGATGTTGTGCCAAAAATTCGACCAAGTTCATGTCAAACTGATCCCGAGAGAACAGAACTCGCGAGCCGATGCCTTAGCGCCAATACCCCTGGAAATCGACACAATTGAGAAAATGTTATCAATAGGTTGACACCTCTGTAATCGACTACTTATCAATAATAATGTTCTTTCTTCATTTCAAAATTCCTGTGTAAAACATAAAGGGATTATGTAAAGAAAACATAAATTACCCGAGGTATGACTTTCGACATACCGGAGGAAGGATCGACACCCCTTGAGGGGCGACCTTTCCCAACTTTATAAGATGACTAATAAACTAGGTCCAGAATAAAGTCGCGTTAACAATAAGACGACAAGGACTAAGAAATTATCAAGTCGCATAAGGAAATCAAGTCGACATAACAAAGGAATAAGGAAAAGAGGAAATTTCATTAATATTGATGAAGTGACCCGAAGGCGGATACATGAAAACAAACCCGAAGGCCGATACATCGAAAAAGAAAAAAAAAAGAGTACAACAAAAGCAAGTCAAAAGTGCCGCCTTCCCTCAGGGCCTGCAGGACTACCGCTCAGCCCCTCCACAGCGTTCTCCTCCGCGGCCTCCAGAGAGGAGTCTCGATAATCGACTCGAACCCCGGCTGGATACCCTCTGAATCAGGGACCGGGCGCAAAATCCGACTGGGATTGGCGAAAAAGGAAAGGTCGACACCCATGTCTTCCAAATCCTTTATCTCCAGAAGGGGGCAGGAGGGTAGTCGCGGACATAATCTGACAACTCGGCGACAAAGGGGGAGAGATCGCCAGCAGGATTGGCCCGGTGAAAGACCCGGAACATAAGCCATCATGTACACGAATTTGACATTAAGCTCCTCGGTCCTCTTGAAGTCACCCTCCTTGGCGACCAACGCCCTCCCTACTTCAGCCAGCTCGCCCTCCAACCGGGTCACACTTGCCTTTTCGGCCCTCAATTCGCCTTCGACCTCCGCCAGACTTCCCTCAACGGCGGAAAGCCGCTCGATTAGGTCAGAGTTGGAGGCCTCCAATTTCTTCTGGGCATCAGCCGTGAAAATCAGCATCTTGGCCTGGTCGGCGACCCTCGCCTGGGCCTTCTTCAACTCCTCCAGTCCGCCTCCAATTGTGCGCTGGTCTTATCCAGGTAGAAGACCGCCTTCTGAGAATGGGCGAGGGCCGAATACAAGTTGCCTATTACCTTCTGCCGATGAGCATTATTGTGGTCCGACACGCCCATCCCCGGTCGATGGCAGACCCTCCGAGATAAAGTGGGGGCTTTTCGGGGGACCCAAATGAGATGACTTGGCTCGACCTTAGAAGGCTCAGGGCCTCGGGGCCGAACTTATGCGGGGTGAGCTCCGGGCTGCAAAAGAAATCCGGAAGTCGATTAAGCCGGGAAAGAATGGAAAAGGATTCACAGAATCAAGAACTTACTCGCTGACACGGTCGGCATCCCAACCTAACCAAGAATCGTCCTCCGAATGACGATCCCCTCGGGGAGCAGAGGTGGGTTGCGAGGACGGGCGGGGCTGTGACCTCCTGGTCCCCTTGCTGGTCTCGTCCCTCGCTTTCTTCCGAGCGGGTTTCGAAGCCGGCTCTTTCGACTTCCTCTTGCCCTTGTCGAGCCGGCAGAGGGGCCGAAGGGTCTGCCGGTGGAGGGCATCGCCGCCACCACATGTTTCATCTGACTCAGCACCGACTTCTTCCTAGAGGCCATGATCGTTGCGGAGGGCTGGCGACGGTAGACGGAAATGTCGGGGTCTGCACACAAAAGAAATCAGTCGCCAGAAATGGAGTTATGTAGAAGAAAGTCGAAAGCATAAAAACAGGTACTCACAAGGGATGTTCAGGTGGAGAGGATAGGTATAAAGCCCGGCCTTTAGTCGATAGAGCTCAGAGTTAAGGGCGTTGACGTCGGGAAGACTCGGGGCGGTGTCGCGAACGATCTTAAAAGCCTCTTTGAAGTCCCAGTACAGGTCGGTGGTCGAGGGCGTAAACACTGCAAAAGAAAAAGAGAATTAGATCAGTACGAACTTGGAAGTATAAAAAGAAAGGTATACTGTGTTTGACTCGACGCGCGTAATCCGTGGAAACCCGAATGGGCAGTGTACTCGAAGGGTCCGCCGATTCCAAGCACCCCCAACAAACCACCACTTCCAATGCCAATCGACGACCTTGTTCGGGATCTCACTCATGAGATCCCAGCCGTTGCGAAGTCGTACACCGTTATAGCCGCCGAATTGAATGATTGGTGACATCACATAAGCGATCTCACAGGGAGTCGGCATCCGGTTTAGCCCAGCCAACCCCAGAACGGTCATTGAAGAGATTATGTAGCTCCAACCGTTCGGGGTGATCTGGGTGAGGCTTTGATTCCAAGCCGCCAATAGGTGGGAGATCGCCGGGTGAAGGGGGAAGTGAATGCCCGCCTCCATTGTGTGCTCGTTGACTGCAATCATCCCCGGAGGTGGCTGGTTGGCACTCTCATCGGAGGTCGCCCCATAGAAATGCACGTCTCGAGGCACTTTGTATAACCGGTGGATGGAGCGCACATGTCTGTCAGATAGAACCAACTTGTATTTCGATAGGTCGGAGGCCATGTATTCAGAGCGAACCGACCTCCTATATGAACGTTCAGGTCGCTTATATGGAGCCTTGGCCGAATAAGAGTGATAGTCGAAAGCCCGCTCATAGGCCCCGTAATCTCGGGTCGGAGCCGAGGTGCCGGCAAGTTGTTCCCGCGCCGACGCGGCGAGGCAAAATGTACTAATATCCAGGGGAGGGAGATGAGTGATATCCTCCAGCTCCTGCAAGAATCGCTCATCAATGCCAGCAATATCCCGGACAACACGGCGGATACCCGTGGATGAAGACCCACCTTCATGGCCAACGGCTGAACTAGAGCCGGTTTGTTGCCCGGAGATGAGCTATCGCGATGTTGTCCTCCTCTGAGGATGAAGAAACCGTGGGACGAGGAGCAATCGGCATCGAAGGATCGGAAGCCATGGAAAGAGAGTTGGAATGGGGAAGATTACCTGAATGTTGTCTCGTCGGAAACTCGGAAGTTGGCCAGAGATTAAACGCTTGGATTCAGAGAAGATTTTAGGCTGCGCGAGAAGGAGAAGGAAATGAGAACAAGTACGAAGCCATAACCCTTCTTATAGAAGGGAACGGGGGTCAAAGTGTAATAAGGGCATAATTCGGACCCCTCCCGAAGAAACAAAGTCGCGTAGGTCGCGCGTAATCTACATCGCGGTTACCAATTGGAGGGGCATGAGGCGCATGACCTCATCCGTCTGCAAAATCATCTTGGCGAACCCATCAAATCTCACACCGCCTCCAGGAACCGAGGCGACGATCCACCTTCCCGAGGGTAACCAGGCGCCTCAGGAACGCTTTCCCGAGGTCGACCCGCCACAGGTCGATCAAGTTACGAGTCAAGTCTAGGTCCCGATGCAGGCACGCGACCTCGACTTGAGGGGCAATTGTTGTACCATGAAATAATCCAACCCGGTGAGGCGATCAATTGGAGCGACTTCGCTAGGGATCGGGAGGCCGCATAACGACTTCATTTGAGCTGAGAAGGTCGCGGAGCGATTTGGAAATAAACGGAGGTCGCGGGCGACTTTGGAGAAACCACAGGTCGGAAGCGACTTCGGACGGAAGTTCATGAAGAGATAATCATTGCAAAGATACGAACAATTAGAGGCGCGGATATCATGGGGTAAGCAAGACAAGTGTATCCAGACGCGGAAATCGCGGGTTGGCCAAAGAAACCCTAGCCCTGGCGGCTGGGACCTCTGAAAGCCCGTCGAAGGAAGCCCACAAAGTAACCCAACTTCTTGTCTATAAATATAACATGTATCATTCATTGTAAAAGGAAAAAAAAACCTTAGAACCCTAGGCAGAAAATAGATAATAAACACTCCTGGCTTGGGCGCCCCCAAACGTAGTCTTATTCAAAAGACGAACTGGGTAACTAAATTTGTGTGTTGTTCATTGTTGTTCGCTATTACGTTCTTATATCGTTTGCTACCCTAAATTAACATTTGAGATATCAAACATGGTGTATAACCCTTCCCTTGCCATTTCAGGGGAATATTTCACACGAAATATTAACACATTTAAAAAAGGGACTGTAAATTCACGGATTTTTCAACCAGGTGGCTTAGCCCACCTGGCTACTGGGCTCCTCATTTGAGTGAGAGACCCAGGTTCGATTCCCTTTGGGAACGAATTTGGAGTTATAGGAGTTATAAGGTGGATTGATGATTTCGTGGTGTATTTAGGTGCTTGGTGTACTAACAACTAACAACTAACTTTGCCCGATAAAAAAAAAAAAATTCACGAATTTTTCGCGGGTCGAATCAGATCAAACAAATTTTCTAAAAAAATGTTAGAAGACTAAACTCGCTCTCATATCTTTGTTACTATAAAAGCGAATATGTATTATTGTAAAAATAAACACACTTTTCATTATCGTAACATATACAATATTGAAAATTATGTTATTATATGAACACAAAGATATTTTTATAAAGAGAAAATTGTGTTATTGTACGAAAAAATGCAACAACCTGTATTTCTTCCACCTTTTTCCTCATTTTTCTTTCGCTTCTCTCTTTATCTATGTTATAGTTTATGTATTCTTAATTCTTATAATATTTTATATAAGTGCGCTTTTAAATTATACTCTTGAGTCTTTTTTTTTTTTACTAATTACCCCAAGCATTTACTCAAGGCACGCTTGGCTGGGTAATAAGAATCATTCCATTAATATTATTTAATTATTTTAATACACTTGTAATAGGAATATAAATAATTAATTAATTATTTTACTTTTATTACTTAATTTTGTTTTTATTTAACTCTCCTTATATGATACTCATTATGATATTCAAATTAAATAATAATAAAATAGTTAATAATTTTATAATGATTGATTTTTTAATAATACGTATTACCATTATCATTATAATAAATTATATCAAGCGAACTCTTATTCCCAAGAACGCTTAGCTTTTGAGTATTGCTCCCAACTGCTAATATAATCCTCTAAACTTATTATTTTGAAATCCGAACCAAATATTGAGTTTTTTCAACAATTTTGAACTAAAAATTTCTAATTTAATTGCACGAAAATAAATAAACTGATTTAACATAGTCTATATATATATATCCTTTGATATTACATTCATACAAAATAAAAAAGCATGCAAGCTACATACCAAAATCAATGCAGAAATCGAATCAATTCAGAAGGAATAAACAGAAACACTACATTGCACTGCATAAAATATTATTTATTTGCCGAAGTAAACCGGACACCTCTTCTCTCTATAAAACGGCAAGATAGAACCGTCCGGTCCAACGCGAACCGCGCAATTCGCATGCATCCTGTGCCGCTTGCTATCCCACGACGATATCTTGAACCGAATAACCGACGTAACCTCCACCCGGAACGCCACCTCCCCACGGGCCCTATCCGCCGCTGCCTGCTGCCACAGCTGCCCCGTCGTCGCGCTTAGCTGCCCCGCGATGATGGTGGTGTTTTTCGGCTGTTGGTAGAACGGAAACAGCAGCGGCGAGCCACCCATGCTCTGGTCCTCGTTGTAGTAAACCGCGTACTCCATGGAGTCGTAGTAAACGCCGATGTTCTGGTTGGAATTACGGGACGTGATGTTGAAGGTTATGCTGGCGTCATGAAGGGCGAAGTCGTTGATGAAGTAACGGGGGCGGTGGGGGCGGAGGCTGAGCCACAGGATGAAGGTGATGATGCCAAGTAGGAATAAAAAGCCTAAGAAAACAACGCATATTAGCTTGGACACCCGAGTGGTGAGGCTTTCTTTGACGCGGTTCGCGTAGTAACGGGCCGTGTGGTGTCGTTTCATAGGGCGGTCGTGGGGGGTCGATTGGACCGGGAGGCGGTTTTCGGGCCACATATTGAGTTGTGGAATTTTTTGAGAGGGAGAGAGTGTGGGGTTGTGATTTAAAATGGGGTTGGTGGGAATGATTGTGTGAAGAGTTATGGGTGTGGAAAGAAAGGTATCGGATGTGATTTGTAAATTTATGCTCATTAATTGATTAAAGGTTGCTTGGGGTTGGGGAGAAGATTGAACATGCACGTTATGTACGTACTTTAAAGCATATATACAAAGTACGTTTTGGGGAAAGGTATACGATTCTCGTATGACTTGTATATATACGGTATACTAGCTAGTACAAGAATGAAATACTTAGCCGTAAGTGGGAGGACTATAATATCGAATATTTTTGTAAATTGTTGGATCAAAATTAAAGTTTATAAATTAGCAGGACTAAAATTAAAATGAGCGTAAGTTACAGAATTAAAAAAAATTTATTTTATCTATTATTTAATAATAGTGTAATTTCACCTTTTTTAGCAGTCTCTAATTCATATAAAATTGTTACTCCCTCCGTCCTAATTTAAATTGTCCACTTTCTGTAAATAGACATCCTAATTTTCATTTCCTAAAAAGAAATACCCCTTATAAATAATATTTATTTACACCACATATCACTCCATTACATACTAAATCCGTTTTATCGGTTCGGATTCCCTATTTCATAATTGTGTTTTATCTACTGTTTCACTTCTATTTCACCGTTAGATTTTCGCCACGTGTACAATCTTCCTCCCTACTAATTAAATGAGTTAACTCTGGTTATTGGCTGAAAAGGAAAATCCACCTTCCGTTCTTACTCCTTAGGGTATGTTTGTTTGGGGACTCACCCGGATAGAAGACTTTGAAAACCACGTCCCATTATAGTTTGAGATTTAAAATTAGACTTCAAATTCCTCTTCTATAAAGTACACCTATATCTGTATTTTTCACAAAATTCAGTACAATTACATCACTATTTTTCTCACTCTCAACACAATATAATAATACCATATCAATCATTATTAAACATTGATTTGACATAAAGTAAAATCTCACCCTATCAAAATCTCAAAACAAACATTTATTTTTTTACTATGCACCAAGACTTTCAAATTCATAGAATTTCGAAGTCATGACTCCCCCCGCACACCTAAATCCTGAAACAAACATACCCTTAGGTATCAAAACAACACGTCTTCTCACCGAGAATTGAAGAAGGGAATCCAATGGACATTACCAAAGTCCAACGAACTCGTGGGAGTCAAAATCACCCCAACTCAGAAATTTGAAAAGACTGTAAAAATTTGACTTGTGAATGACTTCTCCAAAACACACTCGTTTCTTTTCCTTAGGTCTTGTTTATTCTACACATATTTTTTCTTCTTCTTGTGAATTGACTTGTACAAGAAGAAAAAAATATGTGTAGAATAAATAAGACCAAGAAAAAGAAACGAGTGTGTTTTAGAGAAGTCAATTCACAAGTCAAATTTTTACAATCTTTTCAAATTTTTGAGTTGGGGTGATTTTGGCTCCCACGAGTTCGTTGGACTTTGGTAATCCCCATTAGATTCCCTTCTTCAATTCTCGATGAGAAGACGCGTTGTTCCGATACCCGGAGTAAGGATGTAAGGAGGATTTTCCTTTTCAGTCAATAACCAGGGTTAACTCATTTAATTAGTAGGGAGTGAAGATTGGACACGTGGCAGAAATCTAACGGTGAAATAGTAGATGAAACA
The DNA here is from genome assembly GCA_037126765.1 of Stenogyne calaminthoides. NCBI lineage: Eukaryota > Viridiplantae > Streptophyta > Magnoliopsida > Lamiales > Lamiaceae > Stenogyne > Stenogyne calaminthoides. The sequence continues at coordinate 9,005,666 of JBBCBC010000026.1, forward strand.
CCATTATGAAATAGGGATCCAAACCGTCATTCTACACTATTTAATACTATTAAATAACACTTTTTTAAAGTTGAATTGACATCCATACCCCTCCATTAAACCCACTTTACACTATTTAATACTAATAAACAACAATTTTTTTAAAATCTTGTGTCTACAGTAAATGGTAAATCTGATGGACAATATTTACTAATTTTGACACTCTTTTTTGTCCAAAAGAATCATCCCTTTCATCTTGTTTTCTAACTAACAAAAATATCAATTCTGCAAAGAGTTCATTATAGAGCCACCACAGGAAACTGATTAGACCAAATTAGACTAAGCTCAATTTGAATTCAATCAACTCTAGATTAATTTACAAATAATTTATGGTCACGCTGTACTTCACTAAAAGAACGAGACTGCACTCTTAGTCTAATTGAAATTATTAAATCTATTAAACAATAATTGCATCCTAAGATTGATCGATACAACATAATCACCCCCTTCGATCAACTCAATTAATTAAAAAAAGCTACAAACAACGGTAATTAAGACTAATATTCAAACATGCATTTGACGGTAAGGCTACACGACGGTAGGATAAATATTCAAACATGCACATTCAAACAAATATTCTATCTGACAGTTTCGTGTGATCACATCACACAATATTATTTAACAATCAAATTTGAAATTGAGTTCACAGTTTACTGTCCGTAGAAAAATTGTTGATATCATGATCATGCCTATTTAATAGGTGAAGGATTTATATTGAAAATATATGCTCTACATCAAGATACAAATTAATAATGTAATCTTACTCATTGGTGCATCAAAGAACTTTAAGCCAACAAATAGAAGTACATTACTCACTAAGAATTAAGGTGTTACGTATGACAATCAAGTAAAAGCAAAATATCACAGTCAAACAATTATTCTTTCCATGTAGTCCAGTCCAATACATTTAATGTACCATCAATTTCATTACCAAGTCAAAGATAGACTTAAATTAAATTGAGATGATCTTATCAAGATAAATTGTCCTCATTTATCTACGTATCGCTGATAATGTTTTAAGATTGAATCATATATCGAATTATTCCGTATTCGAAAACTCAAACACTCGATTTATAATATCCCAACAATCAATAGACACATGCAAGCTCAAAACGAAATGAGTCAAATAGATAAATTATTTCAAAATTATCATAAACATGACCTTACTAGTAGGGCATCACACAACATTTTCCTCGATTTTCCTAAAGAAAATAATACATGTGTACACTACACTCATACTTCGGATATGACCCTAAAAATATATATTAGCTGCTAAGTTTTTAGTAAATAATTCCACAAGATTATTAACAAAAGCAATATTGCCCCCTGTCATATTACATTAAACCAATATTTTAGATAAGGACATAATTTCGTTCAATGCGATAAGAGGACAAAATTTATAATCAGATACACAAGCATATACTCTTGTTATGCGGAAGAACTTAGGCATTCACTTTGAAGCTATTTAGTGCTCAAGTCCAAGGTTAGACCGATGTCTATTGAAGATCCCAACGACATAATAGGTATCTAGTAGAGTACATAACATAACATGCATAAACCTTCTCCATGTATTCACTTCACTAGGAAGCTTAGACAATCTACCGTGACAAGTGAATTGCACGTCAGAAAAGTGTTAGACCTTTCATGGAATTCGGAAAAGAAAGATTCCCACTCTCTTATCAATGTATGAAACTTGGAATACATCAGTCCGTTTGTTATTCTTATCCCGAAAGATTTGGATTCCAAGAACATCACTTGCTTATCTCAAGTTCTTCACATCAAATTGTTGTGTCTTCCAGTTCTTAGCCAATGTCAATATTCTTACATTATAATAATGAGCAAAATGTCATCTACATACAACACAAGTGATAGCAAGAAGAACACCATTAAGGAAGGCATTCTTGACGCTAACTGATGTAAAAACCAATTATGCATGACAGCCAAAGAGAGAACGATACGAACGGTAGAGGCTCGTACCACCGGACTAAAAGTATGATCATACTCAAACTCTGGTAGCTGACTGAAACCTTGAGCCACAAGACAAGCTTTGTGACGATCGATAGAGCCGTCCGCCAAAAACTTTGTACGAAACACCCATTTTGACCCAATAACATTTGTATTTGGGGGACGAGGCACGAGATCCCAAGTATTATTGGAGTGTAAAGCAGAAAGCTCCTCATCCATAATAGCAAGCCACTAAGGATGTTTTGCAGCCGATTTGTAACACTTTGGCTCACGAACTGCAACAAGAGCATGGAACAGAGGTGTTTGAGCATAATATGTTAAATGCTTGGGTTTATAAATACCATTCTTAGTTCTTGTCATCATAGGATGAGATGGTGGAGCTTGTGGAGCAAGATCTGCAGCTACATGTGATGAGTTGTCAATGATAGGTGATTGAGGCGGATCTTCAAGAGGTTCAGGAAGTTTGACCTCATCGTCATCATCACAGATAGAACAAGGAGTTGAAGATGTAGGAGCAGGAGAGAACTACTGCAATGCTGGTGAAGGAAGACGAAGAGGCTCCAAAAACTCAGTAAGAGGAGTTAATGCGCGAGATGGGCTGCAAGAATCTTTTGAGAATAGGAAACAAAGTTCATCAAACTTTGCATGCCGAGTTATGTATGTGCGGAAGGAAACAGGATCTAAACACCGAAACCCTTTATGAATGCCGCTATAACCCATAAAAACACAAGGCACACTTCGAGGCTCAAACTTATTAGCAACATAATCCCGAAGACAAGGAAACACACGACATCCAAAAGGATGAAACAAGCTGTAATTTGGAACAACCCCCAGGTTACGCTGATTCTCGATTCCCCAATCATGTTTGTCTACTCAAGAAAGCTTTCTTGTGCTTGGTTCCAACGGCTAAATAGTTTTCTTCTCAGCATTGGTTTTGCTTGTAGCCATTCAGACTCATCTCTTTTTATCTTTATCCGGGATAAGTGTATCATTTATCTTCTTGTGTATGTTGATGATTTCATCCTTACAGGAAATATGCCCAACAAGCTTGCTTTCTTCATCTCTCGGCTTCGTCAGGAATTTGCTATCAAGACCTTGGCAAGCTGAGTTACTTTCTTGGTCTCGAGGTCGCCTTCACTACCGACGGTTTGTTTCTTAATCAGGCTAAGTATACACGTGCCATCTTTAAACGTGCTCATATGGAGGACTTTAAGCCCGTTTCTACACCTTTGGCAGCATGTCTTAAGTTATCCTCTGACGGAACTTCATTTGGTGATCCTATATTGTACTGTTATTTGGTTGGAGCACCCCAGTATCTCACCATTAGTCGTCCTGATATCTCATTTGCTGTAAATCTAGTAAGTCAATTTCTCCAAAAGCCTACCACAGATCATTTTCAGGCGGTGAAACGAATACTTCATTACGTCAAACACACGGCTTCCTTTGGTCTTTCCTTCTCTCGTAGATCCAAACCTACTATTGTTGGATATACTGATGCTGACTGGGCTCGTTGCCTTGAGACGAGATGATCTACTTATGGCTATTCAATCTTTCTTGGTGGAAACTTAATTTCATGGAGTGCTAAAAAGCAGCCCACTGTCTCCCGTTCCAGTTGTGAGTCTGAATATCGGGCACTTGCTAATGCTGCTTCTGAGATTATTTGCATCACACAATTGCTCAAGGAGCTGACCATACATTCTTCTACTCCTCCCCGACTTTTGTGTGATAACAACAGTGTTGCTTTCCTTAGTCAAAATTCGGAAGCTCCCAAACGTGCCAAACATATTGATATTGACTATCATTTTGTCAGAGAGTTGATTTCATCAGGAAAACTCATCATTGAGTTTGTTATTTCAAAGTTACAGATTGCAGACATATTTAAGAAGTCCTTGCCGCGTCCACTATTTGAGTTCTTTAGATCCAAGCTTCGAGTTGGACCTCATCCCACGTCTTGCTTGAGGAGGGATGATAGCAAGAAATAATACTTCTGATTTCTAGTCTTGAACATAGGAGTGAATAATTTGTCTTTATTACTGATTGATTGTAAATTAAATGTACATTAATTATTTTCCTAGTTTATGTATCTCTTAAGTGTATAAATTAGTCTGTAATCTGTCAATTTTCTTCATGGTGAATAATATTTTTCACTTACAACAAGAAAAATTAGACACAAGACTCATCAGGATCTTGTCCAAAGCATAAACTCTTTATGGCTTTCACCAAACCTGATATTTCAAGACCTAAGCGTTTGCGTAGTCTGTAACAAAACTTATTAAGTTTGCATAACATTACTGAAAAGGTCAAAGTCTACATCCTACATAGCTTCTTTAAATGGAGTGGGTCCTGCACTTGCTCTCTAGAGACCGCCTCAAAAGACTCTCTATAACCCTCCCACTAGGTCTAAGTTGTAAAGACTCTTAAATAAATGTAATTTGTTCTTGTTCTCCATGTCCCCATTATCTGATTTAGCATTTGCAAGAGACTGGTCACTAGGGGAATGATCTTCAACTACATCATGTATTGGTACAACAATTGACATAGTAGGTGAAAGAGTTTATTGCACTTTTGGTCCCGTGGGACAAACCATGTTTTCAAACGAGTACCACCTATGACAGAACTAGTCCCAAACAATTTGTAACTTGCAAATTTGGTCCCAAAATTTATAAAATTTGTAATTCGGTCCCAAAATCTCACGGTCCGTGACGGGAGACTTTTAGCCGCCTAATAAACATTGTTTAACATATAATTAATTTGTGTTAAATATTAATCTGTCTTAACAAATTAATTAAGAGTGTTTTACACTTTTGGTCCCATGAATCACGTCATGTTTTCAATCTAGTCTCACCACTGGTAGAATTAGTCCCACAAGAATTTTAATTTGCAAATGTGGTCCCACAATTTACCAAATTTGCACATTTGGTACCAAAATTAATATGTGTTAAACATTAATCCGTCTTAACAAATTAATTAATCTCCACAACTTAAACTAAACATAAAAAATTGATTTACACACACTAACTCACACATACTACATGTTTCTGAGAGAAAAAAAGAGGGAAAATCGCGAGAACCCTAAAATCGCTCCAAACCCAGAAAATCTGTCGAGGAGGAAGCATTGTCTAGCAAATTCCGTCACATTTCAGTACATGCTCAATTTTGAGAGGAAGAATCTTGTTAAATATGGTGTTGTATATTATGGTAAGTATCTTTGTCCCAATTTTTTTAATTTTATTCAATCTTTTTGGGGATTTTGTGTTGGTGTTCCATTTTAGTGATAAAATTCCTCTGGGCTTTGATTTTCATTGTTTATTAGATTTTAGGATTCAATTTGAGTACAGTGGAGGCACAATGAGTTTGTTTGACTTTGTGGAACGTTATCCAAACCCATAAAATCTGTCGAGGAGGAAGCATTGTCTAGCAAATTCCGTCACATTTCAGTACACGCTCAATGTTGCGGAGGAAGAATCTTGTTAAATATGGTGTTGTATATTATGGTAAGTATCTTTGTCCCAGTTTTTTAATTTTATTCAATCTTTTTGGGGATTTTGTGTTGGGTGTTCCATTTTAGTGATAAAATTCCTCTGGGCTTTGATTTTCATTGTTTATTAGATTTTAGAATTCGATTTGAGTACAGTGGAGGCACAGTGAGTTTGTTTGACTTTGTGGAACGTTTTAAATGCACAATTGATAATCTAGATAAACTGTGTGAACAGTTAGGTTATTTAGGTAAGAATGTGTATTATGGGGGATGGATGTAGAGTTGTTAATCCGGGCCGGGCTAAATGGGTCAGCCCGTTTAACCCTGTTATATGCAGGGTTAGGGTCGAGCAATAATGGGACCGTTTAAAAACTTGCCCGGACTGCCCGACCAATAAACCCAAGCTAAAGCCAAATTTTGTATTAATAATTTAATAATTTAATATATATATATATATATATATATATATATATATATAAATTTAAATAGAAACATACTTCCACTTCTAGGCTTTCCAAATATAAAGATGGCCGTTGGGAATGGCTATTGCTCCTGGTGTCTCACTTTCTCCAAAATATTCAGTATATTTAATTTGTTAAATAAATATTTCATGCTTCCTTTTCTGTTTAGTATTTAATATTGATTCTTTTTTAAAAAATTCGAAACCCATTAGGTGGCCTGTTTAGCTCATAACCCAATAGGGTTAGGTTTAGGTCTCAACTATTAGAGGCCCGTTAAAAATGAACCGGTTAAGGCCCGGGACCGTTTAGCCCGCGGCCCTTTAGGGCTGGCCCTAATGGGTTAGGGCTAACCCATTTAACATCTAGGTGGAAGGATGATGCAATTCATTTAGTCGAGGATCAAGAGGTCTGACTACAAAGGTGTGTATGTATATATAACAGATGTGAAAAACTAGGTTTTGGGAAAAAAATGTGGGAAAAACTTGATTTTCCCACCAATTTTTGTCAAATTTGAATTCAATGGGACTAAAAGAGAAAGTATATTGGCGCCAAAAAACGTGATTGGCTGAAAATTGGCGCAAAAAATAAATGGAGGGAAGAATTTTGGATTTTTGGAACCTATGGGACCATATGTGCAAGTGGGCCCAAGTAAGTTAATTGATTAATTTTGTGTTAATTATATTTCATAACTTATGGGACTAAAAATGGGACCAAGTGTACAAGTGGTTGAAAGTTAGTTTAGTGTTAAATGTGTATTAATTATGTTGGATAACATATGGGACCAAGTCTGCAAGTGATTGAATGGTGGTTAAGTGTTAAATGTGTATTAAATGTGTTGCATAACGTTTGAGACCAAATCTGCAAGTAAAGTTAACGGTTTCCGTCACGGTGGGACCAATTCTGAAAGTTTGGGACTAGTTCTGCCAGATTTGGGACTCGTTTGAAAACATGGTGTGTCCCGTGGGACCAAAAGTGCAAAAAACTCGTAGGTGAAATTTCATTATTTCTCCAACTAAATTTAACAACAATAGGTGATAGAAATTTAAATCCATATTGAATATGTTCAATGTAGGTAACTAGATTAGATAAATTGGAAACATTTTATGTACTTGTCCTCTAAGAAGATTGCACTTGTACTCACAAATGCGTTATTTATCCCAAGGACTGTAGATCTATTTAATTAATTAATTCGATTGAATATATATAATTATTAAAATCCTTTAGAGAGTTATTTGAATTGTAGAAATAAATTTTACAATTCGGATTTCTCCTTGTTTTTCAACATTTTCACCTTCTATCAATTGAATTTAACAATCAAAGTCTTCAACAATTTAGTAGACCGATTTTACAACTCACTACTACACATTTGAGCTTGCACAGCTGCACTTGGACAACCCCTTTTTCAAACAGCTCTCCAAGTAACAGCTTGGAGAGCGGTTTTATTAAAAAAAACAAAAAAACAAAGACAGCGGTTTCAAACCGATGTCTAAGATCACTTGCACACCAGTTATCAACCGCTGTCTAAGTAAACACTTGGACAGCGGTTAATAACCGCTTTTTTTTTTTATATCAATCCAGAACCGAGACCTAGCTCTCAGATTCTTTCATTTCTTTCTCTCCACAATTTCCTCTCCCCCCAAATCCCCGCCGTCCGGTTTCCCTTCAACCAAAAATTTGCTGTCATTGTTGACATGTCTTAGCCGTAGTCGGGCTTCTCCTCTCCCCCAAATTGTCGCGCCTCCTCCCTCCCTCTCCTACCGCCCATCCCTCCTGCCCTCCAGCCCTATCGCCCCGCCGTCGCCATCCTCCCCTACCGCCGCAACCGTCGCCTCCATAACACTTAGTTGGTACAGTAGATTGTGGGATCTTTTGGCTTTTATTCGAAACAACAGTAATATCAGTATTCATGTGTTCATTTTTTCTTATTTGTCCGTTATTTTTAGCTGAAATTATATATTTTGCTTCAATCTTAGTTTTGTTTATATTATATATGTTGCTCTTGTTGGTTTATATTATGTTGCTCTTGTTGGTTTATATTATGTTGCTCTTGTTGTTTTTTACAGTGGATTGGTATCATTTCTGAATTGTGTCTTTCATGGTATAAAAATTAATTTACTGGTCGATCTACTTCAGAAGACAATGTCATTCAAGCCTAATACACATGTGTTCATAGTATAAGAGTCTGCTATCAACTGAAATTTTAATTTACCATCTACGTGTACCTCCCACAGCCTATGATGATGCAAATGTAACTTATAAATAGATGTATCATGTATGCATGCATAGATAGTTCTTATCGGAAAGTGTTAATGTTCTTTAGGTCAATGGCCTAGAATCTTTTTCTCGCTATGAAGTAATTCACGGTTTTTTTTCGTTTCCATGTGATGCATGATTATTGTGCCTGGTAGAAACAATTGGGGATATTCATGTAATGTCCGTGCATGATTTAGGTTCTTATCAGGACCATGTTATGGTTTCTATACAAGGTCTTTCTCCTAGAACGCCTAGTGTTGTAAAATCACACACCATTTCATCCTCCCCGCCACGCTATGTATGATTGTACCTTGTAGAAATAGAGTTCGATATTTTGGTCCGATGTCGGTCAAGAAGAGATGAAACATCCGGTTGACCAATCTGGCTATGCCACATAGAAATGTTGTTAATACATGAAACATCCGGTTGTGAATATTGTTTGTTTTTTTGTTTATTAAATGTTGTTTCTTCGCTTTTCTGAGGATCATGTCTCGTTTGCTATATCCGGAGATGATGGAGATTCGATGGAGATCATGGCGCATATGATCATGGTGCATATGATGACTTGAGAGAGTGTGACAATGATGCTCCCACCACCACTAGCAGACTCCGGGAGAAGCGCACTTTTCGGGTATAGTCACAATGTCATCTATTAAGAGAGCTCAGTAAAGGGGAAAACACTTCAGGTAATTTTATTACAATTGAACAGTTTGAAATCGATAAATATATTGATTGATCGTTGAACCTAATTAAATACTATGTTATTGCAGTTATCGTTCAATGAGTTTGGACAGGCAATAGGAAAAGAGAGTGAGTCGTTGTCCTTCTACATTTGAGTTGCAATCGAGAGCGTGATCCCTATCGTCTTTGCCGCCACCAAGGATGGCGTGAAATTTCAAACTGACTCCTTTGAAGGAAAGATTATGGGACGAGCTTATGGTATGTTAATTATATATTTATTGAAAGTTGTAGTATGACCCTTAAATTTACTAAATTGTTATGTTATATGCGATAGACTACCTTGAGAGGTCTTGACCTCACAAAGAAAAAGCAAATATTGTCGCAATTTGGAGTAATGGCCAAGAATTTCCGGACTTGGTTGAGAAGTAATACGAGATCCGGAAGCGGGTCTTTACTCGGCTAGTCCGCCCTCGATTATCGAGAATAGCCCTATGGTGGCTCCATACTGGGAGGAGTTTGTGAGCAGAGCTATGGAGGATGATTTCCAGGTAAAATTGATCAATGTCATTTCCTCCATTTCTAATGCCCTAAGTTTTTCAGTGTTTATCATATTTCTATTATACTGTAGAATCGAAGTAATAAAAATCGCGATCAAGCCAAGTCGATGGAGGCGCGATATCGTGGATCGAACAAAGGTTATGCAATTTAATAAGAGAAAATATGGTGAGATCAAAATCCTAACTTTTAATTTTTTTTATATATTCACTTTTAATATATCTAATAAAGGGACACGTTCATCACTATCGTAGAAAGAAGAAAGAAGAAAAACTGGAGAGAATGAGCCTATTGTTACCCGTTTTGACTTATTTCAGACTACCAGAAAGGGTCGAGATGGGAATATTCACGATCCCAGTGCACAACGCATCATCGAAGAAGTGGTAATCTATCCATTAATTTACCTTTCAATTACAAACTATTATTTATAAACAAATAATTAAATAATAATCTTTTGTTTTTGTGATTCAGGAGCGTCTATCTCAGACCATGACGCCCGACGACATTCGCATGATCGGCCCTGATGATCTGTTTGGACGGGCTATGGGTCGCCAGGAGCATCCCTACCGCCACGGAAAGTGTCGGGATATGGCGTGACGAAGACATCTTTAGCCATGGCACCTGGTCTTCAAGCCATTAATATGGTGGATATACTAACGTAACAGGTTGCCAAGTTGGCTAAAGATGTGGAACGTTTGAGGTCTGAGAGAAGATCGAGCCACGGAATGTCATTGAGTGGAGCAAGCTGTGAACATAGTGTCGCTAATGCTATGTTTTCAGCTAACCCTAGGGATGACTTTATTGAGGCACTTCAAAACGTCTCCCAGGTATCAGATATGCATGTCTCACATTTGTTTTAATTAAAGACTAGTGTATTAAAATTTTCTAACTAAATATCTTATTCGAACGATACGACCTTTTTTTGCTACCTCAGATCCGGAGGATCCCGACGGTTGGTGGCCCACAGTGCTCACAGACACTCTCCCATGGAATGATTCATGGTCATCCCATCACTCCTGGTTTCGTGAGGGTCACACTCGATGTACCCGTAATCGGAGAGGAGGATTCAGCGGTGCCAAAACCAATCGATGAAGCCGTCACAGTCGGAACAGCGGTCGGGCACTTCATCGAATGGCCGAGCAACTTGGTCTCTAGCACCATGAGGGTAAAATATTTGTTATTAAAGTTCATTATCTTATTTGTGGTTCTAAATAATATTGCAAATTAATTGTAGAATCTAGGCCCACATGAGGCTAAATCGAGGGACTCCACTCGCTTAAGACTTGGTTATCCCATATTTGGAGACTTAGATCACGATGATCATTTCTGATCTAGGGTGCACCGGATGGTATCGTCTAATGCTTTCGATATCGTCACAGTTCCCATGCTTGCTCACTTTCATCAGAATACTTTCCAAGAATTTGTCAGTGAGGAACATGTGCGCGAAGTCTTGAATGACGAGTGGTTGAGTGCAACCACCATAGCCCTTTACCTCAGGTATGTGTTTACTAATTCTTAATATTCACTTTCTGTATAGTTTTTTTTTTTTAAATATTAATTAGCGTATATATGTTGGTTAAAGATATTTGGGTGAGCTATATCTCTTCAGAGATAACCGAGCAAGTGGAATGTACTCCTTCGTCTCCCCCCAAGTGTCTTGCATAATGGGTGATAGGGTACAGACCATGGATGGGTTCGTTAATCATATGCTGAATCTAACTGGGAGCGATCATCTCATTTTTTGGCCAACAAATGTGGGGTGAGTGATAAACATTTCGTTAAAATTTGTATTCATGTTTATAATATTTGCACATATATATGCTACATTTGCAGTTAATTTTAATACTCTCAATATAATATAGGAACCATTGGGTGCTGGTCGCCATACACATGAATACATTAAGTGTGTATTTTATGGACCCAGCTCATGATGGAGATTATTCAAATTGCCCTGATCTCGTTTCATATATGGAAGCGTAAGTTCATTTTTAATATTCTATACAATGATTTGTTTTATTTTTAAAATTATGCATATTTAATCTATTTTTAATTTTTAATTATAATAATAATAGTGTGATGAGGATGTATCGGAGTCGCCTTCAGAGTCAGTGCTCAAGATCTAGGTTAAATAAAGTGAACTGGATTAACATTAAGGTAAATTTAATTTAGTAAATTATCAAACTAATTAATAGAAAGAAATCATAATTGTAATACGTGATTATATTGTTAATCAACAGGTTCCGAGGCAACGAGATAATGACCATTGTGGACATTTTGTGTGTTGCTTTATAGAAGATATAATCTGCGCTTCTATAACGAACATTCCTCCCAATGTAAGTCAATTATTGATTTATTTAAATTATTATTGATTGAATAAAAATTCATACTATATTGATTGATTCGTTGTTTGCAGTTTGTCTATGAACGTGAGCTCAAGTCTTACTCTAAGAAAAGACTGGAGAAATGAAAAAACGATTGGACGGGGTACCTTTACAATCGTTTCTTATATTCATACGGTCAATATTGAGAGAATGTTGTTTGAAATATTGGTAGCATGTAATTAAATTATATATTTGTGATGATATATATTTCATGTTTTTGGTGTATTGGACGTATGTTTATGATTGTATGTTTATATATTTCGATGTTTTGGTATATATATGTGGTTTATGGTTTTATTATAGGATTTTTGGTTTATGTTATATGGTATTGGACGTATATATAAGTTTTGGTTTATAGTTTTATTATAGGATTTTTAAAATGTAAATTAATAATTAAAAAAAAGAAAGATATTGGACAGCGGTTTTCAACCGCTGTCTATGTAAAATAATAAACGAATTAAAAAAAAATATATCAGCTTGGACAACGGTTGATAACCGCTGTCCAATCTTAAACTTGCAAAGCGGTTAAAAACCGTTGTCCAAGTGTTTTTCTTGGACAGCGGCTTTTTATCAGCTGTCCAAGCTTGGACAACTGATGCTTGGAGAGCGGTTATAACCGCTCTCCAAGGTCATTTTTCACAGCTGTCCAAGCCCAAATGTGTATTAGTGGCTATTTATTATAAATCAACTTGCGAGGATTAGAGATATCGAACGAAGTTCGTCTAGTCACTAAGAAATTATTGACGAAAATTCATAGCATCCTTCTCTAGTTAGTAGCCAATTGTGCATTGTTAACTACAAAGTTTTTTGAAATGAGTAATTTTCATGTAAAATTTGTTCGAAGTATGAAACTGGTGCAAATTTACATATGATTCAATAGAAACAAATAATAATATTTAGTAAAAACCACTAATGCTAATCAAGTAAAATTGTTTAGTGAAAATAGAGGATATTGTTCACTAGAAACATTTAATACCATTCGGTAAAAACAAATAGTATTATTCAATGAAACAAGGGATATAATTTAAAAAAAAATCATATTATGAACAAGTTTCATAGGAGAATTTGTCTTATAAAATTAAACACAAATATCACGCTCATCAAACCCGAATGCGCATGCACGCTTAGTGTGACATTTTGGCACTGAATTATTATCAACTAGTATATCGCTCGTGCGCTGCACGTGTCGGTTGTAAGTATAAAATGAATATGGTGTAAAATATATGCGTTTTCGTAGTAAATGAAGTAGAAATAATTATTTTATCTATAACTAATTTTTTTTTCTTATACTTGTCAATATTTTTTATATTCCACAATGCTTTTTTTTTTCTCATTTCGATACTGAAAAAGTGTACATTGTTAAATAAGGCAAAGTCTTGTATGCACTAGGTGCACCGTGTAATTCAAGTTTATCTTTTTAAACTGCATGCAACTTGTTTTTCTAAAACGTTCGGCTTATTTACACCAAAACGTTCAACTTGTTTTACACTGAAAAAAATGTTTAAGTGTAAATAAGTTGAATGTTTCAGGAAAATAATTTGCAGGTTTCAAAATACAATTGAGTTGTACGGTGCACCTGTTGCGTAGGAGACTTACTCATTAAATAATGCAAGTTTGAAATGTAACTTTTTTTCTTACAATTTTGAATTATTTCCTTATTATTAAACCACATTGAATATCACATGTTGCTGTCACTCCCTTCGCATATCAAAATTTTCAAACCATCCTGCCCAGTTACTCTGGACATGGAAATATATAATTGCCTAACATAGAAACTTGATCTCCTTAAGAAAGTCCAAAAATATTAAGTGATTGTCACCAACTCTTGTAAATGGTTATATGAACACAAAGATATTTTTACAAAGAGAAAATTGTGTTATTGTACGAAAAAATGCAACAACCTGTATTTCTTCCACCTTTTTCCTCATTTTTCTTTCGCTTCTCTCTTTATCTATGTTATAGTTTATGTATTCTTAATTCTTATAATATTTTATATAAGTGTATGCGCTTTTAAATTATACTCTTGAGTCTTTTTTTTTTACTAATTACCCCAAGCATTTACTCAAGGCACGCTTGGCTGGGTAATAAGAATCATTCCATTAATATTATTTAATTATTTTAATACACTTGTAATAGGAATATAAATAATTAATTATTTATTTTACTTTTATTACTTTTTAATTTTGCTTTTATTTAACTCTCCTTATATGATACTCATTATGATATTCAAATTAAATAATAACAAAATAGTTAATAATTTTATAATGATTGATTTTTTAATAATACACATTACCATTATCATTATAATAAATCATATCAAGCGAACTCTTATTCCCAAGAACGCTTAGCTTTTGAGTATTGCTCCCAACTGCTAATATAGTCCTCTTACTCTTTCACCCGAAAATTATACTTTTTTCACAAATCAAGTAATATTTTTAATAGAATAACTAATAAGCTTATATTCTACACTAATTTATTTAGAATTTATATTATTAATTTACACTTACAATAATTAAAATCAAGCCTACTAAACTCCTGCAAATTGTAAATGAGTTTTCAAAGTATGGGACAGAGAGAGTGGCATGTCATTACTCTTTACGCTAAAAATGTTATTATTATTTTTTTCTCAATTAATACAATACTACCTTTTCAATTAAAAAAAAAAGAATTACGGCAGAGTGACTAATTCTTGGCCAAGTTGAATGATTTATTTTTTCGTTTTTTACACTGAATTTCAATGAAATTTTGAATTTGGCTCAAAACATAAGGAATAATATGGAGAGATCCAAGATTGTGCTTGGTTACTATTTGTCATGATTCGAGATCTTTGTGTACGAGCACGAAGATAAGCTGAGAAAACAGAGAAAAAACAAAATAATAATTGGGTGAATAACATTTAATTTTGAAATCAACATAAATTCGTAGTTATTCCGGAAAAGGGTGAACAAATTTCACACGATAATCTGTAAATTTAACTAAGAGATGTAATTTATATTATAAAAAGATATTAATTGTGATAATTGAAATATATTTCCTTTTTACTACATAAAATGAAACTAGCAAATGAGGACTGTAACAAGACATTTGAGATATTTCCTGGAGATAATGGGACCCGCCTACTAATTATTTTAAATTTGGTTTATATCGAATTTCTAGTCCCGGATTAGTCAAAAAAAATATTTATATGTGTACAGTATACACATAATTATATAGTAGTACTACTTATAACCTATTTGAACCAATAACAATGCCTATTTGAACCAATAACAATGTTCTATGGTACATAAATATGAAAAATAAAATACAAAACACACTCATGATTAGTGACTATTTTTGTTGGACAGATGAAGAGGGTGTATAAATTATACACAGGGTAGAATGAATTTGTTTGTCAAATCAAATGCATCGTATACCGCAAACTTCCTTATTTTCATAAAATAATATGAGTTTTTTTGCACTTATGGTCCCATGAACCACGTCATGTTTTCAATCTAGTCCCACTACTGACAGAACTAGTCCCACAAGAATTTTAATTTGCAAATGTGGTCCCACAATTTACCAAGTATGCACATTTGGTCCCAAAATTAAACGGCGCTTGACGGCATCTCGTTAACCGCGAAACGGACACTGTTAAACGTATAATTAATATGTGTTAAACATTAATCTATCTTAACAAATTAATTGAGTTTTTTGCACTTTTGATCTCATGAATCACGCCATGTTTTCAATTTAGTCCCACCACTGGCAGAACTAGTCCCACAAAAATTTTAATTTGCAAATGTGGTCCCACAATTTACCAAGTTTGCACATTTGGTGCCAAAATTAAATGGCTCTTGATGGCATCTCGTTAACCGCGAAACGGACACTGTCAAACGTATAATTAATACTCCCTCCGTCCTAATTTTTAAGAAACTCTTTCTATTTTTTTTGTCTCAATCTTTAAGGAACACTTCTTAAAATGGATATATACACTTTATCACTTTATCACATAAAATACTACTCCCTATGTCCTAACTTTGATTGTCCACTTTCCGTAAATAGCCGTCCTAATTTTGTTTGGTCATTCCTAAAAAGGAAATAAAGCAACTTTCAATTCTATTTAATATTATTATTCCCTCCACCAAATCCACTTTACACCATTTAATACTATTATTTTCCTCCACCAAATGCACTTTACACTATTTAATATTATTATCTCCTACTTTTTCTTAATCTCCGTGTCTACAATATTTGGCTATGTTTTAAAATACGGGTCCGACCGGCCGGTCGGATTGTCGGCCTGCCCACCGGTCGGACCCGGTCGGGGCCAGGACGGAGGCTTGATCTTGCAGGCTCAATAGGGGTGCCCAGAACTACTATTAAACCGCCCGACAAAAACCAAAAAAACCGGGTGAAAACCGAGAACCGGTGAACCGCCGGATTTCATAAAAAAACAAGGAAAAAAACCCTCACGGCCTGCGGTCGCCGAATAGCACGCGGCATCCCCCGCTCTCGCCGCCCTGGAGAAAGAAGACGCTCGTCGACATGTGCGTGCCGCGCCGCGCTCTCTCCGCCTTGGCCGCCCGCGCTCTACATTTGCCATTGTGGAGAAAGAAGATAGAGAAAGAAAAAAAGATCTTGGTATAAATCATGGACACCAGGACGGGAGAATCACATACTCATGATGAGGGATTTGGTAAGATTTGTGAATATGAAGATTGAGAGAAAACCCTCGTTTTATTTGGAGAAGACTTGATTTTCCCACCAATTTTTATTAAATTTGAATTCAAATGGGACTAAAAGTGAAAGTATATTGGCGCTAAAAAACGTGATTAGCTGAAAATTGGCGCCAAAAGAAATGGAGGGAAGAATTTTGGGTTTTTGGAACCTATGAGACCATATGTGTAAGTGGGCCCAGGTAAGTTAATTAGTTAATTTTGTGTTAATTATGTTTCATAACTTATGAGACTAAAAATGCAAGTGGTTAAAAAGTGGTTAAGCCTTAATTGCTAATTAATTATGTCTCATAACTTATGAGACCACATTTGCAAGTCGATTTAACAGTTTCCGTCACGGTGGGACCACATTTGCAAATTAAAATTCTTATGGGACTAGTTCTGTCAGTAGTGAGACTAGATTGAAAACATGGCGTGGTTCATGGGACCAAAAGTGCAAAAAACTCAAATAATATCATAAGTTGAGAAAGCCCAAATTTAAGCTCATTTTGTTATTTCAAGTTAATATTAAACAATTTAAAAATAATATTACTGCGAACAAAGGTGTTTAATAAGAATGTTACATGGTTCACCACGGGTATGTTTGTTTTGGGCTTATAGTAGGCGTAGGAAATCCCGAACTTTGAAATCCTAGAATTTTAAAATCTTGATGAATAGTTAAAATGAATGTTTGTTGTGAGATTTTATTGGGTATGATGATGAAAAAGTTGATTGATGTGATATTATATTATTTTGAGTGTATTGAGAGAATAAAAAAGTAGATGATATGAGTGTATAGAGAGAATAAAAAATTGAGTAATAGTAGGTGATTAAATAGAGTAGGGTTAATAGGATTTCAAAATCTTTACTTTAAATTTCAAAATAAAATGGGTTTGAGATTGTAAAGTCCAAAGTTCAGCCGGAATAGTCACGAAACAAACATACCTAGAAGATTGTAAATATATATATTTTTTTGATTGGAAGATTGTAAATATTAATATTTCAACAACAAATACAAAAAAGTAGTTAAACTGTCCCGAAATCACCCATCACTATTACTTTATTCGTTTATGATTCATGATTTTGACATGAATTGCGATAATCAATCATATGATTCATATTAGGGCCCGTTTGATAGGCATGTTTCTTTATCCTCTAGACTAGGCTGATAGTGAGACATGCCCATATTTAGTTAGTAACCGATAATTATGCGGACCTTTGGTAGGTTAAGTTGTAGCCCACGACTCGCGCATTAGTTAACATTATATTTTAATTGAATTGACCATCATACCCTTGCATTATTTGATAAATTACTAAACCATATACCAATTATGTAATACACAATATCCTTTCCAAAAAAAAATAAAAAATTATGTCATACACAATATCTATTTGCTCAAATCCGTCTTCTTCCTCGGAAAGGTTTCAGGTGGGCGAAGCGCTGTGACTTTACATAAATTCTCAATAGCGATTGAATCGTTTTCTTCCCTTCGTGTATGTATATTTTTTGTCCTTGTTTATACTAATTTTAAACACAACTATTTTAAGCAACATGTTGTTCACGAAATCAAAGTCCAAATTCAGTACAAAATATCATAAAACAAAACTATTTATAAAGATGTTAAAATAATGTTTATCAAATCAAACCGAATGAAATATACATAACGAGACAAATTGTTTTCGAACAAATCAAATTGTAACATACAAAAGAGTGAAATAATGTAGAGAATACCAGGTCACGATTCTATGTTGCGATTTATTGACGATTGGAGTGGTTCGCTGTGGGCTTTCGTTTTCAGATCGAGAACGATTAGATCTGAAACAATATTTGTGAGAGAAAGATCTGGAATAAGGGACCGTACGACTATATATATGCTGGGGTATTTTAGAAAAATCGCATAAATGCCCGTGTTACTGCTCAACAGCGATTGCAAATCAGACCAATTTCGGTATGATAACTTGACCGAAGAGTAACAGTGATTTGACGCGGGCCTCAGAAAAGTCTTGGACCTTCATGATTTTAAGACATATCTACCAATCCAGTAATAGGCCCACGATTAGGGTCCGATAAATTACTAATCGTGCCTACCAAACGGCCCCTTAAGAGCCTTAACAGTAGTCACCTAGTCCCACAAAAAATATTTAATTCACAAAATGCTCCTCAAATTACAAACATACCAAACCAATCAGACCCTTTATTATATTATTTGAAACAATACCTTTTATTAATTTTAAATGTACACTTTATATGTAAGAATATTCATACGAATTCATCTGTTTGTACTATAATTCTATATAATAGTACTATAACATGAAAAAAATTCGACCCCATAACAAATTCCTCGATTTGTCCCTAATGAAGCCAAGAATTTGAAAATACCATTTAACACTAGCAGTATATTCCAGATAGCAAAGTCCTTAAACTACACAAGATATTACAAATATCAACCACCCAAAAACTTACACAAAAATTAGAATCAGCAGTTTGTCTTATAAGCATTTCACAAAATGTTACATATGCCCATGCAAAAAGAAGTTATTAGTGAAGCGAAAATTTTCCTAATTTTGCTAATACCTTTTCCTGGAAGAGGATGGCGAGCAAAATGACATTTTGGCGATGATCAACTAATATTTTTGAGAATCACCTTTACAAATGGGGAGGATCTAGGCATGCTCGATAATTTCTCTGAAAACATCTGTTGATTGATCCCTTCAGACCAGAGCAACAACCTTTCAAGCATGATAGCGTGTTTCAACAAAAACTCTATAAACCCAACAATCGAGAGATCAAACGAATGTGCAGTAAAATCAACTTTCTTTAGCCGTAGCAGAAAGGACTTGGAGAAATTAGCTTCGAACTTCATGTAGTTCACTGTATTGAAGTCTGATGGCTTTCTACAGTCGAGGCGTTTAATTACTAACATCTCTAGATTAGGAAAAATCCCAAGCAAATCCATCATGTTACTAAATTTAATACAACGAACAAAAAGTTGTAAGAACTTGACATTTGGTAATGGTGGAAGTATGTATTTCTTGTGTGACGCACCAAACACCTGGTATGACGATTAAATAGATTGTATTCAAAAAATGAAAAATAAAAAGCAATGACATTAGCTCCAAATCTATTATCACTAATAATTCCTTAATAGTTCCTTAGTCATTTTACAATTTCACCAACTCAAGGACAAAATATGCATCATCTCCTAGCTGATGTAAATAGTTCAAAAATTGTGTTTGAGGATAAAACAAAAATAAAGAGTTCATATAATAAAATTAGGTCGTAAAGTTGTCATTTGAAATGCAAGGAAAGCGATCAACAATGTGGGTTTCTCAACATGTAAATTAATTCCATATCAAATAAATTTTCAAACAATTAGTATTACCATGACTTCACTACACTCACATTCTCTATATCATTCATAATAAAGAGCAATTGATATTGAGAAGAAACCAAACCTCAACACACAATGATGATAACGCGACTGTTTCAACATGTTCAATGGCTGAAAAAACTTCCTTCAGCGTTTCTTCAACCGACTCAGGCAAACTCGCTAGCTCACAATGATAATAATCACTATCATTACAGAAGTCAAAAGTCGTATGAGTTAAAGATGAGAGGCCGGTAAACAAACACTTGCCAAACAAACCATAAATTGCCAATGTTTCAAGATTTGGGCAAAAGATTCTCAATGTATCCTGGGACGGTTCGTCCTCATAATTCAAGATGAACAACATTTTTAAACTTCTAGATCTGATATTCAAGCTCTCACATTCCAGCTCAGGACTACCCAATAGAATTCGGTTCAACAAGTCCTCATTGAGTCGTGAATTAATTTTCAGACTCTTGAGCTGATTCAACGTAGGAGATCCAAGCCTTTGAACACGAATTTAGGCACCGAGGGGCCCAGTATCCTGCACTAGTGATTAGTTCAAACTCTTCTACTTTATTATTCAAAGCAAAACGCGCCCACAAATCAACATCAGTAACTAGGGATATATCACCGTGATATTCCAAATCAATTGTGAATTTCAAAATTTTAATCCCTTTCCACAATATCGGAGCCCGATTAAAAACTTCTGTGACCTCTCTGTTCTTTTCCTTAGCCTATTGTTGTATGCATCTTCCTCTTCGTATTCGACTTCTGTCCAGTCGTCTTCATCTTCGTAGCTGCTTATCAAATTAAGGTAGGGGACCGTAGTCCAGAGGTTTTCCCAAATTTTGGAGAAAACGGTTCTGGAAACAACATCTCTCAACGGCAGGAACGAAAGGATGCGATGAATTAACGACTCTGGTAACTCAATGAGTCGATCCCGGTGTACCGATTCTTTCATCTTGTAAATTATCTCCACTCAGAATTATCTGATAAAATAATTTCGGAGCACCTGTAAAAAATAAATAAAAAATTTCGGAGCATAACACAAAAATTACCAAACCTAACCACCAATTTAAAAGATAAATTAACTAATGAATCCAAGAATGAAATACGTTAGCAAAAATAAACACCTGGAAATCCGCTAAAAAAACCCTAACCCCTCATTCAGTGCCGTTTTAATTCCTTCTCTGTTTTTCAATTTATTACCATTTGTGATTCTAGTCAGATGTAAATTCCGAAACAATATTAACTTAATTTGCGTCTCTTAACCAGAAGAAAAAGAAGAAGAAGAAGAAGACACCACCACTATATGTTTTGATGATGTGTTGTGATACATATATATATATGTGTGTTGTGAAATGATTTATTTTAATTATATGATGATGTAAACTTGTTTTAATTATGCATTATTCTTATCCATCTTCAAATATTTAATTTATTTAACCAATGTTACAAATGGCTAGAGGTTTGCGAGGATTGCGCAACCGTATATTTGGCAGGCGGATCAAGTAGATCTAGTTCCACATCCCGTGACAATGAAGAAGATGAAGAGACTACTCAAGTACCAGTACCAAATCTGGGTTCAGATGAATCGATGAACGAAGAGGCAGATGATGATACAAATGAGGAATCGATGAACGAGGAACAAGAGGCTGCGGATTTGGCTAACCATGCTCCACAATCCACCCGACTAGTTATCTGGACGTGGCAGAGAGTGTATGTTAAACCAAATTTATTTCAATAATATTTAATTATATATATGTGTGTGTAATGCTTTTTTTAATTTTACAGATTGATGCCCTCTAATAAGGTATCAAGAATAATTAGAAATATCATGTCCAGACACATGGAGTTGGGTGGCTACACTTTTGCCAAGTTGTCCGATCAAAGGAAAGACGAGTGGTGGGAAACCTTCCAGGTATATATATGTTAACTAATCTCATATTTTTATATATTTCTAACTAGCTACTTAATTTAATGTCGTTTATATATTTTTTTGTTAGAGGGATGTCGCATGGGATGAGCAGGCTGAGGATAAAAAGGACATCAAAGAAAAGTGAAAATCGAGGGCAAAAAAGCGATTTCTGATCTTCTCAATCGTTGGAAGAGGTTGAACGCTAATGATGAGACTGTGAAGCCCCCGTGGGATGAATGTGTATGGAATGCACTGAAGCAATACTGGGACCGACCGGAAGTGAAGGCTAAGAGCGATCAGTGTCGGCAAAATAGGTTGTCCAAGGGGTCTAAGCATAGAGGCGGTTCAAAAGGGAGCTGCAGAATATGCATGGGAATACATAAGTAGTTTTTGTGATATTTTAATTACTTAATTACAATAATAATTAATTATTAACAAACTGCATCTAAATTCAGTTTAAGACAAATGGAAGACTCCCAACTGTATGGGACCTCGTGACACATTTCCATGAACAAGAAGGAAAGGAAGTCACGTATGACGACATGGACGCCACACTTGTAAGTGCTTGAATTTTTTTATTCACTATACGTACTACTTAATTGAGGTGTTAGTATTATATTTAATTTTAAATATCAAAATATTTGTATTTTCAGAGAGTTGTGAGGGAGTCACTCAGCCAGTTAGCCATGCAACCGGCAAACGAGAAGGAGAAAAAGAAAAAGTTGAGCCAGTTGTATACGGAACAGGTGCCATACGCCCACAAAAAGCATAAAGGTCTCGGTCAAATGACCAGCATGGGGCGCATTCAATCTGGCCCAGGTGGGAGCTCAAGTGGCACTAGTATTGACGGCTACTCGTAGATTGATATGGAACGTTTGCTGGCGCAAGAACGACATGAGATGGCTAGGAAGTTTCAGAAGGAAATGGAGCGGCGGGAGCAGCTTATGCGCCAGGAAATGGCTGCGTATTATCAGGGGTTCCAGGTAAACCCACCCAGTGGTCTTTACCCTCAGCATCAGCATATGAGATTTATTCCCTAGCAGACCGGTGGTAGTCCTCATCAGCAGGCGGGACTCTTTAGCCAGCAGACCGGTGGTAGCCCGCAGCAGGCCGATGGTAGTCCTCATCAACAGGTGGAACTCTTTACCCAGCAGACCGGTGGTAGCCCACAGAAGGCCGGCAGTACCCAGGGGTTAGGGCCATTCGACGCCTTATTTTCCCCTTATCCCCCATATCCGAATGTCTCTCTTAGTGGGTATTCTACTATTCCCGTGAACCCTCCTGGTGGTTTTCTTCCTACCGGCGTCCCAGTTGCTCTTGGTCCCAGTTGTTCGGCGTCTCGTGCTCGATGTCGTTCAGATAATGTTCCATTTAATGTTCTTCTCAACAATGAATATAAGCCTCTTGATAATGATGATGTAGATTTGAATGACTGATAGCTAGTATCTTGATGATTTTATATTTCTGAAAACTTTGTTATGTTTTTTGGTTAGTTTTTGAATATTTGTCACATTTGTTTGTTATGATCATTATTAGTTATGAATATTATTGATGGATCTCTCCGATTAGTTTATGAGAATTGGTCTGTGAGATTTGGTACGTATATATATATATATATATATATATATGTGTGTGTGTGTGTGTGTGTGTGCGTACATGTAAGTAAATAGTGAAAAAAGAATATAAAAGTGATTATTTGACAATTTTTTTAAAAATATTTTAATAAAAACGATCAATACAAGCGTATATACATGTGCACGTGTTATTTAATATAGTGATAGAGAATATAAAAGTGATTATTTAATAATTTTATTAACAATATTTTAATAATAATTAACAAAAAGATATAGTGTTAGTAAAACAAGTGTTATATATAGTTGTTGGGAGATGCATTTAATAAAGAGAGATTATGATTAGATCCCAAAACCCCTGAGTATGACATGTTCAGGATAATCTTGATAGTTGAGTCAGGATTCAGTTTTAAAGTGTTCAGGATGTTATCTGCAAAATGTATAGTCAGCAGATATAGATCAAAGTTAGATTTCGAAGATTCAAGACTCAATAAGTTTCTGAAGAACCGAAGTTTCAAAGATGAAATCGAAGTTTCTAAAGTTTCAAATATAAAAAGCAGAAATCAAGACTTAGTGTGGCGAGATATCAAGACTTCGGTGAAATCGAGATACTAAAGACTCAAGATGAGATCGAGAATCAAGACTCAAGATGAAATCGAGAAACGAAGACTCAAAGTGAGAAATCAAGACTCAAAGATGAAGACTCAAAAGATATCACCAAGATATCTGTGAAGACTCAGAAGACACTGAAGACTTAGAAGACCTCAAGACTCGTAAGACTCAAGACACGTAAGATGTAAGATCGAAGATCGAAGGATATCGAAGGCACAAGAATTATCAAGACTCAAGAATGTAATCAATGCTCAAAGATAAACTCAATGTTCCGAGGCAATCAAAAAAATATCTATCTGAAGGATACAATACTGAGAAAAACGCGATTGCTTAGAAAAATAGATATTGCCCAAGACATTCCCATGCAGACAAAAGGAACTAAGACAAAGTGTTGTTAAGGTTATATCACTCAGAGATGGTAACCATAAAGAGCCGATTGTGTGTCTACATTTAACTGGAGACAAAAGTCAAAAAGAAGAAGACAAAGATCAGACATTATCGACATCGACAATGACAGTCATTGAAACATGTCAGTAGTACTATGTTCCAGACTGCAAAAAGTGTTGAATATCTGCATGAAAGACTATTGCCTAAAACTTGCTAGGGAGTCTCAAACCCTAAATATAGCCGTTCATCACACACCATAAGAGGAAACTCACGAAGCTAGAGTGACCTTGGTGTTTGCCTATAAATACTTGTGACCATCTACATTGAAGGTTACGGGAAATTTGTAAGCAACTCAAGAGCTCAAACTTATTATTGCAAGTTGAAGCACTCGAAAACCCAAGAATTTTCCAAGTGCTTTATATCGAAGAGAGCTCATTTCACTAAGCCTAGCTTGATAAGATATATCCAAAGCTTAGTCGAGATATCCTAGCCTTTGCATTATTCTTAATTGTAAAGGATATCTCATCCTAGTTGAAACCAACCAAGAAAACCCCAAACCCTTTGTAAGGTAGTTTGAGTGTGATTGTTGGTGAGTTGGAGTTGTAAAGAGTTAGTAAACTACAAGGAGGTAGTGTAAAGCTCTAGAGAAGAAGTGAGTAAACTATCTTGGATAGTCGAAAGCTTGTGTGTGTTTTGAGTTAGTAAACTACGAGGGTAGTCGAGAAAGCTCAAAATAGAAAGGTTAGTAATAAACTCTGAGGTAGTCGTAGAAAACCTTAGGAAGTGATTAGTGAATTTCTCTCGAAGAGTCGAGAGAGAGTGGACGTAGGAGCTTGAGTCTACGAACCACTATAACTTGTTTGTGTTCTTTGCTTTTCATTACATTTTGCATTGATTAACTGTTGCATATCTTTAAACCGAAAGCATATTTTCACCGATATTAGGTTGGAATCAATCAATCGAAGTTGCATCTCGAACCGAATCACGCGCTAATCATTGTTCCATTAAAAAGGATGGTTTTCAAAGAAAGCATAAAACGAGTATAAACTTAGGGCCAACCATTCCAAGACATCCGAGTAGCTAGAACAGAGATAGTTACCAAACCGAACTCACTCTTACGAGGGTTCATGAAGTTAGTTATCGATCCAGCAGCTCGAGGATCTCAAAAACTCAGGATCAATTGGGATTATCCGAGGTATCCGAAAGCATTTCGGGATCCTTTGTCTCGGATAGACTTTGACTCAGAGCGATTTGTGCTTCTCGGGACCAAATCATCGGGACAACGACCAAAAGTGACCTCAAGTAAAAAAAAAAGTTTAAAAAATCGAACACGTGTATTCCCCCATACACGTGTAAGACTCGTTTGCACGGGACCAACAAGTGGTATCGAAGCGGTGGTTCAACTTGACCACTGCTTTATTGCGACCAAAGTCTTATTTGCTAAAATACTTGTGGTCTATCTGAACAGATCTTATTTGTTGAATTCTTAAAAGACTCAGACAAATGTCTTCTAAGAAACTTCCCATGTTCTCAGTAGAGAACTATGATTTTTGGAGAGTGAGAATGCAGGCTTACCTGTATTCTAAACATGAACGTATGTGGAGAGTGGTCTCTGAAGAGCCATTCCAATTTACTGTGGTGAATCCGGAGGAGCGAAAATGAGAGAAATGATCCGGGGATGAGAATTTCCTAAGTCTGATGACCAACTGACTCCTGAGGAGAGGAAGTTAGTCAATCTAGACTATATTGCCAAAGACACACTATACAGTACAATTGATGATGGTGTGATGGGAATGATTTCTCATTGTATCTTTCTTTAAAGAAATTTGGGATACACTAGCTGTAATGTGCCAAGGCACAGATCATATCAAGGAAAATAAACTTTCAGTTGCAATTGGAAAGTTTGATAGTTTTGAAATGGAAGAAGGTGAATTTATAGAGAAATTGGAAGCCAGATTCACTAGCATTATGAATGATCTAAATGCACTTGGAAAAAAATATCCATAGAGAGAAGTTGCATTGAAAATTCTTAGAGGTCTTTCTAAGAAATGGGATATACATGCAGTGGTGATTGAAAACACCAAAAACATTAATTCAATGCCATATCAACAAGTCTTCTCTGAGCTGAAGGCCTATGAGTTCGTAATTGATAAGAAATCTAAAAAGGCTGACAACAAAGATGATTCACCATCTAGTAAAAATGTGGCTTTCAAAGCCAAGGATAAAACCTGTAAAACTAGAGAGTCTGAGAACTCCCTTGCTAAGAATCAGGATGAGCTTGAGGATAAGCTAGCACTGATGGCAAGGAGGTTTGAAAGACTTAATAGTCGATATGGAAAAAAAAACTATTACAGGAATCACAGGTACCAGAAGAAAGCTGAGGACAAACCAACTGAGAAGAGAAAAGACCTTAAAGCTGAAGGATCTTCATCCAAAAAGAAGGACTCCAAGTCCAAAGAAGAAAGTGATCAGGATGATGATGCCAACAGATGCTATAACTGCCAAAAGAAAGGTCACTTTCAAAGATGATTGTCCGGACTGAAAAGTGCTAAGGAGAGAAGAGAAAGGCAAGCTAAAAGAGACAAGAAGTTCTCCAGCAAGAAAGCCATGGTTGCAGAAGAAGAACATTCTGAGGAAGGATCTTGCTCTTCAGATGAAATATTCTCAGACAGTGAAAGTGATGACCTCTGTCTAATGGCTGTTGAGGAGGTAAACTCTTCTTTCTCTGTTGTTGCTCCTACACTAGCACAAGAGTTGTCAAGTTCAACTGTAAACAGTCAATTTGACCTGATGGATTCTTTTGAGAGTCTAATGAAGGACTATCTTTGTTTTACAAGAATATTTGAATGAAATTCAAGAGCGAGAACAAAAAGAATCAAAATTTGAAAATCTTAAGTGGAAAGACTCTAGCAATATGAAATCACTTCTCAATTAATGGGAGCTCTTGATGAACTGGATGTTACGAAAAGTACAACTCTCGAGAGAAAGAGAAGTTGATAGTGACCCTAATCGAAAAGCTAGAGAAATCCATCAAGAGATTCAAATTGATCGTAACCAAGTTCAATGACCTCTCCGAGAAGCATGAAACTCTACAGAAATGTGAGGATAAGTCTAAGAAGGTTAACTCTATTGAATCTCGCATCTAAAGTAATAGATGAAATTTGAGTTATCGAGAGACGCCACTATAAAACTGGATTGGGATACATTCGTGGGGGAACCTCACAAGGTCATCCGAATCTTTGCATCAAGTAGCAAGAAGACAATCTTTGTTAAACCAGTGGCACCTACACTTCGAACTGAAGAAATGCCCAAGGTGTTAGACAAGGGAAAATGACCAATGGTTCCAGAAAAACTGAATGTTCAGGTTAGAAAGCCCAAACCTCAGGTGAAGGCTAGAAAACCTGACCACTCAGTAGGAAAATTTCAGGCAAGTACTTGAAGCCTCGGTTTAAGAATGCAAACTGAAAGGATTCAAGATTGAACCAGAGGAATCTTTGAAGAGAAACACTTTCAGAGACATTCTCAATCGAAGAGACCAAGTCCTCGACATTGAAAGACCCCTATTTCAAATCTGAAGCAACCTAAGCCCCACTTGCCTAAGGGTAAAGGTTACCTGAACCCGAGTCAACAAAGATTCAGACCAGCTGCACAGAAGCCAAAGCAATGGAACAAAAGGCCTGGACCAAAGAAAAACTCTAAGGCTCATGTTCATGCTAAGGCTAGCACTCATACACAGGATACTGCTAAGGCACCCAGAGTAGTAAATGTGTATGTAGATGTATATGGAAGACAAATTAGCCACTATAAAGTGATTAGAGTTGTCAGGCAGATTTGAATTCCGAAAGGTACAGCTAACCTTGTAGGACCCTACACAAATTGGGTACCTAAGAATTGATCTGTTTTTGAGGAGAAAAACAAGGGCACTGAGCTGATTGAAGATCACATAGCACTGATGAGTGGAGATGAACTGGCCCCTGCTGTATGGTATCTTGACAGTGGATGCTCAAGACATATGATAGGATTCAAGCAAATACTCAGTGACTATGTTGAACAAATAAGCCCTCAGATCACATTTGGAGATAACTCCAAGGGACAGACGGAAGGATATGGAACTTTGGAAATCGATTCAGTTCATATCCATGGTGTTTCATATGTATCTGGATTGAAGCATAATTTACTTTCAATAAGCCAATTCTGTGATAAGGGATTTAATGTTGAGTTCTCCAAGAACTTATGTTATGTGAAAGATGATATCTCACAGAAAATATTACTAACTGGTACAAGAAAATGAAATGTGTATCTTGCTGATTGGAGTTCAACTCCTAAAGATACATGTTTGGTTGCTAAAAGTTCCACAGATACCAGTTGGTTATGGCATAAAAGGATGAATCACCTGAATTTCAAAACCCTGAATAAACTTGCAAGATTAGCTCTTGTGAGAGGGTTACCAAATGAAGTGTTCAGTAAGGAACATGTTTGTGATGCGTGCCAAAAAGGAAAATAAGTTAAAGCATCATTTAAAAGCAAAGTAGATGTTTCTACTGAGAGAATACTTCAGTTGTTGTATATGGATCTTTTTGGTCCAGTAACACCAGTGAGCACTAATGGCAAGAAATATACACTCGTAGTAGTTGATGACTACTCAAGATATACTTGGGTCATATTCTTACTCAGTAAGAAAGAGACTCAGATAAAGCTGCCTGAATTACTGAAAAGGCTCAGTATTGAAAAGAACCTGAGTGTGGTCAAAATCAGATCTGACAAAGGAACTGAATTTATAAACCATATTATATCTGATTATTGTGCAGCAAATGGAATTACTCATGAAACATCAGCAACAAGGACCCCTCAACAAAATAGTGTTGCTGAGAGAAGGAGCAGGACTTTAAAAGAAGCTGCAAGGACAATGATAGCTGAAGCTGAGATTCCTAAAAGATTTTGGGCTGAAGCTGTCAATACTGCATGCTATTCTCAAAACAGATCCATGCTGACCAACAGTCAAGGCAAAACACCATACGAGCTTTGGAATGAAAGGAAGCCTCTTCTTTCTTTCTTTCGTGTGTTTGGTTGCAAGTGTTTCATACACAATAATGGTAAAGATCAGTTGAAAACATTTGATAGCAAAGCTGATGAAGGAATATTCTTAGGATATTTTGAAATTAGTAAAGCTTTCAGAGTTTACAACTGTAGGACTCTTATTGTGGAGGAAACACCTCATGTTGTTTTTGATGAATCTACTTGTGTTCAGAAGAAACAGAAACATGATGCAGAAGAACTGACCAAGAGAATCACCAGATTAAGCCTGAAAAAGAATGACAAATCATCCACTGAACCTGAAAAGAAGAAGTCAGTCACCTTCTATGAATGGAGTGACTCAGACTCAGACAAAGAAGTTCAGGATGGAACTCAGGATGGTGAGACTCAGGAAAGCCAACACACCAAAGGTGACCAATCTGAACAGACACCAGTTCAGACTCAGGTATGTGATGCCAATGAAGATGTGGTCACAACTGAGGCAAATTCTGAATCTATCAACCAAAGAGGAACAAATGTCACTGACAATGTTCTGAATGGAATTTCCCCTGAGGAAGATGATTCCCTTTCTCCTTTTCTGTTGTTCCCTGAATTTATTGAACTGCCTGAACCTAACATTTCAAATGTTGAGGATACTATTGAAGGGGGAACATCTAGAAGAAGATGGTTAGATAGTCATCCTACAAGTCAGATTGTGGGTGATCTAACTGAAGGTGTTAAAACAAGAAGGTTCCATGGTGAGAGTGCACTATTCAAATTTTTCCTATCGGAGAAAGAGCTCATCGAGATTGAAGAAGCTCTACAAGATTCTTTTTGGATTACTGCTATGTAAGAAGAGTGAATCAAATCCCCAGGAATGAAGTATGGGAGCTAGTGGATAGGCCCGAAAAGGCACAATGTTATTGGAACCAAGTGGGTATTTAAGAATAAAAGAGATGAGAACAACAACATTGTAAGAAACAAGGCAAATTTAGTTGCACAAGGTTATTCCCAAGAAGAAGGCTTGGATTATGATGAAACCTTTGCACCTGTTGGAAGACTAGAAGCCATCGATTGTTTCTTGCATATCTTGCCCACATGAAGTTTCATATCCATCGGATGGATGTGAAAAGTGCATTTCTGAAGCGGTGTGCTTAAAGAAGAGGTTTATGTGGAACAACCTCCGGTTTCGAACGAGAATGACCAAGTTTAAGGTGCTCGGAAAAAGCCTTGTATGGTCTTAAGCAAGCACCGGGGAGCATGGTATGATACTCTTTTTCGGTTTCTTCTTGACCAAAGTTTGGTCAAAGGAACTGATTGATAGAACTTTGTTCGGGGATAGAAGATGGGGAAGATATCTTACTAGTTCGGATATATGTTGATGACATCATTTTGGATCTCCAAATCATCGGGTTGTGTGAAAAGTTTTCTACATCGATGAAAGGCAAATTTGAGATGTCTATGATGGGGAGATGAATTTCTTTCTAGGTCTTCAAGTGAAACAATCAAAGGAAGAAATCTTCATCAACCAAGCAAAGTACACCGTAGATCCGATTGCCAAATATGGTGTATGCAGATTGCAATGCGATTAGAATTCCCATGAATACTAACTACAAGATGGATCCCGATCTCAAGGCAAATCAAGAAGTCACACCGATTATAGAGGATCATTGGATCATTGCTCTATCTCATAGCAAGTAGGCTTAATATAACATTTGCTGTTGGGATATGTGCAAGATACCAAGCTAATCCTAAATTTAGTCACATGGAGGTCGCCAAAAAGATCTTGAAGTATCTTAAGGGCACGATGAATAAAGGATTATGGTATCCGGTGATGATAACCTTGAATTAACTTGTTATTGAGATGTCGATTATGGAGGTCAGTAGAATTGACAGAAGTCCTCTGAGAACTTGTCAATTTCTTGGAAGTAAGTCGATATCTTGGTTTTCAAAAAAGCAGACCTTAGTAGCAACAGTCTTACTAAATTTGAATACATGGTCATTTTGAAGTCTGCTGGTATGCAATTCTTTGGCTCGCAGACAACAATTAAGAGATTGTAAAGTTGTAGCCAATGAAGTACCCATATTTTGTGATAATAATAGTCTATTGCTATCTCACAAAATCCATTATTGCACACCGGATGCAAACATGTGGATATCGAGACATCACTTCATCGGAGAGATCATGTCAAGAAAAAGGACATCGGGATGGAGAAAATTCATATTGATAAGAGAGTCGATATCTTGACTAAAACCTTTTCTTTGAATCAAGATTTCGTGAACTATCGGTTGAATTAGGGATGTTGGATCCGGTGTATAAAGTAAAATCGAAAAATTGAAGGTTTTCGGATGCATGAAGTTTTTCTCGAATTCTCGAGAAACTCGGGATAAAATTGAAATACCGATCCGAGTCTCAGAAACTTCGGTGTCTTCAAGGTCAAGATTAAAGATCATCTTGAACCGATTCAAGACTTTCAAGATCATCTTGACATTTTATCAAGATCAATACTCAGTAAGACTGATAGAGGGAAATTAGTCTGAAGAAGTAATGACTCATGCAACTCATTTATTACTTAAGTGAAACTCAGTAATCATTAGCAATAAATAACATAACACCTGAAGAGAATGTTTTGGGCGGGATCTTTGAAAAGCCGAAGAAGGTCAACAGTCATTAAATGCTCTGTTGCTTTTAATCACCAATGAGGTTAAAATGGCGGCTTACTTTTTGTGAGAGTCCTTTCGCATACCCGATTAGTCGGTGGATTAATCTTAACCATTGATTTTAATTAATCACACGACTTCCCAAAAATCGATCTATATATTCTTTTGGAAGCCATTCAAGCCATTTTATTAAACCCTCGTTCCCAAATCACTCTACAAAATAAAAACCCCTTTGCCCAGAAAATCTTCATCGCTCCGAAACCCTAAACCTTCAAATTCCCAAAATGACTTATACCATTTTCGATAAATTGGCCGAAACCAATAAACCTTGGTATGAGTACGTTGTATCTCTGGAGAGTACTTCAAATGCAAAACATGAAGAATAGGCGCTTCACTTGATTCGGTTGGCGAAACTGACGAATCTTGTCGCGAGCCGACCGGAGGCAGAATACTCGCGAGAGGTAATAGAGTTCGTCTCTAATATAAAAATAGATGAGGATGATAATATTGAGTCCAAGATTTTTGTTTCGCATTTAGAGTATACATCGAAGTATGTAGATTTTGTTCGGGAGCTGTACATAGTCCCTCGAAATTTAAACGATGTTTTTGAGTTGTGCGGTAGGGGAGATGATCCCACTTTGTATATGTTAGGTCGGGAGCAAGAGTATCTTGATAGGATTACTGAGAATCCTGTTAAGTTTGAGGCAACCTTACATAAGCGGCATTTAAGGCCAAAATACAGAGTGTTGGTGGATATTGTAAGTAAGTGTATTATGAGTCGATCGGGGAGCTTTGAGCAGATTAGCACTCCCAAACTTCGATTGATGGCGGCGATTGAGGACTCACCCACCAAGGATTTCAACTGGCTGAAGTATCTGATCAAGGTGGTGAGTGAGCAAGCCAAGGTCATAAAAAAGGAGGATGGCTCAATATCAATCAAAGGCAAGATCCTCCTTGCCTCGAGAGGAGGAGGATATCTTTGCCAACACTACTCCGTTCCCTAAGTCCAAGGTGATGTTCAAGCCGGTTGCCACCAAGAAGAACATCAAAGGGAAGAAGGAGAAGAAGGTGGAATCACCGGTTGATGCTGCTACTGAAGAAACCCAACAAGCCATGGGGAAGGCTTTGTTGGAGGCCAAGAAGGAGCAGGGGGAAAAATTGAAGAAAAATACCCTGGCTCCAAAACGCAAAAGAATTGTGATTCTCACTGATGATGAGGAGGAGAGTGAGGCTGAGGAGATTCAACCTGAGAGCCAACAAGCTCAGAAATCGCCGTTACATGTATTGGCTCAGGTTATCTCAAAGGCACAGGAACAAACTGAGGAGCAAGTCTTCTCTGAGGTTCTTGAGACGTCATTAAGCTCTGACAAGTTCTCTCAAGAAATATTCCAAGGACCTCAGACCTCAGAGCAAGTACAGATTCCTGCTGAGGAAGCACCTGCTCAGACCTCAGAAACTGCTCAGGATTCAGCTAAGGAAGTGCCTACTCAGACCTCAGAGCAAACTCAATTTCCCACTGAGGAGGCGCCAGCTCAGACCTCAGAACCAAGTCAGATTCAGACTGAGGAGCTGCCTGCCCAACTGTAGGTTCCGAACGGGTTTGTGAGGGCAGAAGTCTAGAGGGGAGGGGTGAATAGACTTCTGAAAACTTTTGTGCAAATCAGGTGTGAGGGCAGTTAACCTGATCAGAGTGCGAGTGAATCAGTTTGGGCTGATAACCAACTTACTGATCGCCTGAAGGCAGATCAGTTCGGTAACTATCAGTTTAACTGATGTGTGCGGAAGCTTAAGTTTTACCCGTGTGAAAAACCAGTTTTGATAAATCTGATTCCAAGGTTGATCTTTTAATCAGTTTGACTGAAGTGTCACGTTTGATCTGATCAGAAGCTTGGTGCTAACTGATCTCAACTTGGAATATGTATGCGCTTTAAAGGTTGTGTGCGATTGTGTAAGCAGTTAATCAAAGCGGTAAAGGCACACAAGATTTATAGTGGTTCGGACAAACCAGTCCTACGTCCACTCTTCCCTATCACAAGGGGCACCTACTTAACCAACTGGACTTAGTTTTATGTGTTAGTCCAACACAGTACACCGACTAGATGTTTAAAGAGTTCACACTCAACCGATCCCAGAGATCAGAACTAGAAACCCTAGTCTGAAATCTTGCTAAACAACTTAACCTAACTTGGGGTTTGGGTAAGATTGTTTTGTTCCAACTATGAAATCTTTTCTTGCGTATAAGCAGCCTAACAGCTAGATGAAAAGATTTCTATGCTAAGAACTTATGGGATGAACACTTAATAAAAAATAATCTTCTTGATCGTGTTCTTGTGCGGAAATCTGAGAATTGCTTGAGCTTCTTAATTGTTCAGAGTCTCCGTTGTTTCACTCTAAAGTGTAATCCCATATATATAGACCTTGAAATCAAAGAGCCGTTGGAGAGCAATTTGAATTTCAGGCTATATTTGGTAGACTTGCAGGCTTGATGTGACGAGCTTCAGGAACGGCATGGCCAAAAGCGTGAATTTGTACTTTGTAGCCGTTACAGAGAGGTAGCATCGAAATCCCGCAATTGCCGGCTCTGATCATACGTGTCTTGTTCTTATTGGATAGCAGACTCACCTTTCAGAGTTGTTCTTCCAACTAAGTTTGACATTCTTCTTGTTCAGATCATCGACGTATGATTTGGTGAAACATCAGATTTCACTGGTGGTGACGATCGATCTGAATCGATCGGTCTACGATAGAGTCTTTGGTGCGGTTGATTTAGCTTCAACTAGCGGGGACTTCGGTGATGTAGGTCTTCCTGGTCCGATCTTGAGTATTGAGTTTGAGCTTTATGACTTCAAATTTGAGATATCTGATTAGATCAGATCGATCTGATCTTCTGTTCTTGTCTTGCATTCCGGCCTGTCGGATATCAGCTGTCTTTTGAGTCTTCAGATCTGACCTATACATATTGAGTTTCCCCCTCAATATGTGACCTATCTATTACATCAGTTGTTCTATACAGTAATTATCAACTGGTCTCCTATAGCGAGTAATATAAACATCAGTCAGCTAACAGGTCTGACTGGTCCTATTACATGTGTTTTTGGAACTTTCATCAAAACTATAAATTTCCCAACAATTCCCCCTTTTTGATGAAACCAAAACACTTTGAGAAACCAAAAAACAGTTGATAAAAAAGATAGAACAGTTAAGAGCATATAATCAGAAGACAATGAGACTTTGTCTTAGGATCAGAAAATAAACTTTTCTCATTAATGAATGTTGATTACATGTTACATCAGAAAAGTTTGAAAATAATAATGGTGATCTGAGTAGTCTTCGATTCTTCACTCTTTGGGCTTGTATCCTTCCGCATCTCTCTTTGATCTTGAGGTACGTTGAAAACGATAAAGTTTCCATTTGACATCATCGATCTGGCGAGGATCGATTATTCATGCGTTCATGCGGGATGTCAAAAATAGAATCTTTGAAATGCCAGTCTGTCAAATGAGCCATCTGCCTTCTTGAGTACTCCAAACAGATCATACTCTTGGCGAGTTATTTTTACATTGATCAGCTTGACCTCATTTTCCAGATACTTGTAAAAAATCGGGTATTTGTTTTCTAACTAGTTGAGGAATTCTTCATCGGGAGATTCTTCTTGTGGGACAAGATCAAGAACAAAAGGCATCGAAGCCATTCTCTCCGATCTTATTCCATTCCTCAAATTTCTTAGCATCTTGCAGCAGTTTTTGGGATGATCTCATCAACTCTTCTTTGGCAAACTTAGGTTTCGTGCGGATTTTCCGGCCCTTCCTTTCTTCTTCTCTCGTCTGAATTTCTTGTTTGATTTTACGCCTCGACATTTTTTACGCCCTTCTTTCTTCTTGACATTTTCGGGCTTCTTCAAATTTATCTGTTCTTTGGACATCTTTCCGATGAGACCGAGTTTGTGATGTCCCCACTGTTATGTCGGATGGTTTCTCAATCATCCTTCCCCTTTTTGGTTTGATCAAAAAAAAGAGTAGTGAGGTGGGAGGTCGGGAACCAAAGTTGATGCGATCGCTTTTGTTGAGATCTGCATGAGAGATGCCTTGATTTGAGCAGTTAGATTTTGAATCTTTGATATCATTTCGATCTTGGCAGATTCCATGGCGTGGAGAGTGTTTTTATCGGTTTGTCAAGTTTTCTCTTGTCAATTCTAGCTTGTCGGTGAGCATCGAGAAAAAAAACTTGTTGTTTGTCCACCGAGTCGATTTGGTATCAACGGTCTTTAT
Source organism: Stenogyne calaminthoides (assembly GCA_037126765.1). NCBI lineage: Eukaryota > Viridiplantae > Streptophyta > Magnoliopsida > Lamiales > Lamiaceae > Stenogyne > Stenogyne calaminthoides. The sequence continues at coordinate 9,041,974 of JBBCBC010000026.1, forward strand.
CGATTCAAATGATGATGTGGACCTGATTTGGGAGAACCGATCTTTGATTGCCCCAATAACTGGGAAATAGCCATTTCCCTTTCATCTTTTATTTCCTTGATGGCAATCGCCTTTGATCGCCTATCGGTCCCTCAACTTCTTCTTTTTCGGAGATCTTTGATACAAGATTTGATCTCCGAAGTTGATCGATAGTGGCGTGTGATGTTGGAATGTTGAGTGTCACTTGATCTGGTTCAGTTGTTTGTGCCTCCAGTGGTTGGTCATGAACTGCAGCACCAGTTCCACTATCATCGGCAACTCCTCTATCCTTCATGATGGCATCTGCTTCAGGAGCTTTGTCAGCCGATCTCGATTCGACTGTTAAACCCAACCCTAGCTTCCTGTGGATCGAGCTTTAACAGATTGCTCGATTATCGGCTCATTTGGTGTGATCCCACTTTATGATTTCCTCATATCGAAATCGGTCTCTGCAAACTCATCTGCACCGCCCATCTGTTCAATAATTATTATGAAGTCTGAGAAGATTTTTAATCGAAGATCTCTCCAGGTGAGGATCTCCAAAACTTCTTCTCTTATGGCAGGTTGGGCGACCAGTTCTGGGTACAACTCATCAATCTCTCTTTCGATTCGTATTCTGATCAATTTCCCAGTTATGATCTTTGTTGATCTGGACTCGAATTGTCGGTCGATTGATTTGATGAGATGTGGAAGGTTCTGGTTTGTGCTTGATGGCGGAAGTTGGTGCGTCGATTCGACTTTTGCAAAGGGATTCTCTTTGTGGAAGCGGTGCTTACAGTTCTACACGGTAAAAACTACGGTTCATGGCCAATGCGATTTCTGGTTCCTTGGGCAGGTGGAGGAAAAGGAGAAACATCTTTCATTTGTTAGTCTGAGTGGTGATTCACACGTGGCTTGAGGAGAAGGAGATCGATCGACATGCGTCTTCGCCGGAAGGACTGGCGATCTTTTCGACTTTAGAGGCTTTGCTGTCTTCGATGCTTCACTTTGATTTTTTGTGGTGCAACAGACCGTTACGCGCTCCTTCTCCATCGACTCATCCTCTAACATCGAGTCATGGGGGCTTGCTTTCGCCTTCTTCGCCTCTTGTCTGGGCCTTCACGATTTTCTTTTTTCTTCTTCTTAGGGGCATCTGGTGGGCCTTCTGGGGTCCTTCACCGGACAGTGATCCACCAGATCTGGGTGCGAAGAAGTTGCCTTCTTGCCTTTCCCTTTCTTTGACTTTGGGGGGTTGGCGCGATATCATCGTCTGGTGGCCCAAAGATGGTGAAGTATTTGTGAGAAAAGCCTTATAGGACTTTAGTCCATTCATTTCCCATTTGGTCATTGGCATTTTATCACGAAGGATAATCAAAACCTTGTTGAGATTGCCGATCTTCTTCTTGAAATACCGCCTCCATTCATCAACTCCAAATTTCTCATGTTCTTGGAGCAGAATGGCCTTCAGAAACCCATGCCAATTGATGTTCTTGGCTTCATCAATTATTGACCATCTTTGTTGCGGTTTGCCGAATGTAATCGATGCGGGGCTGAATGCAATACCCATAATTGTTTTTGACAATATGTCAAACAACAATCGGTATTTCCTCTTGAGCATTGGCCTGACAAAACCTGAAGTATGATGTTTGTCAGCCTCTCTGAAGAGCTCTTTTCTGATCAGCTCATCTTCGTTCTCCCTGTAATGAGCAGACGTGATTCGTCCTTTGGGTAGGCTGAACAGACGAGTTATATCCTCATTCGACAGTCTGATTTCTTCGCCGGTGACTGTCGAAAGTAGTTCGTCTCCTGGAGCATCCGTATCCACTCTTAAATTCCTTAGGAATTCTAGTGCTTCATACTGCATCACTGGATTGCAGTGAGCAGCGCAAAATTTCTCAAGGCCTGCTTTTCGAAGAATTTGCTCGACCTCCATGGATTAGGATCCCGAAAGTGATATTGAATATGCATTTAACTTATCATCCACAATTTTTGTTGCCAGTTTCGCATAATTGCACATTATCTTACCCATACCGTGAGTGATCATCTACAGATAAGATAGATTCGGTTAAAATTGTGCATTAATACAAAGAATATCACACAAGATACATCAAATAAACATAAATTACCAGATTCTGTTTTTCGGAAAGTTGATTTTGAAATTTAGAAAAAAAATATTTTGAATCTGAGAGAAGTAATCTGGAGTTTTCAGAGAATAAATCGCAAGTTTGTGAAATGGAAAACTCTGGTATGTTTTTGATGAACTTTATAAAGACGAGGAGGGAAGAAGAAGACACGATTTTGAAGATCAACCGTTTGAAAAGATTGAACGCTCCAGATTAAGCGGTTTTGATCGTAGGTCGAGGGAAAAAACACGTCTGAAAAACCTTTTGGATTTAAAAACACATTTAGTAGCAGTTAATACATGTTCCCCACGTCCGCATTAAATGATTTGCAGGAAATACGTCACAAGGATAAAGGGTACAGTAAGGCAAATAATATCAGATAAGATCCGATAAATAAGCAAAGAACAAGAGAAAAGAAAAGCGTATCTGGTTGACTGATATTGTAATCAGTCAATACCACTTGTCCATGTTGATTTCACTTGTTGATCTTAGTATTCTGCCTAAGCCTTAAAATTTCCCAACTGATCCTTTTAGCTGATCTTCTTCACTTGCATCTGATCTGTTGAAGTTCCAAGCTCAACCGATCTTCCTTGAATCGTCGATTTCCTTCCGATCCTCCTTGATGGGTTGAAGTTCCCCTTCAACCGATATTTCTATTTTTCCCATAGGCGATATATCCGATTTGTTGGAGTTTTCAAGCTCGGTGATCTTCTTCATCCGATCGACTTTTATGTATCGATTTTTGGTTGACCTAATCGATGTTTCTCAAGTCAATCAATTCTTGGAATAAGTGTTACCGCCAAAACTTAGTCTAGAATAGTAGCTTCTATTCCTAAGTTGGCACGATTTGATATCGTAATTATCGTAAATCGAATCTTTCGATATGTCAATCCGTAGTAAATTTATCCAATTATCGATTCGCGTGATTCCTACGCTATTTGTCCTTTTTGGTGCGATTTCTCTAAAAGGTTTTGAGAACTCGAATTTGCATTTGCACCCTTGCTTGGCCTCTATAAATTGGACCAATTGTTTTACACAACATAACCCATTCACCATACTTATCTTCTTTGTAGAATCATGTATCCTGGTGAACCCTTATTTCCGGTTAAACTTCCGGCAAACACCTTTACCCCCTTTTCAATGATTTCAGCTTCTCAAATCAACCCTCTGAGTCCCTTATCGCTGTTTACGTCAACGTCAAAAATTTCACATACGATCATTGCAAAGCTTCTCTACCACCATGGCGGCGAACTCTTTGTTGCAACTGAGAAGACACTTCTCCTAACCGTATGCACCTTGTGTGTCTATCGTTATGACGTAACTACCATCAACAGACTTAGTCTGAAAATGAACGTGAGTTTGATATATGGTCTTGATCAGACAACAGCTGATCTTCCTATATCAACTCACCATTTAACAGCTGGAGAGCCCACTGACTCTTTCTTAGGGCTCCTGGCTTAAAAATCCTATCAAGGCCGCTCTCGCTCCATTTTTTCTTGATCTTGACCTGCATGGCGCTTTTTGAATTTTTTTTTTTTTTTTTTTTAAAGCCTCTCTCACCCCTTGTTAAGTGGGGAAAATGAGAGCATCGATTTAAAATCTCTCTCTCCCCCTGCTCCACTTGGGTTAGGATGAGGGTTTAGGGTTATAGGTTTAGGGTTTTTGGTTATCACTTATGTATTGACCTCCGGGTCCTTTGTACTTGTATCTTGTAATGTAACCTGACCTTCGGGTCTTTATCAATGAAAAGTTCTATTATTCCATTGTTGTGTAAAATTCCTGTATCCTTATGCGATTTTAAGCTTTAATCTTGTGAATACCACTTGTGCATCTTGCTTGTTGAATATCAGCTTAATCGACTTACAAGGATGTAAAATAACCCAACTGATTTAATCAGATATTCCTTTTAAATTGAGCAATTCCTTTAATCTGATAAACCTTAAATCTGATCAGTTCCTTTAACCTGATAATCTTGTAAATCTGATCGATTTCTCACATCAGTTCCTTGACTGATCTTCTGATCAGTTGAGATACCAAACTCAATCGATTCCTTTCAACTTTGGTTAGTCTCTTAACCGGTAGTTCGAGATCATTCCATCAAACATTTTAGGTGCATTTTCTCCAAGATCCGAAGCCCTAGCTCCTTGCATAATTCTCTGAATCTGATCTCAGCTAGTGGCTTGGTTAGAATATCAGCTTTCTGTATATCAGTATGAATCTTTTCCATTCTGATATTCTTCTTTTCAACATGATCTCTTATAAAATGGTGTCGACATCCACATGCTTGCATCTTGTATGTAGAATCGGATTACGAGTGATTGCAATAAGACTATTCTTCGTCACGAGAAAATAGGTACATTGTTAGCTTCAATGTTATAATCCTCATTCGCCGACTAAGCCGGAGCGATTGGGAACAACGACTTCTGCTGACCATATATTCTCGCTTCAATGAGTAGTAGATGTCGAATCGATTTACCGCTTTTTGAAAACCACGAGATCGGTTTACTTCCTAAGAACCGACAAGTTCTCGAGGTGGATTTTTTCATCAATCTTGCAACCTCCATAATCGTAATCGAGAATACCCACTAAGCTCTAGATTATCATCGATGGGTAAAATAAACCAAGATTTACCGTCCCCTTCGGATACTTAAGAATCCGCTTAGTCGCTTCTAGGTGGCTTATCATTGGATTTGCTCGAAATCGCACATATACACCTCTGCGAAGGTTATATCCGGTCTGTTTGGCGGTCGGGTATAGTAGAGATCCAATGAGAGCCCTATATTCCTTCCGATTTGTTTTTCGACCATCCTCACTTTGGATCCATCTTGAATCCGGTCATCATAGGAATTTTGGCTTCCTTACAATTTTGAACTCCAAACTTAGCCAATAAATTCCTAGTGTACTTTTGCTTGGCGGATGAATATCCCTTATGTACTTTGCTTTACTTGAAGACCCGTAAAAGTAATTCATCGACCCATCATGGACATCTCGAACTTCCCTTGCATCGGTTTTTTTGAATCTTTCACATAGACTCTTGTTAGGGGATCAGAAGATGATGTAAATCCACGAGATCTGAACCATCGAATATCTTCTCCATCTTCTATTCTCGAATAATGTTACGTCCTTCGTTCCTTTAGTGAACCCATTTGTCGATCAAGAAGCGAGAGAGTGTATCATACCAAGCTCGAGGAGCTTGTTTTGTGCCATAAAGAGCTTTTCTTAAATGGTACACTTGTTTGCCCTTTTCAAAGCACGGAGGTTGTTCGACATAAACTTCCTCTGCTAGTACCCCCGTTTAAGAAAGCTCTCTTTACGTCCATCCGATACAAAGTGAACCCTCGTGGGAAGCATATGCGTAAACACCCGAATGGCTTTTAAAGCGGCGGCGATCGGTGCAAAGGTCTCATCATAATCAATTCTTCCGATTGTGAATACCCCTTAGCAACAAGTCTTGTCTTATTTCGTGATGACGTTTTTCTTATCTCTCTTGTTCTTGAATACCCACTTCGTGCCAATAACGTCTTGATGACTTGGTCATCTACCCGGTTTCAAACTTGATTTCTCGAATCTGTTCCGGCTCTTCTTTGCATGGCTAGAATCCAGCTTGCGTCTTGTAGAGCCTCCTCTATTGTTGTTGGTTCTTTCATAGACAGATAACAACAATACATGGCACTTTCACCAATCTGATGTCTAGTTTTAACTTTATCAGATGGGTCTCCGATTATCAGATCAGTTGGATGACTGGTTATCCAGGTCCTTCTGTTCTAATGTGCGTCGGTTTGGAGAACATCGTCCGTTTCTGATAAAATTTCATTATTAGCGATTGGGAGTGGTGCTAAGTTATGATCCACTTGATAAGAACAAGTCTCAGCTGATGTTGGACTCATCATGTGTCGATGTACGTGCTCGCGGGAACTTTAGATGTTCCCCCCGAGCGGATGGTTCGGTTGATCTTTATCTCGGTATGTCGCCTTCTTCATCGACAGTTTTTCGTACCTTAGGATCTGAATGATCTGGTGAATCAGCTAGATCTGGAATGTATATTGTTACAATTTCTGATTCTTTTTCTTTGATCGTCAGCTGATCCATTTTCTGAACATCAGGTTATTGTTGATCAGGTACATCTTGTTCTGCGGCAGATTTCTCTTGTTCAGAAGATGCTTCATCAAAGACTACATGGGGTGTTTCTTCCACAAGTAGGGTTCGTTTGTTGTAAACCCTGAAAGCCTTGCTAGATGAGGAATATCCTAAGAATATACCCTCGTCTGACTTGGCCTCAAAAGTCTTCAACTGACTCTTCCCATTGTTGTGTATGAAACACTTACACCCAAAAACATGGAAGTAAGAGACACGAGGTTTTCTGTCCTTCCACAGTTCATAGGGTGTTTTTTGTAGTGAGCCTTAGTCGAGGAAGACATCCATTACGAGTATGGCATGCGGTGTTGATTATACCTTTAAACGGCTTGGCATTGCATGTTCAAATTAAAATCTTATGAAAGCAAACTTCTTTGAGAGTTCTGTTCTCCGTTCACTATTCCATTTTGTTGTGGCGTCCTTGCGGTGATGTTTCATGTCAGATACCAAACTTAGAGCAAAAATCAGTAATAAAAGAGTTCAGAAATTCTGTACCTTTATCTGATCTGATTTTTACTATGCTGACACCCTTCTCATTTTGTAATCGTTTTAGCAGCTCGGGTATCTTCATTGTCGTCTCATTCTTCTTATGTAAGAATATAACCCAGGTAAACTTGGAATAGTCATCCACGATTACCAGAGTATATTTGCGTCCGTTGAGACCGATGGTGTAATCGGGTCCAAATAGATCCATATGGAGCAACAAGCAGACTCTCTTTGGATGCCGGTCCGGGAATTCCTTTGAATGAAGCTTTGACCTGTTTTCCCTTCTGACATGCAGTACATGTCTGATCCTTTGAAAATACTTCATTCGGAAGTCCTTCCACTAGAGACATCCTTGCAATCTTGTTAAGAGTTTTAAAGTTCAGATGGCTCATCCTTTTGTGCCAGAGCCAGCTGCTACTTTTGAAACTCTTGACAATCAGGCATGCATTTCTTGGGCAACTGTTCCAATCAGCTGTGTAGATCGTCCCTTTCCTTTAACCAGTTAGCAAAATCTATTGAGTGGCTCGATTCTTGATAGTGCATTGATCATCGAGAACTCAACACTGAATCCGTTGTCGCAGAATTGTGAAACCGATAATAGGTTGTGCTTCAGACCTTTGACATACGAGACTCCAGTTACTTGTACATCATCATTCTCTAAGGTTCCAAACCCTTTGGTATACCCAAAGTTATCATCACCGAAGAGTACACGCGGGCCTTTCTGTTCTATGTAAGAGCTGAGGAGATGTTTGCTTCCAGTCATGTGCCTTGAGCATCCACTATCGATGTACCGGATAGTTGCTTGCACACCTCCTTTGTTGGCGGACCACGCGTGATCCCCGCAATCGGATCGGGCTTTAGGTACCCCTTTTGGATTGGGTCCCGAGGGGTTAGGTTTAGTTTTGGGAATCCATACAAACAGAGCACTTTATTGTGATCGGTTAGATCGAAGGCCCGATTTGTCTCCCATACATCAACATAATCATACGTCTCTTTATATGCTTTCTGCTTTTTTGTATGATTATTAGTGTGAACCTTGGATGACTTAGAAGACTTGGGATCTATCTTTTCTGTTTGTCTTCTTTTTTATCGGTGTGGTTGGTCACAATGACCCTAGATTTACGATTATAGGGGTAGGATACGATCGCTACCATCAAAAGATTCATATCTTTTTGGCATAGGTGGTTTTTGCGGTTTACGAAGCATGCTTATTATTACGGTGACCTTGATTAGGTCTCAGATTGGACTTCCCTTTTCTGGTTGTTTTTCGATACGATCTGTTGATCGAGTTGAGGTCTCTTGTAAGAACTGGGTTCTTCGTTGATTCCATACTGGTGCTTTACCGTTGGGGGTCATTTTGTTCCTCTTACGGTTAGGCATCCGCCTTTACCCGCTCAACCGGTCTTTTTTCCTTATTAGATACATGTTTGGCTTTTGGTGTATCTTTTGTAAACTCAAATCGATTACACCTTTTGAGATGAATCGGTAGGGGCTTTTGAGGATGTGGAAGGGTTCTCATAGCCAAGTCCTTCTTATTAATCATTGTTCGAAAATAGGTGTTCATGTCTTGAGCAGGTTTTAGATGATTTTGTGAAAACCTCTATTTTCTTCGCAGATTATCCTCGGATGATTTCGAGACTTTCATGCTTTTGGAACAGCTCATCGAATTTTGCTTGAAGAATTTTGAAGTCATCGACTTGTCGCTTGTTAATCGCCGGTGATCTTTGATCTGCTTCTCGATCGAAGCCTTAACTTTGAGAATGTTACATTCCTCGGTTGCCTTACGAAGCGGTTTAAGCAGATTGAAGTTGAGAGACTTTCTTGAGATCATTCTCTTTAGCAAGGTGATTATTTCTAATTCTCGACTTGTCATTTTAAACTTCCACTATAGCATAAGTGTCTCATTGCATTGGAGAGATCCTCAAGCAATTGCTTTCGAGTAGAGTCTGCGGTCAATCTCCCGGCCAGTGTGCTAATGATAGCGGTGTAGAAGCGAACGAAAGCGAGGTTTGGAGGTTACCTCAGATTGGTCCTCCACGGCCATCAAAGCGAGATCTCATCATCGTCAAGAAGAATATCGGATCTTCATTTTCATAGAAGTCAACAAAGATCTGGCCGTCAGGCAGAAGTCTTCTCTGAGGAGTATCGAGTCCTCGAGGGCGAGATAGGAATCGTCAATTCTGACGTATCGGCAACCATGGCTCTTATGTCCCTATATCGTTGCTCTCTACGTTCTCTTTTCTTCCCTTTCTCTTGGCGTCGTGCAGGCGTCTGCGCTATAGTGACTGGCTTCTCACGGTTGAAGCACGCTCCTTGATCCACCGAACCTTTCCTTCGGGTGAATCACTCCGTCTGTATGACCTATCGGTGACTTCCCTTTTCGATAGTAGTCGAGCTTCTTCATACGATTGGTTATCTCTTCCTTCCTCGGTCGACTATCTCTTTTCCTTTCATCTCTGTGATCCCTCCGATCATCGGATCGGTTCTTCACGGAGATCCGTTGGCTGATCTCCTATCTCTTCCTTGGCTATGTTGATAGTCCTTATAAAATCTTCGATACTTACCAAGTTGGACGTTTGACTTCTCAAGCTTCCCGGTAGCGAGCCATCTGATTACGCCTGACTTACTATATTCCCAACAGGTTCGTTGGCCTTCGTTCTGCTGCTAGTTGCCTTAAAAGCAACTGATTTTGAAGTTGAGGCTTCAGCAGGCACCTCATCTTCATCAGCTTGTCCTCTTTCAATCAAATCGAACTCGTGAGCTTTAAGGCTCAAGAACAAGTTACTTGGCTTCATTTTTGAAATGTCTTGGCAATCCTTGATTACCGTGACCTTCATGTCCCATTTCTTGGTGAGAGACCTTAGGATTTTGTAGTTGATATCTTTATCAGACATCTCTCTACCAAGTTCTCGAAGCTTGTTTATAGACATTGTAATCCTTCCATCGAGTTCGTTGATTGTTTCGTTGGGCAGCATCTTCAGTTTTTCAAACTTTACCAGTTCGGCTTGTAGACGGCTGTCTTTTATCTGTTCATTTCCCTCGCATATCTCAGCTAGAGTATCCCACATTGTTTTCGCAGTTTTGAGATACTTAATCTTTTCCTTGGTGACCTTATCCATGGTTTTCATGATAATATGCCTCGCGATAGTATCTAGAGTATGCAGCTTTCTTTCTTCTGCATCCATCAAGGCTGGGCTTTTTCGCACAAGACTCCCCGGTGCAAAGTCTGGATCTCCTCCAACTGCAGGGTTGTCGTAATAAATGATGATGGGTCCTCTTTCGATGACTTCCATCATTCTGCCGCTTATCGAACCTAGATGGTTGGACATATATATGGCCCAATCTGCATACTCATCGATTGAGAACTTTGGCAGATCATGATACATACCGAGGTGTTATCCATCCGAGTGATTTTGGAAAATGAATGAGTTTTAAAAAAGGTTTTTCAAGATCGATTTAGGTTGACCACAAATATTCTTCCTCAAGAATCGATGATACATGAGTCGATTGGTCTGTAGAACCAACCGCTTCACGATACCACTTGTAGGTCCCGAATGGGTTTGTGAGGGCGTAAGTCTAGGGGAGGGTGAATAGACTTACGAAAACTTTTGTGCAAATCGGTGTGAGGGCGATTAACTTTGATCGAAAGCGAGTGAATCGGTTTGGGCGATAACCAACTTCTTGATCGCTGAAGGCATATCGATTCGGTAACTATCGGTTTAAGCGATGTGTGCGGAAGCTTAAGTTTTACCCGTGTGAAAAACCGGTTTGATAAATCGATTCAAGGTTGATCTTTTAATCGGTTTGGTGAAGTGTCACGTTTGATCGTCGGAAGCTTGGTGCTAATCGATCTCAACTTGGAATATGTATGCGCTTTATAGGTTGTGTGCGATTGTGTAGCGATTAATCAAAGCGGTAAAGGCACACAAGATTTATAGTGGTTCGGACAAACCGAGTCCCTCGTCCACTCTTCCCTATCACAAAGGGCACCTACTTAACCAATCGGACTTAGTTTTATGTGTTAGTCCAACACAAGATTAACCGACTAGATGTTTAAAGAGTTCACACTCAACCGATCCCGAGAGATCGGAACTAGAAACCCTAGTGCGAAATCTTGCTAAACAACTTAACCTAACTTGGGGTTTGGGTAAGATTGTTTTGTTCAACTATGAAATCTTTTCTTGTATATAAAATTTCTAACAAACTAGATGAAAAGATTTCTATGCTAAGAACTTATGGGATGAACACTTAATAAAAAATAATCTTCTTGATCGTGTTCTTGTGCGGAAATCTGAGAATTGCTTGAGCTTCTTAATTGTTCAGAGTCTCCGTTGTTTCACTCTAAAGTGTAATCCCATATATATAGACCTTGAAATCAAAGAGCCGTTGGAGAGCAATTTGAATTTCAAATTTATATTTGGTAGACTTGCGAGCTTGATGTGACGAGCCGAGAAGCGACACATGGCCAAAAGCGTGAATTTGTACTTTGTAGCCAATTCTGAGAGGTAGCATCGAAATCCCGCAATTGCCGGCTCTGATCATACATGTCTTGTTCTTATTGGATAGCAGACTCACCTTTCCGAGTTGTTCTTCCAACTAAGTTTGGCATTCTTCTTGTTCAGATCATCGACGTATGATTTGGTGAAACATCAGATTTCACTGGTGGTGACCGATCGATCTGAATCGAGTCGGTCTACTGATAGAGTCTTTCGGTGCGGTTGACTTAGCTTCAACTAGCGACTTCGGTGATGTAGGTCTTTCCGTCCGATCTTGAGTATTGAGTTTGAGCTTTATGACGGTTGAGATATCGATTAGATCGGATCGACGGATCTTGTTCTTGTCTTGCATTCCGGCCTGTCGGATATCAGCTATCTTTTGAGTCTTCAGATCTGACCTATACATATTGAGTTTCCCCCTCAATATGTGACCTATCTATTACATCAGTTGTTCTATACAGTAATTATCAACTCGTCTCCTATAGCGAGTAATATAAACATCGACCAAATGTGTCCGACCGGGTCCTATTACATGTGTTTTTGGAACTTTCATCAAAACTATAAATTCCCCAACACCAACCCTCAGATATTGCTGAGCCTTAGGAGCCGATGAACTTTGATGAGCTCCTGAGTGATATATTGCTTGATCCTTCAGCAGACTTTTCTACTGAACCTGAGAGTCCGATGCTCAAGAAGGGTGAAGCTGAAGAGACCGAATGGCGAAGCAAGGGGGAACGATTCATTCTAGACCGCTACCCTGAGCTTAGCTCATTCCCTGACCTCCAAGACATCTTCTTCAGATTAAGGTCAATGGTCTATATCCTCAACCAGACTCTTCCGAAAATGCTCAACATAGCTTCATTCAGCGGCGAAGACTGGTGGAACGAGGAAACAACTTTTTTGACTGAATTCTCAGGATTCAGGAAAACCAAGCTCAGGATGAAAACGTCTGATTTTGATGAGTTGGTTAAGAAGAAAGTTGCTGAGAGGAAGGATGCTGAAATTGGTACCCCGAGCTCCAAAGACAAATCTCAGGATGGGGACCAACAAGGGGATGATGAGAGTAAATCTCAGAAGGAGAAAGACTTAATCGATCTTTCAAGAGGCAAACCGTCGAACATCCTCGATCAAGTTAGCCTTCAGGTAACTTTTGGCACTATTAACAATTATGTCAGGATTACTGAAGTCCCTATCTTTAAATCTGTAATGCCTGATATGCAGACTGAGGCTCAAGTGGACACCCAAGCTCAGGGTGAAGTCCCAATTCAAATCGAAGCTCGTGTTCAGGGATCGAGACTCAGCCGAAAACTGAACCTTCGAGAGACACAACAGATCAGATATGCACCTGAGATTGATCTCACCCCGGTGATGGAGAAGTTGGGGAAGGTTGAGCCAATCCTGATCAAAGTTGCTCAGATGGAGGAGATATTGGCCAACCAAAGTCAGAAGTTGAAAACTATGAGTTCGTCTTCAGACCTGGTGCAAATTCATAATACTTTGACTGAAAAGCTGACCTCCATGGAAGGAAAGTTACAAGAGAAGATGGAGGGGGTCAAAACGAAGCTTAATCAGAGTGAAGTTCGGGAGGCGGAAGCATCTAAAAGAAAGGACTAAAATTCTTGAAAAATCTTTGTTGAGGAAATTGGTAGAGAAGAATGAGATGCTAGTGAAAAATCTGAAGAATTCTTAGTGGGAGATGAGCTCATTGCTCATGGCCAAGATGTGTCAGACATGTTCATGGAGGAACACTCTCTCTAGCCAATTTGTTCATATGGGGAAAGAATTCTTAGAATTATTGGAACATAGAACCACCTAAGGAGCTTGAAAAGAAAGAGGAAGCCATGAAGGATTGAGGCCTTAAGTTTGATCTACACTCGAGGGGGGAGAAACAATGCAAGAAGCGGAGTGGTAGAAGAAGAAGAACAAGCAAGATTATCATATGGACACAACAGGCTTCTCCAATTAAGAGAAAGGTGATTGAGGATATTGAAGACCAAAGTATGGTTTCAAAAGAAGGCTAAAAAAGACACGAGGTGATGGAAGAGAATTATTGGAACATACTTTGGGAAAGGAAAACATTATCAACATTATTGAAGGAAGATAACAAGTTGAGGGTAAACGGAGAATAAAAGGAAAAAGAAAATCATTCTTTGAAGCCATGAAGGAGATTGAGGCCACCGTAAGAAGCTTAAGTTTAAGAAGGTGGAAAAGCGTAAGAGAAGAGAAGAAAAGGTCTACACTCGGGTTCGGATGGAAGAAACAATGCAAGAAGTTGATCCGGTAAAGAGAAATCGGACAAAGTGGTAGAAGAAGAATTGGAACAAGCCGACGAGATCGGGACGTGAGCAAAATTTCCAATTAAAAGAAAGGTTGTGGCGTTTTGAGGAGCCCTCGAGGGCAAAAGAGCTAAGGCTTCTAAGCCAATTCGATCAGAAGTAGAAGAAATCGATTGAGGATATTGAAGAATCTGGAAGTCATCCCCATAAGAAGGCCTTCAATACCGAGGATTGCTCAAGAAAACACTTCAAGTTGAGCAAGCTAAAAGAGAAGTCACCAAGGCTCATACATTTAAAGACTCAGTGTGCCCGTGATCAAGAAAGAAGATGGAAGAAGAGAAAAGAAGAAAAAGTGGTTTCAAGAGGTTCAACGGTAACATTCAAATCCACAACAAGAGGATCCATCAAGCTACAAAGCCAAATCGGTTAGGAGCAAGAAATACACGCATATATTCAAGAAGTGTTCAAATCTAAGCATAAAATGCAGAGAGATTTTCCCAACCTTAGCATTGATGTTGACAAAGTGGATGCCAATCAAACAATCTTAACAAATGCATGGGAAGAAATTAAGAGAACTTTTTGGTTCTACTATGATGTGCTAAACAGAGAATGGAGAGGTGATAAGTCCCGATTAAGTTGGTTTAGGCTTTCATAGACTGGATCTGTCCGAACCTTAAATCCTAAGTATCTTATCGCTTTATGGATAAATCTTATGCGGATGAAAAAAAAAAATTGAAAAGTTTTTATATGATAACGTTTTGCCCCTGCAAATGGGTTTTCCAAACGGGACCATCTCCTCACAAGTTGGAAAATGGAATGAATGACAAGTGGATGAGAAAGCCATTTCATGGGAAGAGATTAAGAGAACTTTTTTGGTTCTCTATGACGCTCAGAGAATGGAGGGGAGAGACGGGGAACAATCTTTCATAGACTATCTCGACCTTCTATCCTAATATCATTAAATCTTGCGGATGAAGAGATGCGATAAAAAGAAGATATTATGGAATGTTCAACCATTTTGAAGTCCCCATTCGATGAGGTGGAAGAGATTAAAGAGCCGACAGGAACAATCCAGATATCATTAAAGAGAGAGATGCGCTAAAAAGAAGATATTATGGAATGTTCAGAAGTCCCTCGGCCGATGAGGTGGGAAGACCGAAGATGAAGAGCAAAAAGAAGACCGAAGATGAAGACTTAGAAGATTCATGTAATCCTTTATCTTTTTGTCTTTTTGATTTTGTTTTTCAGATAAGATTCATTGTAACTTGTAACTGTCTACCTATCATCAATGAAACCTTATCATTTTTTGCTCAAAAGATAATATCTCATTATCTTAATTTACATGCCTTTACTTTTGATATGCTTGAATGTTGTCTCTGAGATTAATTGTTGGGAGATTCTCTGTTTAAGAAATTGTTGGGGGATTCTCTGTTTAAGAAATTGTTGGAGATAAACCAATCTTGTAATAGGTAAAACTGAAACCTGAGTATAGGTTAAGTGTTTTGTAACAAGATAGGTTTTGGCATCATCAAAAAAAGGGGAAATCTCGCTCGATACCGGTTGTTGGTCGGTGCAAATGAGTCTTTACACGTATGGGGGGAATACACGTGTTCATTGATTTTAAAACTTTTTTCTTTCTCGAGGTCACTTGGGTCGGAGTTGTCCTGATGATTTGGTCCTGAGAAGCACGAATCGCTCTGAGTCAAAGTCTATCTGAGACAGTGATCCTGAGCTGCTTTCAGATACCTCAGATAATCCCAACTGATCCTGAGCTGCTTGGATCAGATAACTAACTTACTGAACCCTCAGAAGAGTAAGTTCAGTTTGGTAACTATCTGTTCTAGCTACTCAGATGTGCGGAATGGTTGGCCCTAAGTTTATACTCGTTTTATGCTTTGCTGAAAACCTTCCTTTTTAATGAAATAGTGATTAGGCTGTGATTTAGTTCAGATGCAACTTCAGTGGATTGATTCCAACTGAATATCAGTGAAAATATGCTTTCAGTTTAAAGATATGCAACAGTTAATCAATGCAAAACAGAAAGCAAAGAACACAGCAAGTTATAGTGGTTCAGAGACTCAAGCTCCTACGTCCACTCTCTCTGACTCTTCAGAGAAATTCACTAATCACTTCCTAAGGTTTTCTGACTACCTCTGTAGTTTACTAACCTTTCTATTTTGAGCTTTCTGACTACCCCTGTAGTTTACTAACTCAAAACACACACAAGCTTTCTGACTATCCAAGATAGTTTACTCACTTCTTCTCTAGAGCTTTCTGACTACCTCCTTGTAGTTTACTAACTCTTTACAACTCCAACTCACCAACAATCACACTCAAACTACCTTACAAAGGGTTTGGGGTTTCTTGGTTGGTTTCCAACTAGGATGAGATATCCTTTACAATTAAGAACAATGCAAAGGCTAGGATATCTCGACTAAGCTTTGGATATATCTTATCAAGCTAGGCTTAGTGAAATGAGCTCTCTTCAATATAAAGCACTTGGGAAATTCTTGGGTTTTCGAGTGCTTCAACTTGCAATAATAAGTTTGAGCTCTTGAGTTGCTTACAAATTTCCGGTAACCTTCAATGTAGATGGTCACAAGTATTTATAGGCAAACACCAAGGTCACTCTTGAAAAACTATCCGTTGGAAGAGATAGCTTCGTGAGTTTCCTCTTATGGTGTGTGATGAACGACTATATTTAGGGTTTGAGACTCCCTAGCACGTTTTAGGCAATAGTCTTTCATGCAGATATTCAACACTTTTTGCAGTCTGGAACATAGTACTACTGACATGTTTCAAATGACTGTCATTGTCGATGTCGAGAATGCTGATGTTTGTCTTCTTCTTTTTGACTTTTGTCTCCAGTTAAATGTAGACACACAATCGGCTCTTTATGGTTACCATCTCTGAGTGATATAACCTTAACAACACTTTGTCTTAGTTCATTTTGTCTGCATGGGAATGTCTTGGGCAATATCTATTTTTCTAAGCAATCGCGTTTTTCTCAGTATTGTATCCTTCAGATAGATATTTTTGATTGCCTCGGAACATTGGGTTTATATCGAGCATTCAAGATTCTCGAAGTCTTGATAATTATTTGTGCCTTGATATCCTTGATCTCGATCTTGATCTTCTTACGTGTCTTGAGTCTTGAGGTCTTCTAAGTCTTGATGTCTTACGAGTCTTCGCGAGATATCTTGGTGATATCTTGAGTCTTCATCTTTGAGTCTCCGGTTTCTCGATTTCTCATTAGTCTTGATTTTCGATTTCATCTTGAGTCTTGATTCTCGATCTCATCTTGAGTCTTTAGTATCTCGATTTCTCTTGATATCTCGATTTTGAGTCTTAAGTATCTCGATTTTATCTTTGAGTCTTAAGTTTTCGAATTTTATTTCTGAATCTTGAAACTTGATTTCATCTGAAACCGGTTTCTTGAAACTTCTTGAGTTTTGAGAATCTTGAGAATCTAACTTTGATCTATGTCTGTGTTATACATTTTGCGGATAACATCACGAACACTCTAAAAGCCGAATCCTGACTCAACTATCAAGATTATCCTGAACATGTCATACTCAGGGGTTTTGAGATCTAATCAAAATCTCTCTTTATTAAATTCACCTCCCAACAATTTCCCCCTTTTTGATGATGCCAAAACCTATCTTGTTACAAAACACTTAACCTATACTCAGGTTTCAGTTTTACCTATTACAAGATTGGTTTATCTCCAACAATTTCTTAAATAGAGAATCTCCCAATAATTTCTTAAATAGAGAATCTCCCAACAATTAATCTCAGAGACAACATTCAGTCATATCAAAAGTAAACACATGTAAATTAAGATAATGAGATATTATCTTTTGAGCAAAAAATGATAAGGTTTCATTGATGATAGGTAGACAGTTGCAAGTTACAATGAATCTTATCTGAAAAACAAAATCAAAAAGACAAAAAGATAAAGGATTACATGAATCTTCTGAGTCTTCATCTTCGGTCTTCTTTTGCTCTTCTGCTCGGGCTCTTCAGTTCTGATCTTACACCTCATTAGCAGGGACTTCAAGGTTGAACATTCCATAATATCTTCTTTTCAACGCATCTCTCTCTTTAATGATATCTGGATTGTTCCCTGTCAGGCCCAACTGAATGGCGTACTGAACAATTTCCTGAGAAATGGCTTTCTCATTCACACAACCATTCTCCAGCCTAGGAGGAGGGTACGAGTATGGACCAGGGGCGGTTATCTGCACCTTTCCTTCATCCGCAAGATTTATCCAGCCTTGAAGATACTTAGGATAGAAGGTCAGGAGATAGTCTATGAAAGCCTCATTGGGATCTGAGCTCTCCCCTCTCCATTCTCTGAGCACATCATAGTAGAACCAAAAAGTTCTCTTAATTTCTTCCCATGCATCGTTGAGCTGGATTGACATCCACTTGTCAACATGCGGCCATTTTTGTGCTTTTGTGCTCCCTCTCCTCTTGCTTGCGAACCTCTTGAAACCACTCCTTCTTTTCTGCTCTTCTTCCATCTTCTTTCTGATCACGGGCACACCAGAAACAGAAGCAGCAGTCTTTTTAGCTTGCTCAACTTGAAGTGTTTTCAGAGCACTTCTGGTATTGAAGACCTTCTTATGGGGCACTCCTCAGATTCTTCAATATCCTCAATCAGCTTTCTCTTGAAGCCTTAGCTCTTTTGCCCTCAGGCTCCTCAAACGCCACAACCTTTCTTTTAATTGGCAATTCTGCTCCAGCTTGGCTTGTTCCAATTCTTCCTCTACCACTCAGTTTCTCTGTAGCAACTTCTTGCATTGTTTCTTCTGAAACCTGAGTGTAGACTGGCTTCTCCACCTTCTTAAACTTAAGCTTCTCAGTGGCCTCAATCTCCTTCATGGCTTCAACAATGATTTTCTTTTCAGCTTCCTTGACAGTCTTGCCTTTCAAAGTATGTTCCAATAATTCTCTGAGATCAGCTCCGGGTCTTGCCTTTCAAAGTATAATTGACAATTATTTTTTAAATATTTTAATAAATACGAGTGTACATATATATATAGTGTTAGTAAATATAGTGTATATAGAATATTAAAATATCATTTTAAAAAAAAATTATTCATGTTAATAAATATATAAAAGAATATAAATTATATATTTTTAATTTTATTATAAATATTTTAATCAAATATATATAATAAATATATAAAAAATGACATATATACATATATAATACATAATACATAACATAATACATACATGTATATGAAATAATACATATATATACAATACATACATATATATAATATATACAATTAGAAAGGTGCCATTATTGACAAGTAACAAGTCGTGCCCAAACGATTTGGCGAAACACGCAAGACCTTCACATACCGGGAGGTCGCGTGTTCGATTCACCATGGGGGCGAAAAACGCCCAAATAATGCGCTACAATAGCTGGGTCGCGTGTCCCAGTGGTTGTGTGGGTGCCTTAGATAGCTTGCAATGCGGGTTCGAATCCCCCAGTTCCAATTTTGATATTTTCTTCCAGATAACGAGGGCCATATACCCTCGTTAAACGGCTCGTACAATTGGACGAGGGCCCTAAACCCTCGCTAATATTGCGTGCAAAATTAGCGAGGGTTTTGCGGCCCTTGTTAAATGTGCGACGCTTTTGGCGAGCGTTCTTTTAGACGCTAATTTGGCGAGGATCGCCAGCCCTCGCCAATCTGACACGCGTCAGTCCCTCGCCAAAGCCCTCTTTAATTTAACAAGGGTTTAAAAAATCCCTCGTTAAGCAGTTCTCGACGCACATTTTGGAGAGATATATTTTCCCTCTTTAAAATCCTCTCTAAACAGTTATTCCTCTTTAAAATCCTCTCCAACGCCCTCTTTAAATTACACATATTTTGTGGTGAGTGTTCCCGATTATTCAGACCTTAGTCGAAATATATGTACTGGACGTAGTTGTAATTTTGTAGATACAATTCTTCTCTACCGTAATTCTGATTTATTAAAGAAGCAGAGAAAAATATATATATATATATATATATATATATATATATATATATATATATATTCACCATCTCTGTTCAAAAAGAATGCAAAAACGGGGGATTTATCGAATAAAAAATATTATTGTCTAAACTTATTATTTTGAAATCCGAACCAAATATTGAGTTTTTTCAACAATTTTGAACTAAAAATTTCTAATTTAATTGCACGAAAATAAATAAACTGATTTAACATAGTCTATATATATATCCTTTGATATTACATTCATACAAAATAAACAAAGCATGCAAGCTACATACCAAAATCAATGCAGAAATCGAATCAATACAGAAGGAATAAACAGAAACACTACATTGCACTGCATAAAATATTATTTATTTGCCGAAGTAAACCGGACACCTCTTCTCTCTATAAAACGGCAAGATAGAACCGTCCGGTCCAACGCGAACCGCGCAATTCGCATGCATCCTGTGCCGCTTGCTATCCCACGACGATATCTTGAACCGAATAACCGACGTAACCTCCACCCGGAACGCCACCTCCCCACGGGCCCTATCCGCCGCTGCCTGCTGCCACAGCTGCCCCGTCGTCGCGCTTAGCTGCCCCGCGATGATGGTGGTGTTTTTCGGCTGTTGGTAGAACGGAAACAGCAGCGGCGAGCCACCCATGCTCTGGTCCTCGTTGTAGTAAACCGCGTACTCCATGGAGTCGTAGTAAACGCCGATGTTCTGGTTGGAATTACGGGACGTGATGTTGAAGGTTATGCTGGCGTCATGAAGGGCGAAGTCGTTGAT
This sequence comes from Stenogyne calaminthoides, assembly GCA_037126765.1. Classification (NCBI taxonomy): domain Eukaryota; kingdom Viridiplantae; phylum Streptophyta; class Magnoliopsida; order Lamiales; family Lamiaceae; genus Stenogyne; species Stenogyne calaminthoides. The sequence continues at coordinate 9,062,277 of JBBCBC010000026.1, forward strand.
GAAGTAACGGGGGCGGTGGGGGCGGAGGCTGAGCCACAGGATGAAGGTGATGATGCCAAGTAGGAATAAGAAGCCTAAGAAAACAACGCATATTAGCTTGGACACCCGAGTGGTGAGGCTTTCTTTGACGCGGTTCGCGTAGTAACGGGCCGTGTGGTGTCGTTTCATAGGGCGGTCGTGGGGGGTCGATTGGACCGGGAGGCGGTTTTCGGGCCACATATTGAGTTGTGGAATTTTTTGAGAGGGAGAGAGTGTGGGGTTGTGATTTAAAATGGGGTTGGTGGGAATTATTGTGTGAAGAGTTATGGGTGTGGAAAGAAAGGTATCGGATGTGATTTGTAAATTTATGCTCATTAATTGATTAAAGGTTGCTTGGGGTTGGGGAGAAGATTGAACATGCACGTTATGTACGTACTTTAAAGCATATATACAAAGTACGTTTTGGGGAAAGGTATACGATTCTCGTATGACTTGTATATATACGGTATACTAGCTAGTACAAGAATGAAATACTTAGCCGTAAGTGGGAGGACTATAATATCGAATATTTTTGTAAATTGTTGGATCAAAATTAAAGTTTATAAATTAGCAGGACTAAAATTAAAATGAGCGTAAGTTACAGAATTAAAAAAAATCAATTTTATCTATTATTTAATAATAGTGTAATTTCACCTTTTTTAGCAGTCTCTAATTCATATAAAATTGTTACTCCCTCCGTCCTAATTTAAATTGTCCACTTTCTGTAAATAGACATCCTAATTTTCATTTCCTAAAAAGAAATACCCCTTATAAACAATATTTATTTACACCACATATCACTCCACTACATACTAAATCCGTTTTATCGGTTCGGATTCCCTATTTCATAAATGTGTTTTATCTACTGTTTCACTTCTATTTCACCGTTAGATTTTCGCCACATGTACAATCTTCCTCCCTACTAATTAAATGAGTTAACTCTGGTTATTGGCTGAAAAGGAAAATTCCACCTTCCGTTCTTACTCCTTAGGGTATGTTTGTTTGGGGACTCACCCGGATAGAAGACTTTGAAAATCACGTCCCATTATAGTTTGAGATTTAAAATTAGACTTCAAATTCCTCTTCTATAAAGTACACCTATATCTGTATTTTTCACAAAATTCAGTACAATTACATCACTATTTTTCTCACTCTCAACACAATATAATAATACCATATAAATCATTATTAAATATTGATTTGACATAAAGTAAAATCTCACCCTATCAAAATCTCAAAACAAACATTTATTTTTTTACTATGCACCAAGACTTTCAAATTCATAGGATTTCGAAGTCATAACTCCCCCCGCACACCTAAATCCTGAAACAAACATACCCTTAGGTATCGAAACAACACGTCTTCTCACCGAGAATTGAAGAAGGGAATCCAATGGACATTACCAAAGTCCAACGAACTCGTGGGAGTCAAAATCACCCCAACTCAGAAATTTGAAAAGACTGTAAAAATTTGACTTGTGAATGACTTCTCCAAAACACACTCGTTTCTTTTCCTTAGGTCTTGTTTATTCTACACATATTTTTGTTTCTTCTTGTGAATTGACTTGTACAAAAAAAAAAAAGAAACAAGAAAAAGTGTGTTTTTGTTTTAGAGAAGTCAATTCACAAGTCAAATTTTTACAATCTTTTCAAATTTTTGAGTTGGGGTGATTTTGGCTCCCACGAGTTCGTTGGACTTTGGTAATCCCCATTAGATTCCCTTCAATTCTCGATGAGAAGACGCGTTGTTTCGATACCCGGAGTAAGGATGTAAGGAGGATTTTCCTTTTCAGTCAATAACCAGGGTTAACTCATTTAATTAGTAGGGAGTGAAGATTGGACACGTGGCAGAAATCTAACGGTGAAATAGTAGATGAAACACCATTATGAAATAGGGATCCAAACCGTCATTCTACACTATTTAATACTATTAAATAACACTTTTTTAAAGTTGAATTGACATCCATACCCCTCCATCAAACACACTTTTACACTATTTAATACTAATAAACAACAATTTTTTAAAATCTTGTGTCTACAAATAAATGGTAATCTGATGGATAATATTTACTAATTTTGACACTCTTTTTTGTCCAAAAGAATCATCCCTTTCATCTTGTTTTCTAACTAACAAAAATATCAATTCTGCAAAGAGTTCATTATAGAGCCACCACAGGAAACTGATTAGACCAAATTAGACTAAGCTCAATTTGAATTCAATCAACTCTAGATTAATTTACAAATAATTTATGGTCACGCTGTACTTCACTAAAAAGAACGAGACTGCACTCTTAGTCTAATTGAAATTATTAAATCTATTAAACAATAATTGCATCCTAAGATTGATCGATACAACATAATCACCCCTTCGATCAACTCAATTAATTAAAAAAAGCTACAAACAACGGTAATTAAGACTAATATTCAAACATGCATTTGACGGTAAGGCTACACGACGGTAGGATAAATATTCAAACATGCACATTCAAACAAATATTCTATCTGACAGTTTCGTGTGATCACATCACACAATATTATTTAACAATCAAATTTGAAATTGAGTTCACAGTTTACTGTCCGTAGAAAAATTGTTGATATCATGATCATGCCTATTTAATAGGTGAAGGATTTATATTGAAAATATATGCTCTACATCAAGATACAAATTAATAATGTAATCTTACTCATTGGTGCATCAAAGAACTTTAAGCCAACAAATAGAAGTACATTACTCACTAAGAATTAAGGTGTTACGTATGACAATCAAGTAAAAGCAAAATATCACAGTCAAACAATTATTCTTTCCATGTAGTCCAGTCCAATACATTTAATGTACCATCAATTTCATTACCAAGTCAAAGATAGACTTAAATTAAATTGAGATGATCTTATCAAGATAAATTGTCCTCATTTATCTACGTATCGCTGATAATGTTTTAAGATTGAATCATATATCGAATTATTCCGTATTCGAAAACTCAAACACTCGATTTATAATATCCCAACAATCAATAGACACATGCAAGCTCAAAACGAAATGCGTCAAATAGATAAATTATTTCAAAATTATCATAAACATGACCTTACTAGTAGGGCATCACACAACATTTTCCTCGATTTTCCTAAAGAAAATAATACATGTGTACACTACACTCATACTTCGGATATGACCCTAAAAATATATATTAGCTGCTAAGTTTTTAGTAAATAATTCCACAAGATTATTAACAAAAGCAATATTGCCCCCTGTCATATTACATTAAACCAATATTTTAGATAAGGTCATAATTTCGTTCAATGCGATAAGAGGACAAAATTTATAATCAGATACACAAGCATATACTCTTGTTATGCGGAAGAACTTAGGCATTCACTTTGAAGCTATTTAGTGCTCAAGTCCAAGGTTAGACCGATGTCTATTGAAGATCCCAACGACATAATAGGTATCTAGTAGAGTACATAACATAACATGCATAAACCTTCTCCATGTATTCACTTCACTAGGAAGCTTAGACAATCTACCGTGACAAGTGAATTGCACGTCAGAAAAGTGTTAGAACTTTTGTGATGATAATTAGAATATCACCGTTAATGAGGTGATTGGAAGAATTTCACTATAAATAAGGATACAATTAATGACCAATAATGACCAAGATCTAATCTATTAATTACAAATTAATGACCAATAATGACCAAGATCTAATCTATTAATTACATATTAATGACCAATAATGACCAAGATCTAATCTATTAATTACATATTAATTATCCTTAATATACAAATCAATTATCCTTAATACCCCCCCAAGCGTTGCGTGGGGGGTGAAGACAAACTTGAAGCTTGGATCGAAGAAGCTCAAAAAAAGGTGTCGAAAGGACTCTTGGTGAAAATATCTGCAAGCTGAAGATGAGATGGAACAAAACGTGTGGAAATCTTCCCAGAGGATACTAGTTCACGAACAAAGTGGTAGTCCAGATCAATGTGTTTTGCTCGTTTGTGAGCAATTGGATTCTGACTGATAAAAATAGCACTCTTGTTGTCACACTAGAGTTCAGGACGATTGGAGATTTTGACTCGGAGCTCATCGAGAAGATTGGTGAGCCAAACAATTTCTACTTGTTGCATTGGCCATATAGCACGGTATTGATTCACAACTCGAAGCGAGCCATCAGAGGTTGTTTTTTTTGCACTCCAAGAGATGAAATTTCTGCCAAGAAAAATTTAGTAACCGTACGTGGATTGTCTGGTTTCAATGCAACGGGCCCAATCAGCATAAGAGTACCCAATGACAGCAGACTCTGGATGCCGAGTAAAGGATAAGCCAAAGTGGACTGTACCCTTCACATAACGTAAAATCCGCTTAACAACATTAAAATGATCATCTGTCGGTGAGTGAAGAAATTGACTAACAACATTCACAGCATACGATAAATCCGGGCGGGTAATAGTCAAGTACTGAAGGGCCCCGACTAAAGAGCGGTATAAAGTGGGATCGTGGAATGGTGGGCCATCATTTACCAAAACCTCTCCAGCGGGCAAGGGGGTGGAAACTGGTTTGGAATCCAATAGTTTTGCCCGTTCCAAAATGTCAGTAGCATATTTGGCCTGACCAACAAAAAGACCATCTGAAGTGTACGAGACCTCAAGACCAAGAAAATAGTTAAGACGCCCCAAATCCTTAATAGCAAATTCCTTATGCGTGCGTACAATGAATGTCTTGAGCATGTCACCATCATTTCCTGTGATAATTATATCATCTACGTATAAGAGTAGATAGAGAATAGAAGTACCTCAAACGAGATAGAACAAAGATGAGTCAGATCGACTCTGGCCAAATCCCAAGCTGAAGAGATATGTACTAAATCGTTGAAACCAAGCAAGAGGGGCTTGTTTCAGACCATACAACGCCTTCTTTAGACGAAAAACATGATCAGGAAAGTGTGGATCAACAAATCCCGGAGGTTGAGCCATGAAAACCAGTTTGTCAAGAAATCCATTGAGAAATGCATTCTTGACATCTAACTGATGCAACGACCACTGAGATTGCACAGAAGAGCAAGAATAACTTTAAATAAAGAGCAGACTTGACGACTGGGCTGAATGTATGATGAAAATCAGCCCCGGGAACCCGAAAGTGAACCCTGTGCCACAAAGGCGAGCTTTATGACTCTCAATAGTACCATCGGAATGAAACTTGGTCCGAAAAACCCACCGAACCAACAATATTAAGACGTGAAGGACAAGGTACAAGATCCCACGTATTATTTTGACGTGAGAGCATCGATCTCTTCTGCATAAAGCGCATAACCATTACGGAGATTTGGCAATGGATTTGAAACCTCTAGGTTGAGCTAGCGATCGAGAGGATAAGCAAGGCAAAGGCAAGAAAGATCAACCAATAACGAGGCTTGAACACTTAAGACGGGCACGCCACCATAGGATGGGCCGGCCCCGCGACGGGGACCCGGTGGATCGAGGACCGCAATGAGAGCGGGTTCGGGGCGGATTGGCTAGTGGTGCCAACGGTGGGGAAATTTGGGTTTAAGGCGGCGGTGCCGAGGTGCCAGATGCGATGGGAGTCGTTTTCATCGTCCAAAGGAATGATGTGAGGACGAGAAATAGGCGGCGATGACACGGGGCGGATGGATGGCGGCAGAGGCATGGGCGCGGCGATAGTACCATCCAAAAACTTGAGAAATCCAAATTGGACGCCGGTGTTGCGAGGCGAGTTCTCGTGAGAGAAAGGAAAACATAGTTCATCAAATTGAGCATGCCTCGATAAAAAGACCCGAGAAGTAGCTGGATCGAGGCAACAAAATCCCTTATGTGTGCTATTGTACCCAAGAAAGATGCAAGGCCGACTTTTGGGTGCCAACTTGTGTTCAAAGATAGTCCTCAAAAAATGGATAAACTCGACAACCGAGCGGTTTAAAATTGGCATAGTTTGGAATTGATCCAAAAAGAAGCTCAAAGGGAGACTTGTTAGACAGTACAGATGAGGGAATACGATTAATAACATAAACTGCAGTGGCAAAAGCATCAAACCACAACGATACATGAGAATGTGAATGAAATAACATAGAAAGACCTATTTCAGAAATATGTCCATGCTTGCGTTCTGCCCGCCCATTCTGCTGAGGAGTGTATGGACACGAGAGACGATGAAGAATGCCATGTAGTGACATAAATACACGGACTCTAGAATTCACAAATTCTGTGCCACCATCACTTTGGAAAACCTTGATTTTTCTGGAAAACTGAGTGCAGACAAAAGCATGAAATTTCACCAAAATATCATAAAATTCAGATTTAGCACGAAGGGGATAAATCCAAGAGAAACGAGAATGATCATCCACAAAAGCGACATAATATTTAAAACCATCGACGAAATAAGCGGGGGGCGGGCCCCACAGATCACAATGGACTAAGTCGGCATCTTGATCAAGACGTTTTTCATTCAACAAAAAAGGTACACGTTTGCTCTTAGCCAACTGACAAGAGGAACAAAGTGTAAGAGTCGGTAATAGAGAAGTAATAGATAATTGGCCTATCTTTTGCAATAAAGAAATAATAGTAAACGGGACATGCCCCAAACGAAGATGCCATAAATCAAAACTGGCCTTCAAGTCTTTATTCCTAATTCAACTAAGCACCGGGACACCCCGATCAAGCAAATATAAACCTTTATCAACCCTTCCCTGAGCCATAATTTTCTTTGTCACCCGGTTCTGAATGGCAAAGAACTTATCAGAGAACACAATGTCAACAGGGTAATCAGCAGTCAACTTAGAAATAGACAATAAGTTCTTAGTAATATGTGTCACAACCAATACATCCAACAATTTAACATCCCCAGATAATTTAGAAGTGCCAATATGCGAAATATTTAAAGCAGAACCATTACCAACAATAACAGAACCGTTACCAGTGTAAGGCCCGAAGGATTCAAGAGCAGATGTCTGATTCGTCATATGCGCAGAAGCACCAGAGTCCAAATACCAATCAGGAGTGGAATCAGAAATCTGACATGAGTGATTAAAGGCCTGAGCAAGATTGGCAGAAGAAGCAGCATTCCGAGCATCAATAAATTGAGGGCATTTATTCGCATAATGTTCACCTCTGCATATCTAACAACGAGGAGTATAGGTACGATGACCCCCGTTTCCACCCTGATTACCCGGTTTGCTACCCGAATTACCACGAAACCCTGTAGACTACAGACGATTGTTAGAGTGCTGAAAATTTCGGCCTCTGTTGTTGAACCCCTGATTGCCAGAAAAGAAACCAGAGTCGCCCTTAGGCTGACCTTGTCCACCTGAGGAACGGCCACCACCTGCATGACCATTGCCCGGGTTTGAAGCCGTGAACGCCGCCGAAGATGGAGAACCACCTTCCATAACATGCAACATCATCTCAAACTGACGAGCTTGATGAAGCAAGGTACGAAACACAGGCAATGTGGTTATCTCCATTTGAGTGTCAGCAAACGAGGCAAATTGAATGCCTAACCCTCGTAAGAACCAATAGCTTTTATCAGTTTCATCAATAGGGCGACCAATTGCCGAGAAAGTTGATCACACAAGTTCTTAAATTTCCGGCCATAGTCATCCACCGAGAGATCACCCTTCCGAAGAGAAAGCAACTCCTCACGTAGCTGATGGGTGTGAGAAGAGGATGAGTCGGAGAACGCCGCCAGCAGCGTCGACCAAGCCGAATGAGAGGTTTGACAATCCAGAACCTCCGATGCCGCATCCTGAGTGAGCGACGTGAAGACGACGCTGAGTAATTTCTTGTCTTTCATACGCCACGCAAGAAACACCGGATTTGGTTGATGGGCGCCATCAATCGTGATTGTAGGGGATGGGGCCACGACTGATCCATCAAGAAATCCCATTAGGTCGAAGCACTCGGCCATATGAATGACTTGACGATACCACATCAAGTAAGTAGAGGGTTCAAGTTTGATCGGTACCATTGAGAGCATGGTATTGACAGGGAGCGGATCAGTGGTGGAAGAGGATGATGCCGCCATTGAAAAACCTGAAGCGTAGGGTTGCGAGACAATGATCTTTGGAGGGACCCGTCCCGTAAATCGGTCGAGGAGTTGGAGGGACCAATCAACGAAGAGAGCCATGGCGGAAGAGATGATCTGCTGGCGTGAAAGAAAAGTAGGGTTAGGATCGTGTTTAGGATCGTGATACCATGTGATGATAATTAGAATATCACCGTTAATGAGGTGATTGGAAGAATTCCACTATAAATACGGATACAATTAATGACCAATAATGACCAAGTTCTAATCTATTAATTACAAATTAATGACCAATAATGACCAAGATCTAATCTATTAATTACATATTAATGACCAATAATGACCAAGATCTAATCTATTAATTACATATTAATTATCCTTAATATACAAATCAATTATCCTTAATACCTTTCATGGAATTCGGAAAAGAAAGATTCCCACTCTCTTATCAATGTATGAAACTTGGAATAAAGCAGTCCGTTTGTTATTCTTATCCCGAAAGATTTGGATTCCAAGAACATCACTTGCTTATCTCAAGTTCTTCACATCAAATTGTTGTGTCTTCCAGTTCTTAGCCAATGTCAATATTCTTACATTATAATAATGAGCAAAATGTCATCTACATACAACACAAGTGATAGCAAGAAGAACACCATTAAGGAAGGCATTCTTGACGCTAACTGATGTAAAAACCAATTATGCATGATGACCAAAGAGAGAACGTCTTAACGGTAGAGGCTCGTACCACCGGACTAAAAGTATGATCATACTCAAACTCTGGTAGCTGACTGAAACCCTGAGCCACAAGACAAGCTTTGTGACGATCGATAGAGCCGTCCGCCAAAAACTTTGTACGAAACACCCATTTTGACCCAATAACTCAGTAAGAGGAGTTAATGCGCGAGATGGGCTGCAAGAATCTTTTGAGAATAGGAAACAAAGTTCATCAAACTTTGCATGCCGAGTTATGTATGTGCGGAAGGAAACATGATCTAAACACCGAAACCCTTTATGAATGCCGCTATAACCCATAAAAACACAAGGCACACTTCGAGGCTCAAACTTATTAGCAACATAATCCCGAAGACAAGGAAACACACGACATCTAAAAGGATGAAACAAGCTGTAATTTGGAACAACCCCCAGGTTATGCTGATTCTTGATTCCCCAATCATGTTTGTCGACTCAAGAAAGCTTTCTTGTGCTTGGTTCCAACGGCTAAGTAGTTTTCTTCTCAGCATTGGTTTTGCTTGTAGCCATTCAGACTCATCTCTTTTTATCTTTATCCGGGATAAGTGTATCATTTATCTTCTTGTGTATGTTGATGATTTCATCCTTACAGGAAATATGCTCAACAAGCTTGCTTTTTTCATCTCTCGGCTTCGTCAGGAATTTGCTATCAAGACCTTGGCAAGCTGAGTTACTTTCTTGGTCTCGAGGTCGCCTTCACTACCGACGGTTTGTTTCTTAATCAGGCTAAGTATACACGTGACATCTTGAAACGTGCTCATATGGAGGACTTTAAGCCCGTTTCTACACCTTTGGCAGCATGTCTTAAGTTATCCTCTGACGGAACTTCATTTGGTGATCCTATGTTGTATCGTTCTTTGGTTGGAGCACCCCAGTATCTCACCATTAGTCGTCCTGATATCTCATTTGCTGTAAATCTAGTAAGTCAATTTCTCCAAAAGCCTACCACAGATCATTTTCAGGCGGTGAAACGAATACTTCATTACGTTAAACACACGGCTTCCTTTGGTCTTTCCTTCTCTCGTAGATCCAAACCTACTATTATTGGATATACTGATGCTGACTGGGCTCATTGCCTTGAGACGAGATGATCTACTTATGGCTATTCAATCTTTCTTGGTGGAAACTTAATTCATGGAGTGCTAAAAAGCAGCCCACTGTCTCCCGTTCCAGTTGTGAGTCTGAATATCGGGCACTTGCTAATGCTGCTTTTGAGATTATTTGCATCACACAATTGCTTAAGGAGCTGACAATACATTCTTCTACTCCTCCCCGACTTTTGTGTGATAACAACAATGTTGTTTTCCTTAGTCAAAATTCGGAAGCTCCCAAACGTGCCAAACACATTGACATTGACTATCATTTTGTCAGAGAGTTGATTTCATCAGGAAAACTCATCACTGAATTTGTTATTTCAAAGTTACAGATTGCAGACATATTTAAGAAGTCCTTCCCGCGTCCACTATTTGAGTTCTTCAGATCCAAGCTTCGAGTTGGACCTCATCCCACGTCTTGCTTGAGGGGGGATGATAGCAAGAAATAATACTCCTGATTTCTAGTCTTGAATATAGGAGTGAATAATTTGTCTTTATTGCTGATTGATTGTAAATTAAATGTACATTAATTATTTTCCTAGTTTATGTATCTCTTAAGTGTATAAATTAGTCTGTAATCTGTCAATTTTCTTCATGGTGAATAATATTTTTCACTTACAACAAGAAAAATTAGACACAAGACTCATCAGGATCTTGTCCAAAGCATAAACTCTTTATGGCTTTCACCAAACCTGATATTTCAAGACCTAAGCGTTTGCGTAGTCTGTAACAAAACTTATTAAGTTTGCATAACATTACTGAAAAGGTCAAAGTTTACATCCTACATAGCTTCTTTAAATGGAGTGGGTCCTGCACTTGCTCTCTAGAGACCGCCTCAAAAGACTCTCTATAACCCTCCCACTAGGTCTAAGTTGTAAAGACTCTTAAATAAATGTAATTTGTTCTTGTTCTCCATGTCCCCATTATCTGATTTAGCATTTGCAAGAAACTGATCACTAGGGGAATGATCTTCAACTACATCATGTATTGGTACAACAATTGACATAGTAGGTGAAAGAGTTTTTTGCACTTTTGGTCCCATGAGACACACCATGTTTTCAAACGAGTACCACCTATGACAGAACTAGTCCCAAACAATTTGTAACTTGCAAATTTGGTCACAAAATTTATAAAATTTGTAATTCGGTCCCAAAATCTCACGGTCCGTGACGGGAGACTTTTAGCCGCCTAATAAACATTGTTTAACATATAATTAATTTGTGTTAAATATTAATCTGTCTTAACAAATTAATTAAGAGTGTTTTGCACTTTTGTTCCCATGAATCACGCCATGTTTTCAATCTAGTCACACCACTGGTAGAATTAGTCCCACAAGAATTTTAATTTGCAAATGTGGTCCCACAATTTACCAAATTTGCACATTTGGTACCAAAATTAATATGTGTTAAACATTAATCTGTCTTAACAAATTAATTAATCTCCACAACTTAAACTAAACATAAAAAATTGATTTACACACACTAACTCACACATACTACACGTTTCTGAGAGAAAAAAAGAGGAAAAATCGCGAGAACCCTAAAATCGCTCCAAACCCAGAAAATCTGTCGAGGAGGAAGCATTGTCTAGCAAATTCCGTCACATTTCAGTACACACTCAATTTTGCGGAGGAAGAATCTTGTTAAATATGGTGTTGTATATTATGGTAAGTATCTTTGTCCCAGTTTTTTAATTTTATTCAATCTTTTTGGGGATTTTGTGTTGGGTGTTCCATTTTAGTGATAAAATTCCTCTGGGCTTTGATTTTCATTGTTTATTAGATTTTAGGATTCGATTTGAGTGCAGTGGAGGCACAGTGAGTTTGTTTGACTTTGTGGAACGTTCTCCAAACCCAGAAAATCTGTCGAGGAGGAAGCATTGTCTAGCAAATTCCGTCACATTTCAGTACACGCTCAATGTTGAGGAGGAAGAATCTTGTTAAATATGGTGTTGTATATTATGGTAAGTATCTTTGTCCCAGTTTTTTAATTTTATTCAATCTTTTTTGGGATTTTGTGTTGGGTGTTCCATTTTAGTGATAAAATTCCTCTGGGCTTTGATTTTCATTGTTTATTAGATTTTAGGATTCGATTTGAGTACAGTGGAGGCACAGTGAGTTTGTTTGACTTTGTGGAACGTTTTAAATGCACAATTGATTATCTAGATAAACTATGTGAACAGTTAGGTTATTTAGGTAAGAATGTGTATTATGGGGGATGGATGTAGAGTTGTTAATTCGGGCCGGGCTAAATGGGTCAGCCCGTTTAACCCTGTTATATGCAGGGTTAGGGTCGAGCAATAATGGGACCGTTTAAAACTTGGCCCGGCCCGGACCAATAAACCCCCGGGCTAAACGGGCTAGCCCACAGGTTAACCGGGGCCAACCCTCCTTGTATTAATAATTTAATATATATAATATATATATATATATATATATATATATATATATATAAATTTAAATAGAAACATACTTTCAGTTCTAGATTAGGTTAAGAATTAATTATCGTCGCTACAGGCATTCTGCCGTTCTCGGTTCTTCATTGCGCAAATTCCACTTCTAGGCTTTCCAAATATAAAGATGGCCGTTGGGAATGGCTATTTCTCCTGGTGTCTCACTTTCTCCAAAATATTCAATATATTTAATTTGTTAAATAAATATTTCATGCTTCCTTTTCTGTTTAGTATTTAATATTGATTCTTTTTTAAAAAATTCGAAGCCCATTAGGTGGCCTGTTTAGCTCATAACCCAATAGGGTTAGGTTTATGTCTCAACTATTAGAGGCCCGTTAAAAATGATCCGGTTAAGGCCCGGGACCGTTTAGCCCGCGGCCCTGTAGGGCTGGCCCTAATGGGTTATGGCCAACCCATTTAACATCTAGATCTAGGTGGAAGGATGATGCAATTCATTTAGTCGAGGGTCAAGAGGTCTGACTACAAAGGTGATGTATGTATATGTAACAGATGTGAAAAACTAGGTTTTGGGAAAAAAATGTGGGAAAAACTTGATTTTCCCACCAATTTTTGTCAAATTTGAATTCAATGGGACTAAAAGAGAAAGTATATTGGCGCCAAAAAACGTGATTGGCTGAAAATTGGCGCAAAAAATAAATGGAGGGAAGAATTTTGGGTTTTTGGAACCTATGGGACCATATGTGCAAGTGGGCCCAAGTAAGTTAATTGATTAATTTTGTGTTAATTATATTTCATAACTTATGGGACTAAAAATGAGACCAAGTGTACAAGTGGTTGAAAGTTAGTTTAGTGTTAAATGTGTATTAATTATGTTGGATAACATATGGGACCAAGTTTGCAAGTGATTGAATGGTGGTTAAGTGTTAAATGTGTATTAAATATGTTGCATAATGTTTGAGACCAAATCTGCAAGTAAAGTTAACGGTTTCCGTCACGGTGGGACAAATTCTGAAAGTTTGGGACTAGTTCTGCCAGATTTGGGACTCGTTTGAAAACATGGTGTGTCCCGTGGGACCAAAAGTGCAAAAAACTCGTTGGTGAAATTTCATTATTTCTCCAACTAAATTTAACAACAATAGGTGATAGAAATTTAAATCCATATTGAATATGTTCAATGTAGGTAACTAGATTAGATAAATTGGAAACATTTTATGTACTTGTCCTCTAAGAAGATTGCACTTGTACTCACAAATGCGTTCTTTATCCCAAGGACTGTAGATCTATTTAATTAATTAATTCGATTGAATATATATAATTATTAAAATCCTTTAGAGAGTTATTTGAATTGTAGAAATAAATTTTACAATTCGGATTTCTCCTTGTTTTTCAACATTTTCACCTTCTATCAATTGAATTTAACAATCAAAGTCTTCAACAATTTAGTAGACCGATTTTACAACTATTTATTATAAATCAACTTGCGAGGATTAGAGATATCGAACGAAGTTCGTCTAGTCACTAAGAAATTATTGACGAAAATTCATAGCATCATTCTCTAGTTAGTAGCCAATTGTGCATTGTTAACTGCAAAGTTTTTTGAAATGAGTATTTTTCATGTAAAACTTGTTCGAAGTATAAAACTGGTGCAAATTTACATATGATTCAATAGAAACAAATAATAATATTTAGTAAAAACCACTAATGCTAATCAAGTAAAATTGTTTAGTGAAAATAGAGGATATTGTTCACTAGAAACATTTAATACCGTTCGGTAAAAACATATAGTATTATTCAATGAAACAAGGGATATAATTTAAAAAAAAATCATATTATGAACAAGTTTCATAGGAGAATTTGTCTTATAAAATTAAACACAAATATCACGCTCATCAAACCCGAATGCGCATGCACACTTAGTGTGACATTTTGGCACTGAATTATTATCAACTAGTATATCGCTCGTGCGCTGCACGTGTCGGTTGTAAGTATAAAATGAATATGGTGTAAAATATATGCGTTTTCGTAGTAAATGAAGTAGAAAGAATTATTTTATCTATAACTAATTTTTTTTTCTTATACTTGTCAATATTTTTTATATTCCACAATGCTTTTTTTTCTCATTTCGATACTGGAAAAGTGTACATTGTTAAATAAGGCAAAGTCTTGTATGCACTAGGTGCACCGTGTAATTCAAGTTTATCTTTTTAAACTGCATGCAACTTGTTTTTCTAAAACGTTCGGCTTATTTACACCAAAACGTTCAACTTGTTTTACACTGAAAAAAATGTTTAAGTGTAAATAAGTTGAATGTTTCAGGAAAATAATTTGCAGGTTTCAAAATACAATTGAGTTGTACGGTGCACCTGTTGCGTAGGAGACTTACTCATTAAATAATGCAAGTTTGAAATGTAACTTTTTTTCTTACAATTTTGAATTATTTCCTTATTATTAAACCACATTGAATATCACATGTTGCTGTCACTCCCTTCGCATATCGAAATTTTCAAACCATCCCGCCCAGTTACTCTGGACATGGAAATATATAATTGCCTAACATAGAAACTTGATCTCCTTAAGAAAGTCCAAAAATATTAAGTGATTGTCACCAACTCTTGTAAATGGTTATATCGTAAGATACTATTAGTCAAAGTTGTCTTCTCAAAAACTTAAAAAAGAGTCTACCATCTGATGGAGTCGACATTATTCCCGGAACCTACACCCTTTTGTCATGTGTTGGTCTCGATTAGTATTTTCATTTAGAAAACGGGGGTACTCGAGCTTTATCACAACCAACTTAGTGTAGTTTTACGGGAAAAATATTTTTTAAGGACAATAACTTTGGGGGGTTGTGTTTTAAGGACAATATGTTTTCCGGCTTGTAAATGTAGGACAATAACTTTTAAAATCTGTAAATGTAGGACAATAATTTTTAAAATATGTAAATGTAGGCCATTTGAGCCCAAACTACATTCAATTTTGGGCTTCTCTGCCACGTAAGTGCCACCTCAATTAAAAAAGCCACGTCCTCCGCCACATCACTTTTATTAAATCACTATCTTCCTAAAGCAACATAATAAAAAAAACGTATTCTCATTTCCTATATCTAATAAGAAAACCGATCGAAGCCTAGGAGCTAATGGAGGAGTTTCCGAAGCACCTACCGTGCAGATCTGACTGTTTCTACATCGGACAAATCACCCCCGCCCTCTCCGACCACGAGCGCCTCCTCCCCGGCAACAATTACTTCCTCCTTCCGGCATATTTCTTGCAGTCGACGCTGACGTTCGCGACGCTGATACGGTGCAGATCCACCGTCCCGGGGAAGAGCCCGACGTTCGAGGTGGAGAAGGCGCCGTCAGGCGGACTGAGAATCAAGGTGACGGAGGAGATGATGATGCAGTACCAAAAGGCGCAGGCGGAGGCGGCAACGAAGGCGGAGAGGATCATCGGAGTTTGTAACACGCCGCAGCTGAGGAAGGACTACGATTTGCTGGTAGGGCGGCGGCTGCAATGGAAGCCAAAGCTCGATACGATTTCGGGGAAGAAAGGGCAACAGAAGAAGAAAATGAGGAAGACGAAATCGAGTTTGCTATGATGGTACGACATCGTTTTGGTGGTGGTGTAGGTAGATTGTTTATGATAGGGGGTAGCCAATTTTTAGAGGATTTGAATCAGTCCATACTTTGGAATGGATTACAAGCCCTTTTTTTGAGAGATTGCCCTTATGCATATCATGTTCATTGCTTTGCTCATCGGTTCCAATTAGCATTAGTTGCTGCAGGTGGAAAAGTACGACAAGTTTATTGTTTCTTTTCAAGCTTGAAGAAGATCGTAAATATTGTTGGTGCTTCTCCTAAGCGTCATGCCGAACTACAATCCGCTCAAGCTATGGAAATTGCAGAAAAGATAACTACAGGAGAACGTGAAATAAGCAGAGGTGCTAATCAAATGGGTAGTCTGCATCGTCCAGGAGAAACTCGTTGGAGTTCTCATTTTGATTCCACGTGTAGTTTGATTGATATGTATGGTGCGGTGATTACTGTGCTTCAGCATATGTCAGATGAGGGTTCTTCTTACGATACAAGTGGTGAAGCTTATGGGTGTTTGATGGTAATGAGATCTTTTGAGTTTGTATTCATTCTACACTTGATGAATAAAAATTTTGGGACTTTCGGATATGCTTTTGTCGATCTTTTGCGACAAAAAGCCTCTTGATATCTTGAATGCAATGGATCTTGTCTCAAGCACTAAAAGTTTACTTAACTTGTTGAGGGATGAAGGTTTTGATTGTCTTCTAGCACATGTTGAGTCAGTTTGTAGAGATTATCACATTGTCATACCAAATATGGATGATCACTATGAAATGGAGTGTATGCGTTCATGTCAACAAGTGGATGTTATCACGTTTGGACATCATTACCAATTTGATGTCTTTAACGAGGCAATAAATTCACAGGTGAATGAAATCATTAATAGGTTCAATGATGAGACGGTGGAACTTCTTAAGCTTAGTGCTGCCTTGGATCCGAAAGATAACTTAAGTTTATTTAACGAAGATCATATTTATGATCTCGCTGATAAATTTTATCCTGATGATTTTACTGATCAAGAAATGCGCTGTTTGAGAGTTGAATTACAGCATTACAAAGTTGATATGTTTTCTAATGAAAGTTTTCAGAATTTGTCAACTATTTCTGAATTATCCCAGAAATTGGTCGAGATAAACAAGACGAAATCGTATACTATGATTTCGAGGTTGATTCATCTTGTTTTGACACTTCTGTTACCCACGGCTGACGATTTAAGCGAGCATTTTCAAAGAATGAAGCATGTGAAGAGTGTTCTTCGAAACAAAATGGAGAGTGATTACCTATCAGATTCTATGGTTATCTACATTGAGAGAGAACTATTTGAAGACATTGATCATGATTCTGTTATCGATGAATTTTATCAGATAAAGAATCGTAGGGCACAACTTATGTAAAAAAAAAATATATTATACTGTATTTATTTCGAGCTTTCAGCCCACCCTACATTTTGATCCTGGATCTGCCCTTGACTTTGACTTGTTACATAATTATACAAATTTATGTTTTTAAGTAATTTTCTTTACTTGAACGAGATAACCGAGCGAGCAGCCTCTTTTTTCTTATTAGATATAGGAAATGAGAAAAACGTTTTTTATATTATGTTGCTTAAAGAAGATAGTGATTTAATAAAAATGATGTGGCGGAGGACATGGCTTTTTTTAATTGAGGTGGCGCTTAAGTGGCAGAGAAGCCCGAAATTGAATGTAGTTTGGGCTCAAATGACCTAGATTTACATATTTTAAAAATTACTGTCCTACATTTACAGATTTTAAAAGTTTTTGTCCTACATTTACAAGCCCGAAAACATATTGTCCTTAAAAAAATATTTTTCCCGTAATTTTACAATTTAACTAATATTATAAATTAATAATTTAATTTTAAATGATCCAACTAATAATTTGCATCTAATGTCAATAGTGCATTTGCATCTAATGTCAATAGTGCATATACTAACTTATAGTCATTTGACTAATCAATTTAAAAATCCCATATAATGTAAATAATCATACAAACAAATATATAAATTATAGATTTCATATACTCCCTTTGTCCCGCAATTACTTACACACTTGCCTTATTTGGACGTGCCAAAAAAAAGAAAATCATTAATTCATAAGCTACACCCTCATAATATTCACAAATTTACACAAAATGTCATTACTTTTTGACCCACACATACACACAATTCAATTATGTACTTTACGTTATACATTAAGGTTTACAAAATTGTCTCTCAACTCCTATACTAAATCCTCTTTTCTTAATATGTGTGTCATTACATATGTGAAAGAAATTTTAGGACGGATGAAGTATATAATATTCACCATGTTTTTTTGGGTGAGTGACTAATAAGTACAATCCAAGAACCCAATTTTCCTAACTCCCTAGTACAAAGTGAATTTTTCATTCCCTACTTTGCCCCTTCAGCTCGTCCATGTAATCCGAAGGCTAACCCACGTGACCAACTGCCACACTGATGATTCCTGCAAACATGTCCCCTCAAAAGGTAAAAAAATATTATTTATATAAATTGTAAAAAGTTTAATTACTGACGCACTTAAATCATCACTTTTTCCTTCATCTTTTAATTATAAAAACTTTAAATTAATTATTTTATATTAGACATGAATACAAAATTGGGCCCATTTTTTCGAGTTGTTGTTTTTTGGCCCTTTTTTTTAAAAAAATTTCAAGCCATTGTATTTTTTTTTAACCGAAAGAATGCATATAAAAATACAAAAAAAAAATGGCATATCTCAAAAAATATCCATCTTTCCTTTTTTCAGATTTTTTTGTTTTGTTTTGAACACTTATTTTATCAGTTAATTGATCTTTCGAGTTTTACCTTCCACGGACCCAAAAATATATAATGCATAAGCGATAAAATAAAATGCATAATCGACAAAATAAATGCACTGTCCTGATATATATTGCATAAAACTCCAATAAATTGCATAAAAACCTATAAAAATGTATATAAATATTCAGTGAAAAATGCATTGTTCAAAAATAAAAATACATTTGTTCATATAAAAATATAAAAAATACACATTGTTCAATATAAAAATCTACAAAATTGCACAAAAAAATATCTTCATAAGAATCAATTTATATCTTCACGTGTCTTCATCCGTTGAGATATAGATCTACAAAATAAAATTTGTGTAAATCAATTAAATTGCAACAAAATCCCAAAAATAAATCCATAAAAAGATGCAGTAATTTGAAAAATAGATCCAGTCTGTATAAACTGCAATTAAATAACAAGAAATCCCCAAATTTAGATCCACAAAAATCATCATATTTGCAAGTGTGGAAAAGATAAATCTAAAACAAATGTTGAAGCAAATCAAGATATTGTGAAGTTTGCCCACCGTCTTGCAAGTTTGCCCATCAGTCTTCTACAAAATCTGTATAAACTGCAACCACCATCGTTGCCCAACACCACTGCAACCACCCACCACTGGTCAAAATCAAATGCCGCCACCCACCATCTTCTTCGTCACACGCCGCCGCCCGCACACCACCGCACCCAAAAAACTCATCCGCTCATAAAAAATTCATTGCAGGGTCATATCCTTCTTCATCGCTGTTGTCGTTGTCTTCTACTCGCCGCCCCCTTCTTTCTCTTTACTCGCCGGCCCTTGCAGGCCAATTTTCTTTTTTCTTTTTTTTTTAATAGAAATATTTTAGAGAGAGAAAAATAGAGAGATAAAGAGAATTTGAAACTAGATGAGAATTGATTTGGACGATCAATTAATTTGAGTAAATGGGAATTGATTTGGACGGTGAATTTTGTTCTTTTGTGGGGCAAGGGTTATAATGACTTTTTACACCCAAATTTGTAGTGGGTAGTTATTAAGAAAAGTGATTGCAGTGGGTAGTTAGTTAGGCACCACTTGATAGGCCTTATTATGGGCTGAATAGTGTTCCATACTAATTTTGCAGATCACTTGGTAAACCATAATACGGTCATATTAAATTAGTATGGATCCTGTTTTTATGCTGCCGACTCGGAGCAAAAGATGTCCATTTTACTGTCCCCTTCCACACAAATTAATACCTTATCCCCCAAGATCTTCGACAAGTATGGATTCTACAGTGATCTTTTCTACCCTATTTGTCCCTCCCCACAATTAATATCATATTTCCCTCTCCCCAATTTGTTAACTCTTTCTCTCCAATCGTCTTCTTCTTTTTTGCGGCGATTCTCTACGGGTGGTGGAGGAGGAGGTTACAAGGCTGAAAAATAGAGATCTTAGGGATAAATTTGAGGCGGCGGGAGATGTGAGGAGGCTGGTGAGAAAGATATAAAAAATAGGAAGACTGCAGGGTAGCTGCTGTCGAAACCCTAGAAACTGAACGCATTCGCCGCATCCATACTCAGATCTGTTTGACTTTTTTTTAGAGATTTGTTGGTTTTGTGTTTATGGTTTGTTGATTGATTTATGTATCTTTTATGGTGCTTTGAAGTAAAAATGCATATGAGGTATATGGAGAGAACATGCTCAATGAAAGGAAGAGGGAAACAAAGTTTGGAAGATGGTGGAGATGGAGAGCACCAGGAGCCAGACAGAAAAAGACCTGCTCTAGCCAGGTAAATAGTTTCACTAAATCGCTGGTTTTCTTCTCTGTAGTCTAGGTTTAACTATGATTTTGTAATCTTATGAAGTAAATACTTATGTTTGGTATATTAGGAAATGGTTAGCCACCAGGAAATGTTTTTCTTACTTAATCTGGGTTGAACTGCTGCGTTTGGTTTTTGTTTCAGTATTGAGGAACTATCTTTTGCTTCGTTTAGTTCTCAAATTGATGCAGAATCAATTGGTTATTGATCAATGCGATTTTCTATCATATCTAAAGAATTCTATAATATAGAAAATCACATTTTTATCTTTACAACTATTGTTAATCATGTTCTGGTCATCATCCTAATACATTTCATTCATCAGATATCCAATGATTATTGAATTGTTTAAACAAAATCTTATTTTCACAAGCATTATGATAATGAAATGTTAAAATGAAAGTTGTTAATTAATTTCTTGTTGTGAATAAGATTCTCAATGTCTTTAAACTTATTCTTAACTGTATAGCTCTTGCACAATTTTATAAATGCACTTTAGTTGCACGGTGCATATTAGGCTTTTTCTTAAAAGATCATATTTGACATCTAAATACTTTCTAATTGTCTACTGATATTTGTACAAGTCACGATCGAAAAAACTTTACGTGTCACCAGTTCTTGATTCCTCTTCAGACCGACCTGCAATTTTTGATGGAAAGCCCATGTTGGGATTATACTGGAAAGTATGCTTTTTACTTTGTATAATCGAAACTGAATTTTCAGACTTATTTACTGAAATAAATTGTTTATCACTGATGCTTTAAATATTAATCGAATGTTACATATATTTACTGCATAACTGTTCAATAAGTCGTACGTGTTACATTGTAGTTAATTTAGTGATACCAGATCACAGAAGATTAAATTAACAGTTCCTTGTAACTAAAAGTACACCATTCACGACCTAGATGGAAATGAACAACCCATCGTGAAAGGTTGAAGTGTAAGGCTCAGATTGGCTTGTCTTGACCAAGAGATTACACTAGTGCATGATTGATGCCTTTGAATAGGACCCCAGGAGGATAAATTCTTCAGAACTGAACAAGGAAGAATTAGACCTCAGTGGTTCGTTATTTCTTAATCTTCGTCCCTTAAATAGGATCATGTGGGATTGGTAACTATTGCTTTGACTTATCATGGGTAGCGAATCAGAGAGATTCAATACTTTTTATCTTGGGCAATATTATTAGTCACATGTGATTGCTAAGATTTAATACAAAAGAATCGTGCAAAAGCACGCTTTTGTTCGATTTTTCCCCTTGGGAGGTTCATAAGCTTTATCATACCAAATCTTGCAAGTGGAATTAGTTTCCGGTATGGATAATAATGTTGAACCGTTACTTGACCAAGGATAAAAGATATTAATTAATGGAAAGCTATTTCAGTGGCTTGAATTAATTAATGGGCTAGATAATCTTAAACACGGGAAATAATGATCGGAGCCATATTATTGACTGTAATATGGGTTAAGATGGATAGTGCAATATTAATTATGTAGTGGGATTAATTAATATTTATGGGCTTGAATAATATGGCTCAATATTAGATATTCAATCCATTAGAAGGTCAATCTTAATTCTCCTAAAGGCCCCCTGAGTAGCCCAACATATAGTCCAATAACTAAAAAAGGTGATTAAAATAAAATAAATATTGTTGCTTATTTTTCCAAGTAAAATTCGAAATTTATAGATAAGTTGGGAGAAAGATTTTCTTTGAATTTTGTTATGGAATGAAGATATGTATTCTTGGAATACAAGATTATTTCATTAAATTCAAGAAATCTCCCACTTGGTCATCTATAATATGATTTTAATTTTTTTTTGAAATAGAGGACAAGAAAGATTTTCTTGATTTTCTTGAAAAGATATTATGGAAGATATGTATTTTTGAAATACAAAAATATCTCATAAATTCAAGAAGATCCAAATCTTGGATTCTTGAACCTCATATTTTCGAAAATATTCATAACAAATAGAGAAAGGTGGGATTTTGTGGAATATTATGATTATGGGAAAAAGAATATAGGAGTATATTCAAGATTT